>OX422213.1:257264545-257777831 GCA_949130495.1 Sambucus nigra | reverse complement strand
TTTTTTTCACTGACTCAGCTCAAAAACTTAACCACATTAACATAATTTCAACCTTGGGAGCTAATCTCAAATAGCCAAAACATATAGGGACACGATTTTCATATCCGATTTTCATACCCGCTGCTTTAGAATGCTATACCTTGTTGTTGTGTGTCTTGCAAGGGCACATAGTACAACCTCTTACAGTCTTGTCTTATTAGCGTGTATGAAAATGTGTATGGGTAGTGTGTAGTGTTGTTCAATCTCAAATAGCATTTTAAACAAACAAATGAATATGAATCCGACTTAACTAATTTGGTGATTTAGTTTTATTTTAGGGGTTCTTATATTATTCCCATTTAATAGATTTTTCATTATATAAAAAAAGTCGTACCTAGTGTACAAGGCTCCCCCGCTTCACTACAAGTCTGAAAGAGACAGATGTCGATTGGTCTTACCCCCATATTGTTTTATAATATGAAGAGACCGATTCTTTATATAAGTCAGGGCAACTAGTCAACTATCAAATAAGTCTTATTAATACATAATTTAAAAATTATAAGACAAAAATATCCCTGACAAACAACAAAACCTTAAAATAGTTATAAATTGGCAAACACGACCTACAACTATCACCATTGTCACTGCTGCCTGATATTGCCTCTACCTGCAACCACCATCACATTGTCGCCGCCACTGAACTTCCATCGCCACCAGCGTCGCGCCGCTGCCTGTCGGTGCTATCACCACATAGTACTATTACCACCACCAATACAACTGCGACGCCGCCATTGTAAAAAATTATGACAACGACCAAGAAGAAAAAGAAATATCAAAATAAATATTTCTTAGAATTAAAAGAAGAAAATGAACCTAGAAAAAACTTATAGTATATATTTATTGTGAAGATAATATTTACAGTGAATATTAAAAGAATAAAAAGATGTTCAAAATAGCTTATAGTAAATATTTACATTAATAACCCCTTCAAGAAGAAGCGAGAAAAATACAAGAAAATTAACTAAAGGTGTGTTTGATTACAAATATGGAAAATTCATGGAAAATAGTTCATTTGGATGAGAAGTTGAAAAATGAGTGAAAAAATATATGAGTTTTTTTATTTTACTTTGTCTATTTTCCATGGAAACCAATTGTTTAGTGGGTGGATAAGAAATATTTTCCACTAAATATGAAGTTTGAGTTGGAGCACTTATTATGTGAATTAGTGTTGTTCTTATATAAAGTATTTGCACTTAAGGTTCTGCAAAAGCAAATCATGAGTTAAAACAACTATTTTTCATGAACAAAAATGCATGTCACTCAAACACACCCTAAGAGTAAATATCTACTTTGATGTTAAATGTTTAATAATATAAGAAAAATTATTCGGAGAAAATAGTTATTTTGACTAAAAATACTTGCTATCACGAAAGAAACTTGAAATCAATATTTTTATAAATATAAAAAGTTATTGTCATAAAAATTTAATACTAACTACATACCTGAAAATATTTTTATCCACTTTGTTCTCCATATTCTAGTTTTCTCTATGAATATCTATTGAGAGTGTGAATATTCACTCTTTAAGCTCAAAAGTAAATATTCACACTCTAAGTAAATAGTTACTTAGAGTGCATATTAATTACAGTTTACAAAATGCATAACTTTGTCCTCTCACACACACAAATCACACGCATAGACACCAACACACATACATGCACCACCGCCACGCACACATACACACCACCGCAATCACATACACAAATCGATCTAAAGCACCACCGCACACGCATCACATCACACCTCGATCAACGCACAACCATATAGATCGATTTAGAACAACGCGAGATAAAGAGAGAAGAAAGCGAGGGGGAGAAGTGAGAGAAATTGTGGGTTGTGGGATGCTGCAAAGAAGGGAGAGAGAGAGAGAGAGAGAGAGGCGGGGGAGGTGGGAGCTGAAAAGTTGAAAATAAGGATCAAGGTCAGGTGTGGGTATATTAGTCCTTGTAGGAAAAAAAATAGGACTAATAAGATGATAAAAGAGTCAATGAGACTTAAATAAGGGTTAACTCCTTGAAATAGGACTAATATAAAATATAAACTTTTTTTTAATATGATTAATGAGGAGGGTTTCACTTACCCAGCTGTAAAATAAAAATAAAAATAAAAATGAAAAATCCACCCCTTAGTTTATTTAATACATGATTCAACAATTTAAACTCTAGATTGTATATATTTATATTGTCCACAAAATGCAAAAGATCAAACTAATCCAATTTTGATAAGGTTATAGTCAATAAGATTACATTCCACTTAATTTTTTAAATACACATTTTTAGCTTAAAGTGTATAATCATGATTATGCAACTCTCAATCTCTAATTAATCAAAATTTTGACAAACATGATCATTTGTTGTTATTCTTAACGATTGAATTGAATTATTAATTTATATATTAAATAAATAGTTATTGAGATATGTAAAATTTCTCTTGTTTTTCACATGTGTAAGTGGAACCTCATGATTATTAGTAACCAAACTAAATTGGAACTAAATCATAGATAACAAGCTTGAAAATATATTTAAACTTGGCACGTTTATTCTACAAGCCTATGTCCAACAAATTTTTGCCTGACCTCAAGCAACCGGGTTTGTTTAAAGCCTATTTCTAACAAAATCATGCAATGTCATCACAGTAATATGCAACTTTTGTATAAAACAGCGTGGGTTTAAAATAGGATGATATTTTTTTATGATATAAACACTATTCAATTTTGATACATAATTAATTGTTAACAAATTAAAAAATTAGATTGATTTTAATATCAATTAAAAAAAAAGTCTTGCAATGTCGATCGTGCAAACTTTTCTTAACAAATATTGTATGTTAAAATAATTGTTTACAAAAATTCATGTGATAAAACTACTTGAACCAAAGTGAGAAACTTATAATATAAGACTACATATCACATGCAGACATCCGCATATAAATGATAATATATACAACGATGCTTTTTTTTTTTTAATAGTTTGATATGATATTTATTTTGTTTTCGTAGAGTTGAGGTATTTACTTAAGGGAATGCAGTCCTAGTGAGAATCATCAATAAACAGGTGAGAATAACCTTAAACCATTTTCTAGAAACCCCAAATAAGATGATCCAAAGTGAACACAACATTTGGTCATGTAAAAGTGGTGTAAAAATAAGATCTGATTTAAAAATATTGGAATTACCTCAAGAGCTCTGTTCTTGGCAAAGGCCTCAGGATCAGCCGATAAACCTGCTGTATCCCACCCATAGTCGCCCGGAAATTCTCCAGTCAAGTAGGATGGAGTCTGTGCTGAAAAGGGTCCCAAGTACTTCACACGGTCTGGCCCATACCATAAATCATTCCCCTACATTTCAATTACATACCAATGTCGTTCAACCCACTGTTTTAGTCACGGTACCCGTAAACATACATATATATATATATAGAGAGAGAGAGAGAGAGTGTGTACCATGGTGAACTTGCCAGGTCCCATAGAGACAACATCCCTAAGAGGGTTAGCGTTTGATCCCCATGTTTGACCCAAAAAAGGGGTTGCTCGAACAACGGTGCTAGAGCTGGCAGTGGCTGCCATTGCCATTGATGCCGTGTTCCTCCAAGCTTACACTTTTAATTCACTCACTTTCTAAAATTGGAACCGTAAAGCACTGCAATGTCAAGCTCACAGTATGTGTAGCCAACAGAGAACCAAAGATGGGTGGTTCGTAATGCTTGAGCTTTGGAAGTTGTGGATGCTGTTAGCCAGCAGTTTCGTATCCACCAATCACAACACTTAATAAGATTTTTAGTATATCTTACCATATCATTCTATCCACATTTTATCCTGTTTCCTTTTCCATGCATACTTATTTTTTTCAATAATTCTACGGGACACATAGTCTGGTTTTGATTATTGCTTTATGAAATGTGAGTTCGCGCTGGCAAAGTCAATATCAGTGCCATATTATTGCTTTATGACAAAGTCGTATTAAATGTGTCACAAATATGTATTAGCATAAAAGGACTATTTTCTTAATAAATTTTTTAGGGGAAGTCTTTAGTGTGTCACACATGGAGTGACACATTATGTAAGAGGCATTTGTGACCCTTCATCATCGTGATTGTGTTTGGGAAAAATATAGCGTTAAGATCATCTCTATAAAGAGTGTGATAATTGATTAATTCGCAAATATCTAATTTGGCTCACTTATTTAATTAGAGTCTATTAATTCAGTCCCTAAACATGCATCTATAGTGCGTGTGTCAAACCATAAACAAATAACGCATGCAACACAACAAATATGCTGAGACACACAATTTCAGGAAAAAACCCCTTTCGGATTAAACATTTATTTCACTATGAATCTATAAATCGCAACTTACAATTACATAGAGAAATCTGCAATGGATTAACGCGCAGCCAACCCACAAAGACTCGCAGTCTTGAACTCAGCAAGAGAATACCCGCAGCACCCTCCAAGGACTCTCAGTCCTATCTTCAATAAAGAATCTTCACGCAGCAAGATCCTTAATGACACGCAACCATATGGTGTAGAGACGCACTTCACAAAAGATGAACAAAGGAAAAGATGTGTTCTTGAACACCAAAACAATTCACTAAAGCAAGATGGGAGTTTTGTGAATTGTAAATTAAAAAAAAAGGATTAAAACCCTAAAAGAAGAAAGCCTAAAGATTACTGCTTTCGCAGTGTTTCTGTTCTGGAAAACGTATGGACTTCTTAATGAAAACGTTACCATTTAGTTAGTATTTATACAAAAACGCACCGCCTCGAAATTCGAGCTCGTTCGAACGAGAAGCATATGTCGCTCGAACGAAGTACGCATGTCGTTCAAACGACAGCGCGCGACTTCCAATCTCGTTCGAATGAGATGCTGATCTCGCGCGAACGACCTGGGCGGCAAAATCGAGGTCCGCTATAAAACTTAGAAAAAATTCTCATTCTCAATATTTGACGAAAAAGTCCGCTCCAACACTCAGAAAATATTTTGTAAAAATCTCCCAAAAGCTCTAAGTGAAAAGTTAAGGTATTTAAAACATAACCTTACCAAAGTAAACTTCGCGGAGTCTTGAATGATGAAGAACTTGAATAGTTCGGATCCGTCTTTGATGTAGATTACTCTTGAATGCTCTTCGACGGTGTATCGGTATATGACATAACAAATTGATAACGGACCTATGATAATATGTCCTTACAAATCTCCCCCTATGTCTATGCCGGTACATACATAAAAAATCCGAATTATCAAAAATCAAAATGCCTATACAAATCTATCCTCCCATGAATAAATTTGCAAGACCTCAAAATTGTTCTTCAATCATCTTCGACAAATCTCAAAGCTTTTCTCATCAGGGTGTGCAACATCATGATCTTCAATCTTTGTACCTACACACATGAGATAAAGCAAAAACCTTCGTGACGCATCGAGTTTGAAATGATATAATAATAAAGCATTAATAATCAAATCTCCCCCATAATGCAACCCCCCCCCCCCATAACATGATAATTCTTTCTCCCCCTTTTTATGATGTCCCCAAATAGACAGATAAGAAGAAAAAATAAAATAATGGAGTGTCACGATAAAAATGCATAGCAAACAAGGATCATACTACGCGCATGCAAAGGGATATCTCAAACAACTCACAAACTATTTTTGGATTTTTCAAATTTTCATACAAAAATAAGATACCACTTTGAAAAATATGATACAAAAATCACACCATGGATTTAAACTCAAACAACCAAGACATGAAAACGAAAGGAATGGGTGTGAACACATTCGATAGGAAAATCAACTCAATCAATCATATGTGCACGATGAATACGTGTACCCCTAACGAATGAACATCAAAAGAATCCTTAGGTGTAAAAATTTGTTGAATTTAAATGACATCGTCTTATGCAAATTAACAAATCAAAGTCTAAATGATTTCCACACCAATAACGTCCAAAACTATTTAGCGCTTTTTCAAGATTTTCAAGGACGTGCAAACCCGTTTTAATTCTCCAACCAAGCTCCCTCCTATATATTTTCTTTTAGAGGTGAATAAACTAAATTCTCAAACTTGGAGAATTGGTGCAAGAACCTAAATGGCCCATAATTGGCATGAATTTCTTTTTATTGCCTTTAAATTTTTTCGGACTCTTTTAAACCTCTTTGGACCCCGGATAATAAAATTCCTCCATTTTTAGGTCCAATTTAACGGTGGCTTAGTATTCGCAAAGGCAAAAAAAACCTTTCGCAGCCCTTCCCCGTTTTTTTTCAACAAAGCACACAAACTCACAAAACGGTTCTTATATGCACAATTTTCTTATCAAAATTTATCGCGCTTGGTTCGTTTTAATGACAGGATTGAAGTGAAAACACACAACCAACATGTGATAAGACAAGCACAATAATCAAACAAATCCGTGCATGTGTGCAATAAAGAAAACATGGGTCAAACATGTAGGAAGTAACACTTAATTGCATCTTAATGACTCCAAACATTATAAAGCACAAGGATGAATTGACCTATTGTCTCAAAACACTATCAAATAGTCACATGTAAAATGGAATGATGTTGTGACTTGGTCATCCTAAGTGTCCATTCATAAAAGGTGCAAACAAAATACAAAAATCTTTTTGGATTTTCTCAAAATGTTATCAAAATAAAATCTTTTTGTATTTTTCAAAAATTTTGTTAAAAAAATAAAACATACAAAAATGATACATACTAACAATAGGCAAACAATATCATTATGAAAATCATCCTATGCTAGTAAACAAGTCAAACCTCAATTATTAGGTGCGGAGGGATTTTCCAAAGGTGGTGACAACTTATGAAAAACCTCCATCAATTCTTACTGACTAAAAACTTAACTTGCTCACCTAAATGTGCAAACTCTCTCATGTAGTCTCCGGGAGCATGTAAAGAATCATGTGTGGGAGCATGTGTATCAGAAACACGTGTATAAGCAAAACGTGACACATACCCCAACTTAAAGCAAAATTTCCTAAGGTGTCCTCTCCTTTTGCAATGTGAGCAAACATAAATAGGCCTCGGAACACCTCTCTCAAAAACTCTAGGACGCACTTTCCTAATAGGAATGGGACGCCTAGGTGGGTGAGGGTGAGACTCATGTGAATCTATCACAAAAGTGGGAACCGACTCGGATGCTAATTGGGAAATAGAAGCACCGTCATGACTTATTCCTAACTTCTCACCTTTACCCTTAATAACCACCTTTTCAACCTTCTTGGGTGCGTTCTCAAAAATGACTTTGACCTCTCTGGCACGTTCGAGATCACTCTCGAGTTGGGATACACGTGTCGTCAGACTAGACAACGTGTCGGTCAAATCACACTTCTCCTTTCTCAAAACCTCCTTCTCTCTCTCCAAATCTAAAACCCGACGACCTAAATCACGATTATACTTCTTTGTTTTCAAGGTCTCGGCGTACAAATCTCTAAAAACTTTTTGGAGCTCACTTTCATCTCCACTTTCTTCCTCGCTCTCATCATCACTAGAAGTACACAAATCACTATCATCGCTATCGTGTGCACTCTCGTGAGACAAAGTGGGTGTGCTCACACGACTAGAAAAAGCGACAACTATCCCATTTGCTAAACCTTTATCGGACGCATCTCCCTCATCACCCTCACTATCACTAAGTGTGGAAGGCATGGCTACTTTCTTCCCTTTCTTTCTAAGCCAAGTTGGACACTCAAACGACTTATGTCCCTTACCCACACATTCAAAACAAGTCACGTTCTCAAGATCTTCCTCACACTCCTCATCTGAGTCATTCTCTTTTTCTCTCTCACCGCTTTCTTTAGCCTTTCCTTTCTTTTTATTGGAAGAATTATTTTTGTTCATGTTGAGAAATTTTTTAAAATGTTTCGCAAACAAGGCCATATAATTAAAATCAAAGTCTCCCTCAAAATCAAACTCACAAACTTTTTCTTTCTTTTTCTTACAATGAGTCTTTAAAGCAATGCCATTATCCTTAGCCTTAATGGTTTTGGGAAACATGTCAATCTCATAGGTTTGAAGATCTCCTACAAGTTCTTCTAACTTAAGTGATTTCAAATTTCCCAAAGAGTTTAAAACAATGACTTTAGGAATAAAGCGTTTTGGGAGAGATCTCAAAATCTTTTTAACGACACCCGTGTTATCAATGACCTCACCCAAATTAAAACTGGTGCTAATAATGTCCGACAAACGTGCATAAAAATCATCAAAGCATTCAGATTCAGACATGGTGATAGTCTCAAATTGGGTGGCCAAATTTTGTAACTAAAATTCTTTAACCGCGTTCGTACCCTCATGTGTCAATTTCAAAACATCCCATGACTCTTTAGACGTGGTGCACATCATAATTCGGTGAAACTCATCAGGAGTGATAGCTCCAGAAATAGCACTCAAACCACGTGAATTATATTTAGACATTTTATGATCATCTTCAGTCCAGGCTGACACGAGTTTTAAAGAGGAGATATTATCAACAGTGACCATGGGAGGAGTCCACCCATTTTCGCAAAGGTACCAAACACGCTCGTCAATGGCTTTTAAACCAGATTTCATGCGAGCTTTTCAATAGGCATAATTAGACCCATAAAAAATAAGCATCTTATTATAGAAGTGCTCTACAGAAAAAAATGCGAATTTTCATAAAACTGAATTTAAAAAAAATCAATATCACACGATTTTGCGGAAAATAGGAATACGCGATAAATTAGCGTAACTTGCTCTGATACCAATTTGTAAAGAGTGTGATAATTGATTAAATTCGTAAATATCTAATTTCGCTCACTTATTTAATTAGAGTCTATTAATTCAACCCCTAAACATGCATCTATGGTGTGTGTGTCAAACCATAAACAAATAACGCATGCAACACAACAAATATGCTGAGACATAGATTTCAGCAAAAAAACCTTTCGAGTAAATCCTTTATTTCACTATGAATCTATAAATCGCAACTTACAATTACATAGAGAAATCTGCAATGGATTAACGCGCAACCAACCCACAAAGACTCGCAGTCTTGAACTCAGTAAGAGAATACCCGCAGCACCCACCAAGGACTCTCAGTCCTATCTTCAACAAAGAATATTCACGCAGCAAGATCCTTAATGACACGCAACCATATGGTGTAGAGACGCACTCCACAAAAGATGAACAAAGGAAAAGATGTGTTCTTGAACACCAAAACAATTCACTAAGCAAGATGGGAGTTTTGTGAATTGTAAATAAAAAAAGGGATTAAAACCCTAAAAGAAGAAGCCTAAAGATTACTTCTTTCGCAGTGTTTCTGTTCTGGAAAACGTATGGACTTCTTAATGAAAACGTTACCATTTAATGAGTATTTATACAAAAACGCACTGCCTCGAAATTCGAGCTCGTTCGAACGAGAAGCATATGTCACTCGAACGAAGTACGCATGTCGTTCAAACGACATCGTGCGACTTCCAAGCTCGTTCGAACGAGATGCTGATCTCGCGCAAACGACCTGGGCGTCAAAATCGAGGTCGGCTATAAAACTTAAAAAAAATTCTCATTCTCAATATTTGACGAAAAAGTCCGCTCCAACACTTAGAAAATATTTTGTAAAAATCTCCCAAAAGCTCTAAGTGAAAAGTTAAGGTATTTAAAACATAACCTTACCAAAGTAAACTTCGCGGAGTCTTGAATGATGAAGAACTTGAATAGTTCGGATCCTTCTTTGATGTAGATTACTCTTGAATGCTCTTCGACGGTGTATCGGTATATGACATAACAAATTGATAACGGACCTATGATAATATGTCCTTACAATCTCTTGGTAAGATTTTCAATTGCTATATTTCTTTATTCGAATCATGTTTTAACTTCTCTAGGGCCATCAACAAATTAACATTTTGGCTCAGTTTGGTTCGCGGTAATATTTTTGATGGATTGATTATCAGGATACATTTACTCAATATTCTAAATCATTTAGTTTTGCTTGGTTAACCAATGAATTCTTATTGAAAATCAAAATTTTGTATTTTGTTCATGCATGGAAAGTAATATGGAAATGTACAATATATACCAACAATACCCTTTAGTAAAATCATATATATATATATATATATATATATATATATATATATATATATATATATATATATATATATATATATATTATTGCTCTTGTGCATATCAGTCCGCATTT
Source organism: Sambucus nigra (assembly GCA_949130495.1). Classification (NCBI taxonomy): domain Eukaryota; kingdom Viridiplantae; phylum Streptophyta; class Magnoliopsida; order Dipsacales; family Adoxaceae; genus Sambucus; species Sambucus nigra. Next base: position 257,767,624 of record OX422213.1, on the reverse strand, counting down.
TAAGAGTGCGAATCGGACATGTGTCACCTGAGGGTGAGCCCAGAAAAGAGAGAGAGTGCCAATAATTTCTAGGCTCACCGCCAGGTGCACATGTCCGATCTGCACTCTTAAAATACGGACTGATATGCACAAGAGCAGGACTGTATATATATATCTATATAATATGGGACAATGGTGTTATGAATAGTAACTTATGCATGATAAACATCCATGGCATTATATGTGTTGCATGCATACACATGCATGTATGCATGGATACATATATACATTATTATCTTATTATTTTTTTAAGAATATATTTTTTTAAAAATAATTTTTTTTAAATATTTTTTTATAAAAAATATTTTTTTAAAAAAATATATTTTTTTTAAGTTTTTTTTTTAAAAAGGCTGGTTATTATAGGCTGGGTTTTATCACGGGGGCAAATTTATCGTCGTGCCCTCGGGCACGGGCATACGCTAGTATATATATATATATAATAATGCTCATGTGCGGAGTAGTCCGCATTTTAAGAATGTCGACCAGACATGTGTCGCCTAAAGATGCGGCCAGAAATTATCGCCTAAATTATAGGCACACTCTCTATCTTTTCTGGGCTCACCGCCAGGTGATACATGTTCGGTCCGCATTCTTAAAATGCGGACTAGTCCACACAAGAGCAGGATTAATATTCTTAAGTGAACCAAAATAATGAACTTTTTAATGAAACTAATAAGACATTAAAAAATAAATCTTAATTCCTTGATGTAATTGGTCCGTGCCAGCTCCAACAGATTTTAAAAAACACGTGTGTCCGTTGCCGCTGGCGCGGAGCAATTACAACAAGGAATTAAGGGTTATTTTTTAATATCTTATTAGGTTCATTAAAAAGTTTATTATTTTGTTTCACTTAAGAACCTCTCTCGTTCTCTCTCTCTCTCTCTCTCTCTCTCTCTCTCTCTCTCTCTCTCTATATATATATATATATATATATATATATATATATATATATATATATATATATATATATATATATATATATATTGTAACACTCCGAATAATTAAATATCGGGTAGCTACTCCTTTATTAAATTAATACATAATATCAAGTTGGTTCAGTCTTAGCATCACTGTCGAAAAATATTTAATTAATTACTAGCCACCTAATATTTAAAAAGAGAGATGCCAAATTTATTAATTAAGTTAGCAAATGAACAATAATTAAATCATTAACCATAAATCGCATAGACAATCTCATATGAATAACCGATGAAATGAAATCAACTGAGTCTAGAGTAACCACTCCAATTATAAAAATGCCAGAGTAAATAAAGTCCCAATACAAGAGTCTGAATAAATAAACCAATAACCGAAATAATGAAAGTCTGTATCTACCACCTCTAAATAAGAATGGACAACATGCCCTAATTGATACAAATATCTCTGAAGGAATCAAAGATAAATACGAAGGCGTCTAATACCAAGATCCCGTAGCTTCCACAGAAGCTACAGCACGTCATCAGAATGGAACTCCTATGCTTCGCGTCCCTGTGGCTGGGCACCTAAAATATTTTTACAAAACAAAATAGATTTGGAAGAAAATGGGTCAGGGCCCGATTTGAAAACAGTTTAAAAGTTTAGCAAGTGTTTACATTACAATTAAACAATACATATTATATACACGTTAGCTGCGTACTCTCACATGAGTTTCTCACCTCTCAACTAGTGTGCACGCCTAACATATGCCCTTAACCCATCCTAGTTATGCCACTAACTAACTAGTCTGTACCACTTCCGCTTTCGTATTCTATCATAGGTTGTCTACTCTTAGTATCAAATTAAGTTATGTTCAGACCCCATATTCATATTCATTAAATTACTTATCTCAAGTGTTACTTAAATTCTCATTCTTAACCCATTCAAATATCTTAGCTTATTCACATCTACTAAGCAACAATGAATCAGTCACAAGTACATAAGTATAGCACTCTCAGTACATAACTATATATATGGCACCCCTAGGCTAAGCTGCAGTGCATGCATACTCTGCTATCGAATCCCGGTACATCACGTACATAAGGACTACGAGTTCCGAATCTCTCAAGAACCGTTTCAATAAGCAAAATCACTCATATTGGAGGCGAACATAGTTCACATACCCATGGATCACGCACATACCTACGCTCCCATGGTCAGCTGACTTATCAACTCACAAATAAGTCATTCACAGTCCTATGTCCTTAAGGTACCAGTTTAAATCCCCCCGAAGGCACACAAGGATAAGAGGGTCCTTTTCCATAAAAAAAAATAACCTCCCGTGATAGCAAGTATGGTAGGTATGTCATACTCATAAGAAATCCTTACACTATGCATTCACACAACCTAAGTAATCATATTACAATATGAGTATTCACACATTCCATTTAGTAAGTCTCGTACATAATAATAAGTTTAACCCAACATCAAACGAAGTACACATTTAACTTAATAATTCTCTCGTCGTATCAATTTGAGTACCTAACACTACACCAAATCCTGCGAATGATCACGCCCAGTGGGCTGTGACCCACTCAATATTTGGCGTGACCATATTTATTATCACACTAAATTATCGATGCTCTCGAAGTGGTCACGGCCCAAGTCCGTGACCACAGTGGTCGCGGACTTGGGCCATGACCAAGTTATGACCATATTGGCGCCAAACTCGCGCCAAAATTCCCTCCAAGCTTGGTCGCGGATGGGTCACGACCCAAGTTCGTGACCCATGGCATGATGAAGAAGAGAGTACACACATTGAGGGTCACGGCTTAGGGCCGTGATCCCTTATTCAAGCACTAGGGTTGATAGAAAAAGGTCGCGCATCACAGATCGAGGGTCAGGGTTATGGCCCGTGACCATTTCTTGGTATGGGTCACGGCTATAGGCCGTGACCAATAGGCGGTATACATCCCACTTAGCTTCATTAATGGATCGCGGTGGGTGGGTCAGGGCTCTAGGCCGTGACCAGTGTTAGACCTAAAACAAAACAGCGCGCCTTAAATTCTCAATTTCCCCGCTCATCTTGTTCCCCAAACTGTGGAAAAGACACACCCAACGTCGAAAATGGCACTCACTTCCTCACCTCCTTCATCGATCGTGACCCCACTCTCAAATCCCTCCTCTCCCGCCTCGACATTTTCGCCCCCCACAAACACCTCCGTAGACGACGCTGATATACCCATTTTCAAATATAAATGGATTCTTCGCTCCCCATCGATCGTGTCTGCGCCTTCTTGTTTCCCCATGGATTCTTCGCTCCCGATCCTACCATTCGAAATCGCAGACTTTCCAAATCAAATCTCCAGGTATGTTTCTGTGCATGTGCGTGTTCGTGTTGTTATCAAATTCAATTTTATGTTACTTTCAAATTCATTAACTTTCCTGTTAGATTATTTAATTTCAACACTGTGATGTATGCTAAACTGTTAAGATTGGTGAGTTTGAGCTTCGTAGTAGTCTCTAGTTTGTTAAGAAGTTTATAGAGCTACAATTTTCATGCTTTGCGTTATTATTATTATTATTATTATTATTATTATTATTATTATTATTATTATTATTATTATTATTATTATTATTATTATTATTATTATTATTATTATTATTATTATTATTATTATTATTCATTTTTTTACTTAAATATATTACTAATTTTTAATTCTAGACATTATTCCAAATCAATCAATTTAGTATGACTAAAATCTAATAAACGTATTAATCTGGATTAAAGTCTAAAATCAAAATTTGTAATGTATTGAAGTTAAGCAAACTTTTTATTATTATTTTGTTATAATGTAGCTACGGTTAGATGCTCATGAATTAGCTGGTATGACAATAATTCACTTAGGTTGAAGTAATGCCAATTTTCAATTTTATGTGATTTATACAAAACTGAAGTGTTGTTCACTTTGATTTTTCTGAATTTGAAATTTTCTTTGTGGGCTAAAGTTGTGGTGTTGAAACATATCATACCTAGATTTTGAATATTCAGCTCACCCGCGTCGGTACCCTCGACGACGATTTCTTCTCCGGCGACGTCGACCTTCCCCATACCAAACCCAAATTAGGCTTCTCTAATCACATCACTGATAATGGAATTACAATCTCTCAAATAGTTGGTTGGGTGAGTTCCATTAGCCGAGTCGAGGTGAGGGAATGTTTGTGTTCGATCTTCTCTCAAATGTGGAGCTGTGTTCGGATTCAAATGGTCGGCTTTGGCGGAACAGAGTTTGGGACAGAGAGCAAGAGAAAAAACGAACAAAGCGAACCCGATGGAAGCTCCAAATGCGTTTATTGACACAAAGTTTCATATGTACGTGTTTATTTTTATGATTATTTTTAATTCTGTGTTTTGAGCATTGAATTAAAAATTATGAGAGACAATGGCACCTCAAAATCTGATGAGTTTGTTCAGGTTTGATTGGTTGGAATATGATAATGTCTAAGCCTCCATTCTACTTTGGCGTTTGAAGATGGGCCAGGGTTTGATAGATTAGTGAAGGAAGAGGAATGGGTTCTTTGGATTATTTATTTTTTTAAAAGTATTTATAGACTTAGGCATAAAAACATGGCGTTAGAGGGTGAAAACCCAAAACAGCCCTCGAACGGCCCCGTGGGCGGCACCAACACCTCCCACGGGACCAATGTAACTCGTAGGAACTGACTGCGCAGCCGCAAGACTCCCGATTTAAGAATACGACGATAATTTTCATATTTATAGACTTAAACAAAACATGGTGTTAGGGGGTGAAAACTCAAAACAACCCCTGAACGGCCCCGTGGGTGGCACCAACACCTCCCACGGGACCAATGTAACTCGTAGGAACTGACCCGAAGCCGCGGGTCTCCCGGTTTGAGAATATGATGATAATTTACATATTTCTAGACTTAGACTTAAAACATGGCGTTAGAGAGTGAAAACTCGAAACAGCATCCGAACGTCCTCGTGGGTGGCACCAACACCTCCTACGGGACCAATGTAACTCGTAGGAACTGACCACGCAGCCGCGGGACTCTCAGTTTGAGAATACGATGGTAATTTGCATATTTCTAGACTTAGGCATAAAAACATGGCGTTAGAAGGTGAAAACCCAAAATAGCCCCCCGAACGGCCCCATAGGTGGCACCAACACCTCCCACGGGACCAACATAACTCGTAGAAACTGACCGCGCAGCCACGAGACTCCCGATTTGAGAATACGAAGATAATTTGCATATTTCTAGACTTAGACATAAAAACATGGCGTTAGAGGGTAAAAACCCAAAATAGCCCCCGAACGACCCCTTGGGTGGCACCAACACCTCCCACGGGACCAATGTAACTCGTAGGAACTGACCCCGCAGCCACGGGTCTCCCGGTTTGAGAATACGACGATAATTTACATATTTCTAGACTTTGACTTAAAAACATGGCGTTAGAGGGTGAAAACTCAAAACAGCCTCCGAACGGCACCGTGGGTGGCACCAACACCGCCCACGGAACAATGTAACTCATAGGAACTGACCACACAACCGCGGGACTCCCGGTTTGAGAATACGACGGTAATTTGCATATTTCTAGACTTAGGCATAAAAACATGGCGTTAGAGGGTGAAAACCCAAAACAACCCCCGAACGGCCCCGTGGGTGGCACCAACACCTCCCACGGACCAATGTAACTCGTAGAAAGTGACCGCGCAGCCGCGAGACTTTGATAATACGACGATAATTTGCATATTTCTAGACTTAGGCTTAAAAACATGGCGTTAGAGGGTGAAAACCCGTAACAACCCCCGAACGGCACCGTGGGTGGCACCAACACCTCCCCCGGGACCAATGTAACTCGTAGGAACTGACCGTGCAGCGGTGAGACTCCCGATTTGAGAATACGACGATAATTTGCATATCTCTAGACTTAGGCTTAAAAACATGGCATTAGAGGGTGAAAACCCGAAACAGCCCCCGAACGCCCCCGGGGGTGGCACCAACACCTCCCCTGGGACCAATGTAACTCGTAGGAACTGACGGCGCAGCTATGGGACTCCCGGTTTGAGAATACGACGATAATTTTCATATTTCTAGACTTAAGCAAAACATGGCGTTAGAGGGTGAAAACTGGAAAATTCCCCGAACGGCCCCGTGGGTGGCACCAACACCTCCCACGGGACCAATGTAACTCGAAGGAACTGACCCCGCAGCTGCGGGTCTCCCGGTTTTATAATACAACGATAATTTACATATTTGTATACTTAGGCTTAAAAACATGGTGTTAGAGGGTGAAAACTCGAAACAGCTCCCGAACGGCCCCGTGGGTAGCACCAACACCTCACACGGGACCAATGTAACTCGTAGGAACTGACCGCGCAGCCGCGAGACTCCCGTTTTGAGAATACGACGGTAATTTGCATATTTCTAGACTTAGGCATAAAAACATGGCGTTAGAGGGTGAAAACCCCAAACAGCCCCCGAACGGCCCCGTGGGTGGTACCAACACCTCCCACGGGACCAATGTAACTCGAAGGAACTGACCACGCAACCGCGGGACTCCTGGTTTAAGAATACGACGATAATTTTCATATTTCTAGACTTAGGCTTAAAAACATGGCATTAGAGGGTGAAAACTCGAAACAGCCACCGAACGGCCCCGTGGGTGGCACCAACACCTCCCTCGGGACCAATGTAACTCGTAGGAACTGACCGCGCAGCCGCGGGACTCCCGGTTTGAGAATACGACGATAATTTGCATATTTCTAGACTTAAGCAAAACATGGCGTTAGAGGGTGAAAACCCAAAACAGCCCCCGAACGGCCCCGTGGGTGGCACCAGCACCTCTCACGGGACCAATGTAACTCGGAGGAACTGACCCCGCAACCACGGGTCTCCCAGTTTGAGAATACGATGATAATTTACATATTTATAGACTTAAGCTTAAAAACATGGCGTTAGAGAGTGAAAACTCAAAACAGCTCCCGAACGGCCCCGTGGGTGGCACCAACACCTCCCACGGGACCAATGTCACTTGTAGGAACTGACCGTGTAGCCGCGGGACTCACGTTTTGAGAATACGACGGTAATTTGCATATTTCTAGACTTAGGCATAAAAACATGGCGTTAGAGAGTAAAAACCCAAAACAACCCCCGAACGACCCCGTGGGTGGCACCAACACCTCCCACGGGATCAATGTAACTCGTAGGAACTGACCCCGCAGCCGCGGGTCTCCCGGTTTGAGAATACGACGATAATTTACATATTTCTAGACTTTGACTTAAAAACATCGCGTTAGAGGGTGAAAACTCAAAACAGCCTCCGAACGGCACCGTGGGTGGCACCAACACCGCCCACGGGACCAATGTAACTCATAGGAACTGACCACGCAGCCGCGGGACTCCCGGTTTGAGAATACGACGGTAATTTACATAATTCTAGACTTAGGCATAAAAATATTGATAATTTTAACTCATATATGCAATTTTTCAACTTGATTAAATTTTTTGTAAAACTACTTGGTTACTGATATTTTTTTTATGTATCCTATCATTTGTAGGTTTTTTGCGCGCGGAACAAATAAAGGAGGCAATGGTTTATAACATGAAGATTGTTTAAATGTTGTGGACATTTAGGATTTTGTTTTTTATGTGTTATGGCCGTGCGGGCTTTTATTGTTTAGTTTTATGGCCTTGCGGTCTTTTATAATTTGATTGTTGAATTTTATGGCCGTGCGGGCTTTATAATAAGCAGGTTTTATATTTACAGGTTTTGGAATGTCAAGAAAATAGAGGAAACTCTGCCCAATTTTTTTTTTGGTCTGTAAATTATTAAGACGTGTAATATTTTTAAGTTTATATATATATTTGTTTATTAACAACGTTCTCGATTCGCAATTTATGATTTTTTTATATTATTTTGCCAATAATAAATATTTGTAACACCTCGTAAGCGTCCAACGTTACACGTAGCAACCGACGGTGCACTCACAGGACCCCCAATTTTAGGATTGGACCAAAAAAATACATTTAAAAAAAAATTATAGTTAAATATGGTCATGGACTTTGTCCATGACCACTTTTATTTTTTTCGTCACGCATAAAAATGGTCGCGGTTTTTTCGTCACTGTTGTGGGTCACGGACTTGGGCCGCGACCATTTTTTTTATTTTTTTTTGTCACGGTTGTGGGTCATGGACTTTGGCCGCGACTAATTTGTCACGGTTGTGGGTCACGGATGAGGGCTGCGACCATTTTTTTTTAATTTTTTTGTCACGGTTGTGGGTAACGGACTTTGGCCGCGACCAATTTGTCACGGTTATGGGTCACGGATGAGGACCGCGACCAATTTTTTTTATATTTTTTTGTCACGGTCGTGGGTCGCGGACTTTGGCCGCGACCAATTTGTCACGGTCGTGGGTCACGGATGAGGGCCGCGATCCGTCACGACATGAGTCACGGCCTAAGTCCGCGATCATCTGCAATGATCCCTCTCGGCCGTGACCATTTTTTGGTCACGGACTTGGGCCGCGATCCACGAAAATGGTCACGCCCGAAATGGTCACGACCCAAGTCCGCGACCCACAGGTTTGGTCAAGGATTTTGGCCGTGACCAATCGCCAGTTTTGGTGTAGTGTAAACCCATCCCAAAAGGTTACTAGGTCTCCTATTAATTCCTAATGTTATCTCAGCAATTATAAAATCACTCTACTACTGTTCATACCCCTAAATTATCTTTCATTCCACTTTCAGTCCCAAATCGAAAGATTCAAACCGTCCTCACTCGGTAATCGCTCGAAATTATAACGCTCGATCCCATAAGTTATAACATTCTCCGGGAAATAACTAAGTCCTTACTGACCTTAACTAAGTCCTTCAATATCAATTTAATCACCCTAAGAATCATCTGCGGCCTTGGAATTTCCATTTACCCTCAAAGGAAAATAATTGCCAAAAATTAGAAGGTGTCAATCGATCGAAGAAAAGGGCTCGATCCATCGATCGTCGATCGATCAACATTCTTGAGTCAATAGATCGATCAAGCAGGTATCAGCCCAGATTTCTTAAACAGTTACGGGTTTCATCCTTTTTACACCTCTAATTCTTCGTTAAAACGTCCCAAACTCCTAAGAAAGTTCACTAATCATCCTATTAACATAACTACATCATCCCTAACGTATTAGAATCATTAAATCCTTAAGGACTATGAGTTTCTTGGACTAAAACACCCAATTTTCATATAAAAACCCTAGTTCTTCTATTTTTTCAAGAACACTTTAAAATTCAATACAATTTCATAATTCTATACCCATAAATTATAATTTCGTGGCTGCTATTATCACCAACATTAAACTAAATGTAAGACCTACCTAGATTATGATTTAAATTCTTCAAATCCATTAAATTTTCATTTTTCAAGGTTAATCTTCAATTCTATCCTAACATGGATGATATATGCGCTAAATTATTGCAAGTTAAATCACTTGCGTGGAAAAATATAGATTCTGATCCGATGATAATGTTATTGGTTGTTTCCCCCTCTCTTTCCGGTCATAAATCTGACGATGGTGGTGGTGTGTGGTGGTTTTGGCCATGGAAGCCCTTGGACTTCTCCTCTCTTCCTCTCTAACTGCCGTTATGATCTATGGTTGTGAAAACCCTAAGGAACTCAAGTGTTGGCTGATAAATATTTCCTAATTTTCGTGGGTTAATATTCACCAAAAATAGGAATGACTAAAATACCCTCCCGGGTTGTCGGTTAGGCCTAAAAAAGCCCCGAGACCCAAACTAAACCCCTGGCTAGTGTTTTCTGACTATCTCGTCCCTTACGGACACGTTGGCACACTCAAAATGCTCATATGGATAACATAAAAATAAAATACTTTTAAATCCATTAAATTGGGTCCTGACACGCGCATCCCAACTTAATTACCGAAGCTGTCGTATTTTTAACTCTCGACAATTTTAATAAATTCAATAATCACATATTACTATAATCACTCAGTAATATTCAATATTATCATCATATTTAAATACTAACTCTCGTCTCGCTAGTTATTTAAATTCGAATTAATTTCCAATTTATTATCCCAAATTAATTTAATCAACCCACAATTAAAAGCAATTACTTATAATTAATCTCACAATTAAAAGCCATAAAAATACGGGGTATTACATACACACACACACACACACACACACATAAGTCTTCTATATATTATGCTTCCAACATTACACCTAGTCTTAGGCCCTAATTTTTTTTTATTATTTTATTTTAGCTATGGAGTTAACCTTCCAATCGACACATGTTCAAAAAATTAGGACAAAATATAATATCTAGTTATTTTTTAAAAATTCAACAAAAAACTGCTGAAATATCTTATTTATAAGGGTCTGCGCCGGCATAATTTTCTGAATTTTTTAAAAATAACTAGAAAATATAATTTGATCTAAATTTTTTAACATGTGTTTATTGAAAGGTTAATTTTAAGAGAAAAATAAAAAAAATCGATTTTTTTTTCTTAACACCTACAATACTGCTCTTGTGCAGACTAGTCCGCATTTTAAGAATACGGACCAGACATGTGTCACATAACGGTGAGCCCAGAAAAGAGAGAGAGTGTGCCTATAATTTAGTCGATAATTTCTAGGCCCATCGCCAGGCGACACGTGTCTGGTCCGCAATTTTAAAATACAGACTAGTCCGCACAAGATCATTATTTTATATATATATAAGTTTTCTATAACGACGCCTTATCTTACATGCTCCATTACATACTATTTTTTAAAAATAGTAAAAAAAATGAATATTTTGATGAAACTTCATGGATATGATCTCCATAATGAGGAGATCAACTCTAATTTTTTTTGATAAAAAAATTCAATCAAAAAGTGGGTAAAATGATCATCAAAGGTTTCAATAGTCGAAAATGTATATTTACACCATTTTTTACATATCACCTCATCTCACCCACTTTTTGATGAAATTTTTTGGAGATAATCTCCTCACTATGGAGATCATATCCATGAAGTTTCTTCAAAATATTCATTTTTTAACTGTTCTAAAAAATTGGTCATCATGGAATCTGCACCATAAGAGGTTATCTCTCTCTCTCTCTCTCTCTCTCTATATATATATATATATATATATATATATATATATATATATATATATATATATATATATATATATATATATATATATATATATATATATATATATACACACACACACACACACACACACACACTAGGGTGTGCCCGTGATGATGGCACGGTGAAAAGCGAACTCTCGAGTATTTACAAATCTATATACTCGCCCATCGCGTCCTTTACTATCCGTACCTCCCGTAGGTATGCTTAATATTTTCTATTGGTATTTTTTAAATCAAAATTTATTTAAAGCTTAAAAAAACTCAAAATATTTTCAAAATTGGCACATAATTATTGTTTATTTCAGGATTGTCTAACATGAAGTCATGTCAAAATTATCACCCATATATTTTTTAATAATATTTCAAATTAAAATAAATTAAAAAAAATACATTTATAAATTACAAAAAAAAAAATTAATACTTTTTAAACGATTAATCAATCGACTATCAATAATTATTTATATTAACTGATGGAATTACCCCCAAGACAAAAGGCCAAGCTGAAATTTATTAAATATTCAAAGAGGTATCTACATTGTTGTCTTTGGAAAACATCTTATTGCAAATAAACATGGAGCCTCATAATGATGCAGTAAGTCACACATATATATAAACAATGATATAGTAAGCTACACACTAAAACATGTTTAATAGGTTAAACCTTTTTATTTATTAATCTTATTGAAAAAATTGTGACAAAATTGTACATACATAATTGTAAATACAACAAACAAAATGCGTAATCTAAAAGGTGTTCATCTCTGTATCCTTCTCATAGGTCTTGTTACTCCAAAAGCTGTCCATTTATTGAAGCTTTCTTGAGCCTATCAATTTTTGCTCTCGCATTGGATTGTGCCACCAGCACAATTATTTCTTATCTGACAAACAATTCAAAAGCTATAAGACACGTTAATTATACAAATACACGTCCAGAGGATCATAAAAAATAGGGGAAATGTTCATATACAACAAACGAAAATTTACAAATTAGTATCCAACAAATCTTGTAACGAAAATTTTAGTTCATACATAAATTTATGACAATGGAACCCAATCCTTGGTGGCTTGTAAATATTGTTCTACCAACCAATTCCAAACTTCACTCGCCATAGCCATGCCAACTACATGACTTATAACAAATTATTTTCTTAGAAAACCAAATTAAGTGACAGTAAAAACTAATTTCTCTATTTTATCAAAAAAATTATTTATAAAAGATAAATAAATTTAATATCTGAAGTGGTATTGTTAACCCAATGGAAATTAGAAATATGTACTAAGTATTACAGCAGCTTTAGTTGAACTGGGGAAAAAATCCCCCCCCCCCCCCCCCCCCCTCGCAACTATTTCCTACTCTCATATTTGAAAATAAGGTAGAATAATAAATATAAATGTGGAATGAAAAAATAGATATTGCATTCGAATAACAAAAAATCAATGGATTATAATCGTGTACCTATTGTGAAACCATACAGGCATACATCATTATACCAAATTGAAGAGGCACCAAATCTGAAACCATACATCATTATACGAAATCTGAAACCATACATCATTATAACTATATAATAAATTCATAAAATTATTATTTTGATACCTGAGCTTCTCAAATCCAACGTTGACATTTTATACCAATCCATCTCGGACTCACTCTCACAAACACATCTATTAACCTCCCGGTCATCGAATTAGACAACGACACCATATGACAATCCAATTTTAATGATTACAATCCCTCCCTTGATATTAGTTTCTCTCCATCTCTATTTCTCTTATCTTCATCGTTGAAGAAAACAAAACAGAAAACCCCATTCTCAAATTTCAAATTTCACTTTGAAGAAAGGAAATCAGAAAACTATAAACCATATTAAGCAAAAAAAAAAAGACAAAGAAACAATCCCATCCTTATAAACTCGTAGTTTGATGTTGTAAATAAGGGTTTATTGGTATTCAAATTAGTGGGGGCTTAAGATAGATAGATAGATAGATTGATAGATAGATAGATAGATAGATAGATAGATAGATAGATAGATAGATAGATAGATAGATAGATAGATAGATAGTGCATGTCGTATACCGCTACAACCGTCGAAGAATTATTCAAGATCATTCAAGCGTCAAGACGGATCCGTATATCAAGGTTTTTCAATATTAAAGCCTCCACGAGATAAATTTGATAAAGGTTGTGTTTTAATTCCTTAGCATTTCACTTAGAGTGTTGGGATATTTTTTATCAAATATTTTCTAAGTGTTGGAGCAAACTTTATAAGTTTTTCATGAAAAATATTTTTCTAATTGTTGAGGCGATTTTTTTAAATAAAAAAGAAAAGTTTTATTTTTTATTAGGTCATTCGAACGACCAGCACTGTCGTTAAAGAAATAGTGTGTTGTCACGTGAAGTCATAAGATCTCGTTCAAGCGATAGATTGATCACGTTCGAGCGGCGCTCCATTCCGTTCAAGCGAGCTGCCACCTTAGATTTTCTATAAATTGGTTTGTCCAACTTCATTTTTCATCAGAAGACCTGCGAATTTTCGATAGACTAAACTACTTTGGTAGAATACTTTGTCTTCTCTATTTTAAGGCTTTAATCCCTTTTGTTTTCAATTCACAAAATCCCAATTACTTTGTGTGAATTGTTTTGGAACCTAAGAACACATCTTTGTTGAAGTTTCTCTTGTAAAGAAGATCTCTACTGCTAGTCTAGGTGATCTTAAGGGGAGTACTGGGCTGACGACGATTGCATGTCAATTGGGAGTACTCCTGGGTATTCTTGGGCTGAATTGTAGCTGCGGTTCTTGCTGACTCTAGACTGCATGTCTATATGATTATTTCGAGGAGTGATCATTACAGATTTCATTTTTACGTCTTTATAGTGAAATAAAGTTTTTGCCCGAAAGGGATTTTTCTTGAAATATGTGAGTTAGCAATTTTATTTGTGATGGTTTGACACACACACACACACACACACACATACACACACACACACACACACACACACACATACACACACGTAGTTGCATGTTTAGGGGCTGAATTAATTTGGTATGATTTTTGACCCCGATTAAATAAGTCTAACTTGAAAACTTGTGAATTTATTTAAATCGATATCACACGGCATTCTCAAATTGATATCAGAGCGAGTTTCTCTAATTTATTGAGTGATCCTTATTTTTTCGCAAAATTGTGTGATATTGGTCGTAATTTTTTCAATGGAGCACTTATATAATCGGATGCCATTTTTGACTGGTCTAATTATGCCTACTGGAAAGCACGTATGAAATCACAATTAAAGGCTATTGATGAGCGCGCTTGGGTTGTTTGTGAAAGAGGGTGGACGCCTCCCACTGTCACTGTAGATAATGTAACATCTTTAAAACTTATGACTACCTGGACTGAGGATGAATCTAAATGGAGAACTTATAATTCACGTGCCCTGAGTGCAATTTCTGGTGCAATCACTCCTGAGGAGTTCCGACGTATTATAACATGCACCACGTCAAAAGAAGCACGGGACACATTACAGCTTACCCACGAACGCACTAATGCGGTCAAAGAGTCTAAAATTCAAATTTTAACTACTCAATTTGAAACGATTACCATGCTTGAATATGAGTGTTTTTATGATTTTACGCACTTTTATCTGACATTGTCAACACTAGTTTCAATCTTGGTGAGCCCATACCCGATGCACGAGTGGTTAAAAATAGTTTAAGTTCGCTGCCTAAATGTTTTATCCCAAAAGTGACTGTTTTGAATACCTTAGGTGGTTTAGGCAATTTAAAGTTAGAAGAGATGGTAGGAGACCTCCAGACATACGAAATTGACATGTTTCCTGACACTGTCCGGCCTAAGGATAGAGGGATAACACTTAGAGCTCAGTCTAGTAAGGGAGAGGAAGTGTCCACGAGAGAGAAGAAGAATAAAGTGAAAGTTTATGAGTTCGAATCTGAGGGTGAGGTTGGTTTTAATATGGCCATGCTTGCGAAATTTTTTAAAAAGTTTCTCAAGTTTTCAAAGCAAAATTCTTCCAATAGAAGATTTTTTGAGAAAAATAAAAATAGAGACAAAGAGAGCGGTGAGAAAGAAGAGGAAGATAAGTGTTTTGAGTGTGAAGGTAGGGGGCATAGAGCATATTAGTGTCCCACTAGGCTAAAGAGAAAGTCAAAAAGATTGCCATGCCAACCACTCTTAGCAGGAAGAGGTGAAAGATTCTGGGGATGAATCGTCACATGAAAAGTTTGTTGCCTTTTTTGCTAGTCACGTGAGCACACCCATTTTTTCCCACGACGACGAGGATACTTGTGCACGTGAGACCTCTAGTGATGGTTTGAGTGTTTCTAGCGAGGGTGAGAGTGAGTGCGCTAGTGAGGGTGATAGTGAGATCCAGATTGCATTTAGATATTTATACGCTAAGACTTTAAAGACAAAGAAATTGAATAAGGAATTAGGTCTTAGGGTGAGATATTTAGAGAGAGAGAGAGAGTTAAAGAGTTTAAGGGTGTTTGAAGCGAAAGCAACTCAACTCGAGAAAGTGAAGGTTTCTTTGAGTGAACAGTTGATTGCTTTAGATCAGGAAAATAGTGATTTGACCAACACGGTGTCTAGTCTGAAGACACGTGTATCCCAACTCGAGAGTGATCTCGAACATGCCCAGGAGGTCAAAGTCCCTTTACAGAACGCATCTACAAAGGTTGGGAAGATGGTTCTCAATCCCATTTTAAGTAGAGGTGAGAGTTTAGGAATAAGTCATGGCGGTGCTTCTACTTCCCGAGTTGCACCCGAGCCGATTCTCACTTTAGTGTTAGATTCACATGGCTCTCAACCCAACCCACCTAGGCGTCCCGTACCTGATAGGAGAGTGTGTAGGAGACATTTTGAGAGAGGTGTACCTAGGCCTGTTTATGTTTGCACACATTGAAAAAAAAGAGGACGCCTTAAGGAGTTTGGTTTTAAGTTGGGTTATGTGTCATGTTTTACTACCACACATTTTCATATATACGCACCCACACAATATGCTCCAGATGATTACACGAGAGAGTTTTCACATCTTTGGGAGTTGGTAAAGTTTTTACTCAAGACTTCACATGACTTAATGGATGTTTTTCATAAGATGTCACCATTTTTGGAAAACTCCACCGCTCCTAACGGTTGAGGTTTAGACTTGTTTACTAGCATAGGTTGATTTACATGATGATATTTTTCTGCCTATTGCTAGTATGTATCATTTTTGTATTAGATTTTTTTGAATTTTTTTTGGAAAAAAGCCAAAAATATTTTTTTGATAAAATATTTGAAAAGCCAAAAAGAGTTTTGTATTTTTGTTTTATACCGTGTATGAATGGACATTTAGGATGACCAAGTCACAGTTTCATTCCATATCCCTATGATGATTTGATAGTGTTTTGATATACATTATCATTTCATTTTGTTCTTTACAATGTTTGGAGTGATTGAGATGTACTTTATGATTACTACTTACATGTTTGACTCATGAGTTCCTTTAATGCACACTTGTACGAGTTTGTTTGATTATTGTACTTATTTATCACATATTGGTCGGAGTGTTATCGTCTCAATTCTGTCTTTAAAATGAACCATATGCGATAAAACTTAACAATGGAAGTAGTGCATGTAAAAACCATTTACCGCGAGGAATTTAATTGCAACAAAATATGATGAGTGAATCACGGGAAAAGGATGCGAGAGTACAAAATTAACTCGTCGTGAAACCCACCGTTGAAAAGGGCTCGAATTTTTGTTAAAGGCAATAAAAAGATATATATGCCAAAAAGGGTCCACCTCAAAAGAAAAATAAATGCATTATTATTTATGAGGGAGTTTGGTTGGAAAGAAATGAAAAACAGGTTTGCATGTCTTGAGAGCATCATAAAAGCATTTTCATTGTTTTAGGCATTATTAGTGTGAAAATCATTCTTGACTTTGATGTGTCGATGGATTGATTCAATGACATTTAAATTCAACACTTTTGACACATAAGGAAGATTTTGAGATTCATTCGTTAGGAGTACACATATTCATCGTGCACATATGTTATGTTTGATTTCATTGATTTGCCTATCAAATATGTTCATACCCATTCATTCTATTTTCATGATTTGGTTGTCTTAGTGTAAATTCATGGTGTGTGATTTTTGTAAAATTATTTTTGCATTTTTGTATGAAAAATTAAAAAATAAAAAATAGTTTGTGGAAGCTTTTGAGTTACTATTTGCATGAGAGTAGTTCGATCCATATTTGTTATGCATGTTTTTCGTGACGACTCCATGTTTATTTTGTTTATTTGTTTCCTTGTCTATTTCGGACAATTAAAAAGGCGGAGAATGAATTATAGGAGAGTTTTTACATTATGGGGGAGATTTGATTACTGATTAATTTATTCTTATATCATTTTAGACTCGGTGCTTCATGAAGGTATTTGCTTTGTCTCATGTGTGTCGGTACAAATATTGAAGATCATTATTTTGCACACCCTGATGAGAAAAGCTTAAAGGTTTGAAGACTTTTGAAGTTGAAGATTTTGAAGAAAAGTTTGAGACTTACATTTTTAGTACCTTTTCAGTTTTTGGAGAAAATCTTAAAGGTTTGAAATTTTTTGAAGTTGAAGATTTTGAAGAAAAGTTTGACACTTACATATTTTGTACCTTTTCAGTTTTGGATTCATGGGAGGGTATTATATTTGTATAGGCATTTTGATTTGATAATTCAGATGATTTTATTTTGTACCGGCATAGACATAGGGGGAGATTTCTAAGGACATATTTTGTAAGTCCCGTTTACAATAGTGTATGTCGTATACCGCTACAACCGTCGAAGAATTATTCAAGATCATTCAAACATCAAGACGGATATGAATATCAAAGTTCTTCAACATTTAAGCCTCTACGAGATAAATTTGGAAAAGGTTATGTTTTAATTTCTTAGCATTTCACTTAGAGTGTTGGGATATTTTTTTATCAAATATTTTCTAAGTGTTGGAGCGGTCTTTTTAAGTTTTTCGTCAAAAACATTTTTCTAAGTGTTGAGGTGGATTTTTGAAATAAAAAAGAAAAGATTTATTTTTTATCGGTCGTTGGAGCAACCAACACTGTCATTCAAGCGACAGTGTGCAGTCGTGCGAAGTCGCGAGATCTCGTTCAAGCGACATATTGATCTCGTTCGAGTGATGCTCCATTTCATTCGAGCGAGCTTCCTCCTTAGATTTTCTATAAATCGGTTTGTCCAACTTTGTTTTTTATCAAAAGACCTATGAATTTTCAATAGACGAAACTGCTTTGGTAGAATATTTTGTCTTCTCACTTTTATGGCTTTAATCCATTTTGTTTCCAATTCACAAAATCCCAATTACATTGTGTGAATTGTTTTGGAACCCAAGAACACATCTTTGTTGAAGTTTCTCTTGTAGAGAAGATCTTTACTGCTGGTCTAGGTGTTCTTGAGGGGAGTACTGGGCTGACGACAACTGCGACTCAATAAGGAGTACTCGTGGGTATTCTTGGGCTGAATTGAAGCTACGGTTCTTACTGACTTTAAACTGCGTGTATGTGATTATTTCAAGGAGTGATCATTGCATATTTCATTATAATTATTGTAAATTGCGATTTACGTCTTTATAGTAAAATAAAGATTTTGCTCGAAAGGGATTTTGCTTGAAATCTGTGAGTTAGCAATTTTATATGTGATGGTCTGACACACACACGCACACACGTAGTTGCTTGTTTGGGGGATGAATTAATTTGGTTTAATTTTTGACACCGATTAAATAAGTCTAAATTGAAACTTGAGAATTTATTTAAATCGATATCACAATGCATTCTCAGGAAATAAGCAGGAGACCGGAGAGAGAGAGAGAGAGAGAGAGAGAGAGAGAGAGAGAGAGAGAGAGAGAGAGAGAGAGAAGAGCTTGCTCTCTACGTTTACTACGGTCATTTTTCTTGAGTCGTGTGTTGTTTATCATGAGTCGTGTGATCTGTTTACCTAAATTACTATATTTCCAAAAAATATTCTTCTCCCATTTGCACTATTCTAAGTTGTTAGATTCAAATCCCTCACATTTAATCTAGACCACCAGTTGACAAAGACATAAACTCCCTCCTCCTTTATTTTATATATATATATATATATATACACACACACACACACATGCACATGCATACATATACACAATATTACGATTCACTATCTATAAATGTATGAACTCAAATATCTATTTTTTAAAATATCTATTTTCTAATATTTAATAAATATAATAATTTATTATAGATACTTCTGTATTATATTGTAAGTTAATCAAATTAATTATTAGATGAATTGGAAAAAATGCCTAAATAAAATTTGTTCGGATTTAAATTTAATACAAGCTAACATAACAAAAATGTATTCACTAAATAAGTATTTAGATTTTATTAATAGTTTTATAATTTAATATTTTTAAGGGCATTTTTGTCTACAAAAAAATTATTTGAAAGGATTCCCATGAAAAAGTAAGAATCCCACCTATATTAGATGGATTCTGATTCCGCCCACTTTCTCACAAAAAAGGTAATCTAATTTCATTATGACCCACATTCCCATGCAACTTAACCTAGCATCAAACGTAGTAATCTCACACTGTTCCAGTAATATTCGGAAGGAATCAAATTTTACCCAACTTTATCACGTACCGAACAGAACTTTTGAGTTTGAATAAGCAAAATTAGTTGAAAAAGATACCAATTTTACTCGTCGAGAGATGGCATATAGAGTCTAGTGCGTCAAGTCACTTGGCATATAAATTAATATTTTTTAGGTTAAAAATTAGAATGTTAGTTTTAATTTAAAAGGTAATTTGTTCTACAAGGTCTAAAACGATATTACATATGACTAAATTGTGCAAAAATAAAATTGCATATGATTAAATAGTAAATTGCATATATAATTTAAGAATAATTTATACAATAAGAGTTCTTTCACATTTTCTAAATTAAAAAAGAAATACAACGGCGGTGTAATACCCAGTATTTTTCTAGAATAAAATAAAACTATTTTTGGAACAAAATAAAATTTGTAGTAATTAAATTAAATCGACAATTTAAATAATTAAGTAGGAATGAACCGATTAATTATTATTTACTGCTATGTGAATTTGATAGTGCATGATAAATAATTTCGATAGAAAATAATTTCATGCGCATTATGTGACACCCCCGCCTAATTAAACATCGGTTGATCAGGCCTTTATTAAATTAAAACAAGTTTCTCATATGGATCATTCTTAGCATCATTATCGAGAACTTTTTAATTACTAACCACCTAAGTGAAATTATACTGGTGTCAAAATTTTATCTTTCTTTAAAACAAATAACTGAGAAAATGCGAAAAAAACTATATTAACCATTCACAATACACTAGAGTTCAACCATCACAATATATATCAGTGAATAAAGGTTTGCCGAATAAACCATCGGCTAAAATCCAAAACCAAATACAACAAAATAACTAAATGACTAAAAACTATCAACGGACAACATATCCATACATGGAATATGAAATGAGATCCTACACTAGATGTGAATGGAAGAATCGTCTAATCAAATCCTGTCAGCATCCACTACAACTCTGAGTCCCTGGAATGAAGTCATGCTTGGCGTCCCTGTGGCTGGATACCTAAAAGGTGTTTAAAAATATTTTATAGCAAGTGTTAGTACACAAAACATTTTGAAAATATTTAGCAAGTGTTTATTACATTAAAATTTGATTATTGATACACATGTTCACGTACACTCTCTCTTGAGTTTTCCTCAACCCTAATCTATAGTGCACGCCTAATGTTCTATACTTAGTCCACCTAGCTATACTACCCAAGATAACTAGACTAAAGTATCCAACTGAACTTATCTACACGTCTAAGTTCCCGTACCGCCCATACAGTACATTAATTTATTAACATCTCTCATATATTAATTATCTCAAGTAACATTTCACATATGTTATGTTTCAACCTTTATAATTAAGTGTCACTACTTAATTTATTATCTTAGATATCCACTATCTATCCTTAATTAGTTAATTAATTCTCTCCACTTAATTTGTTTTTCAGAGACATATATCTATATCTAACATTTGTCAGTCTACTATCACCAGTAAGTAGAATAATCATAAGGTATATATTTCACACACGGTATATACTATAAGTGTATAATTTACTATCACATCCCTGTATCACGCATTAGGGATTATTTGCTCGGAATTCTACATCGATCACCAATAGTGATGTATATATCTTATCTCGAAATCACACCTCAATCACCAATAGTTATTGATTATATTGGCTCAAAATTACACCTCGATCATAATTATTAATCATATTTAGATTGGATCGGAATCACACCTCGATCACCAAAACTAATTCTCTACATTGGCTCTGAATCCTACCTCGATTGCCAATATTTATTTAGTATACTTTAGGTATTCACACAACCTATGTATAACTATCCATTAATAGGTATTCACACAACCCGATAATGCATGTTAGTACGTAGTATGTATCTCTCGCATACTCGTCGTACTATTTACTTTACAATTTATATCACTATCTTTTTAAATATGAGTATTCACCCAACTCTAAGGGTCCTAGTTACCCCTTTTATAATTTCAGTAGTTAAGCCTAACTTACCCTATTGGTTTATACCTCAATTTATTCAAATTTCGTAATTCTTTATCCGTCTTTAAGATTAATTACGATGTAATATATCCCAAACTCGTTCCTGTCTTATTTCTCTCACTAAGACTCAATCATCCCCTTAACATGGTCTGCTGTAAAATAACCTCTCAATATTATTTTAACAAAGTCCCAAAAGATTCCACAATAATTATTTAGGAATTTAAGGCAAAAAGGAAAGACTTAGGTTGTCTGGTCGATTCGATTTTGTACAGGTCTCCCACTCCGTCTTTTTTACGCGATTTTTACACCGATAACATATATCAAACTCATATGATACTCTACAAAAGTCCCAAACAATTTTTCTAAACTATTTCCAAATGTATTACGATGGTTTCTAATGTCCTAAACATATCAAATCTTTCTAGAAATCAATAAGGAACAAATAAAAACCCAAAATTTCATTAAAACCCTAGTTTTGTGTTATCCCCACATATACCATCAAAAACTCAGATATATTTCATGTTAATGATCAAGTCTCCTCTGATTATTAATCCTCTACATATGTTAACTCGTTCTACATACATATCCTATCCCAACATGCATAAAAATCATTCTTTTTTCTCCCAAGAACATTGATTTAACAAAAAATAAATCTTGAAACCCTACACATAGGTATTATAACTTCATAATTTTTGCAATAAACATCTAGACTTAGTGAGGATGATATGATTTCGAAATTGATGAAGGTGTTGGGTTGTCTTCTCCTCCAATTTCCCTTCCCAGATTGATTGATGTGCAAGAATCCTCTAATTCTCTCACCAATTTCTCCTTAAGCCTTGAGAATTGTTTCTCTTTTCTCCCAGTTGGTCTCTCTGTGTTTTGTATGTTCTTAAACCTAATTTAAGCCCCTTAATCTCTGATATAAACTTGCAAATTTTGTAGGTCTCTTAACCACTATTTTCCAAATGACCAAAATGCCCTCAAATGGTGCCGGTTTGGTCTAAAATTAAGTCGGACCCAAACGATACCTCCGGGTACACTTTTTCGACTATTTTGACCCATTTGGGTTCATCGTGACCTCTAAATTATCATTCGAGTCACTAAAAATATATTTCCTTTCTCAACCTCAAATTAGCCTACATGCGACTCCATGTTGAGATAAAATAAAATACGCACATATCACTCGCTATGCTGTATTACAATAATTATCAGTTATTTACTATTCACTATTAGTAAATAATATATCATAATATTAATCTGTATCTATCTCTCGATTAATATTTAATAATCCCATTTATCATTTAATCACATTAAATTACTTCACTCGCGTAATTTAAATAAAACTTCTTTTCTCAATTAATTTCTGAATTAATTAAATTATAATTACGCAGAAATACCATGTATTACACATTAAATAATTAATATATGATGTGAGACACAATTTAAAATATCTTTATTGAATAAAAATATCCAGGACACACTTTGGGAGGTTTTATGAACTCGTTAGGATGTTTCATACCCTTAGAAATGATATATATATATATATATATATATATATATATATATAGTACTGCTCTTATGCGGACTAATCCGTATTTTAAGAGTGCGAACCAGACATGTGTCACCTGGCGGTGAGCCTAGAAATTATCGGCTAAAGTATAAACACTCTCTCTCTCTTTTCTATACTCACCGCCAGGTGACAGATGTTCGATCCGTACTATTAAAATGCGGACTGGTCTGCACAAGAGCAGTACTGTGTTTATATATATATATGAGTTGGGAGGTATTTGGTCTAAGTCAAAAAAGGTATTTGGGCTAAATTGGGGGTCTAATGTTGTGGCCTAAGTCCCAACTCGGGATTAGTAAGCTAATTACCTATATTAAGAGATTAAATAACTTCTTGGAAGTTACATCTAAGAACCCTAGACTGCACCACTCGGAGGGGGAGGCAAGAACCCATAAGAAGGAATTAATGGGGAGATTCAAGGAAAATTCAAGGGATTAACCAACAGTATTAAGGCAAGAATTTTCTTGCTTATTTCTATTTGTCCAAAATGCTTCCTAAATCATTGTGATGTATTTCCATATAGAATTCTGGATTTACAGGATTTGTGGTAATTAATTGATGAATTGAATCTTGTCTATGAATGTTTGGGATTTAAAAGTAAGGTAGAACAATCCAGAAATTTGACTGGGTATGAATTATGGGTTGATTGTTGGAAAAAAAATTCAAGATTTAGGACTGTATTGGAATTCATATGACTATTTACCTTTGGAGAACCATTGAGTATGTTAAGGATCTAAATTTCGGGAGATTAATTCCCTTACATGTTGTAGAAATTAAGAACTTATGGATAAAAATCTGAAAATAAACGAACCTTCATTATGATTTCAATTATAAGAATTGGGACCTGAACTTGACATTTAATCATGTAATAAATGATCCCAAGAGGGTAAACAAGGTTAGGAAACCCAAATTTATAACTATATTGAGCAAGAAGCTTTTAGAAATTTTGGTTGGGAAGAAAATAAGGTTTTCTCACTTAACAATGATCTAGGCAGAAGAGTTGGTTCACTTTGCCCCTGGTCCGAACCGGTACAGTTTGTGGGGGTCCGGGGAATGGAGTCCGTTGTTGGGTCTGGGTGATTTTTAGAAGTTCATACGAGTTGGTAGGACCATATTTGGGCATTCGTGGAATTTATTAAAAATAAACTTATGACTAGTTATCAAAGAAGGACTAAAATTAACTAAATGGTTACTGACATTCTATAAAGAGGGAATATTTAATATTTTACATGTTAGTAAATTATTAAATAAGAATAAGTTTGGAATTTTGTTTTTGAGTAGCTATGGGGTAATTATTAGGATAATTACCTTTACATACGATGATATGTAATTATATTTTGTGAGGACATACCGATGTTCACAGACTGTCCTATCGATTGGGGTACGCACGTTTTAGACCGAAGCAAACGTCGTCACAAGTGGTCTAGATGTAGTGTAAGTCGTATTTTAGGTACCACGTGGCAGCGCCGCTTACAGGTGCTAAGTGTTGACGCTGGGATCCATGTAACACCGTTTGGTATGGGTCGTATAGTGGTGTAACTGTATAGGTACCGTCCCACTTTCTTATGTTTTATTTTGTCCGTTTTAGATATGAGACTCCTATGTACTCACCGATAGAGCACGGACAGAACAGGATAGGTAGATGCCTTGGTGTCGCATATATAAGGACATATATGAAATTAATGGAAATAAATGAAAGAATTCCTAAGTTTACTAAAATACAAACCCAATACTACGTAGTACAAATGATATTAGATGTTATCTTCTTATGGGTATATATCCTGTCATTATATTTATTCTATATCCATATCGGTCTATGGGTGGGTACTCAAGTAGCACTACTCTTAGGTGAGGGATGAGATACTTTATGCATGCGAGTGACGATGGAAATACTCACTTTGAATTAACTATACTTTTACACCATTAAAATAAGTATGTTAATTATTGCCTACTTTAGGGAGCTAACCCAAATTTAAATGTTTTCTCCCCCCAGGTGCTCCTAGGCAAGGATAACTGGACTGTTGACAAATCAACCTTGCAGCCTCACTTTATTCATTAGACTTCAGACTTTTGATTATAGATTAGGTTGCTACTCTACTTCATTTATTTTTCTTTTCTTTATGGATTATTGTATGGGAATGAGCCTGAAGTCTATTTTATTTCAGTCAGTTGAGATACTTTTCTTTGATGTTGGATTGTCATTTATATTATGTGGATGTTGGACTTATACTTATCTTAATTATTAAATTTAAATTTAGTTCTTAATTTGATTTCGGTTTCAAAATAATTATTTTATATAGTATGATGCTAAGAATGGTATTAATTGACAAACAAGCCCCATCTTTGGCATATTGTGTATGTATAACCTTTAAGTAAGAAAATAGGGGTGTTATAGTTGGTATCAGAGCATTCAGGCTCTGGTGTCCTTAGGATATGTGTAGTGTTCATTACGTTCTACGTTGCGTTCTTTGATATATAGAGCCTATACTTAGGATTCATTATATTCCCATGATTTGTACTAATTCTAACCTTATTTTCTTTCAGATAGAAAATGGAAGGAGGGGTAGACCTGGGCGCATAGTCACACCCACTGCAGATGAGGAGGCTCAGCTGGAGCCACAGCAACCACCTCAGGCCCCACCGGGGCAACCCATTATCACTCCACTAGACATCTCTACCATCGTGACCCAAACGTTCTCCACCATGATGCCAGCCATGCTCCAGCATTTCCCACCATCACAGGCTCAACATTAACCACCACCACCACCCCAATAGGTGGAAGTACCAACCCAGGAACTAGGGTTAGTTTAGGATAGAGTGAGGGAGGCCTTCATAAAGGGCTAACCTCCTGAGTTTGTGGGCAATACAGACATTTTAGTGGCGAGCAAGTGGAAAAAATATATTTAGTGAAACTTGTGGATGGTGGAGTGTACTCCAATGCGAAAGAAGATGTTGGCCTCATTTCGTCTTGTGAGGGACACACTTTAGTGGTGGGAGTCAGTTACTTCACCTACAAAGAGAGACAATTAGACCATATATGAGTTTTAAGAGATATTCGAGGGGAAGTATTTCCCTCAGGCGATGCATTCAGAGATGGGGAGTCAGTTTATAGACCTCAGGAAGGTAGGAGATGGCATAGTGGCGAAGTATAATGAGGAGTTCACCGCTATTTCTTACTTTACAAAGGAGGATGTTAATACAAAGCAAAGGAATGTGAATAACTTTATAGCGAGATCGGGGAACCCGACATTCACTACATATAATCAGATGGTGAATGTTGCTTTTCTCCACTACCAGGATCACATGGCCTTCCATAGGAACAAAGGTGAGAAGAGACAGGGAGCTGAGACATCGAACCAACATAGTAAGATGAGTGGAGGTAGCGATCAGGGCCCTAGTAATTTAGGTGTGCTTTATCCACTGATCAGCATAAGCGATTCACATGTTTTGATAATCAAAACAGGCAAGTATAGCAAGGCCATGGGCCTCAGGGATAGGGCCAGTAGGGCCAACAACATAGGGGCTATCAGGGCCAAGGTTAGTAAGGCCGACAGGCTGAGAGGCGCTCGTTTAGCAGGAAGTATTACACTTGGAAGGAGAGGGGCCATACATTATGGCGGGCCTCGAGTTAATCAGACACCATAGGGGAAGGGTGATTAGAAAGGATATCCGATGCCATAAGGGCAGCGCCAATAGTTACTAGCTCCAGGAGTTGTAGCACCAACTGCACCAGTACCCGCCACCCCACCTTAGGGGCAACTGCCACAGCTGCACTACGGACGGGTGCACTACATTGTGATGGTAGAGGGATAACACCAGTTCAGGATGTTGAGGGTATGTTGCCTATATTTGGTCACGTAGGTCGTATTTCATTTGACACGGAGGCATCTCATTCATTCATTAGCACTGATTTTGCACATGTTACTGGGATGATAGATTTTGCTTATGATATTATACTGCACATAGACTCACCCTTGGGTGGAGGGGTAGCCACACTTTCGATATGTTGGGGTATAGGGGTCGAGATAGGGAGACTCACTTTTATGGTAGACTTACTGGTACTAAATATGCTTGAGTACAATGTAATATTAAGGATGGATTGGCTAACTACATACATATCCCATATTGATTGTTACAGTAGGTCCATCGTTGTTGCCATTTTGGGGCAAGGGATGTACCTGGTTAGGATGTCGTACCCTGGTGGTGGGTCAAGAACGCACTTACACTATAATGAGGAGGATACTTCTTTGGAGTTCATAGCGTCGCTAGATTCCATCTCGGTAGTTAGAGAGTTTTCTGACGTATTTAGGGAGATCCCTAGATTGCCACCTAGTTAGGAGATAGACTTCATGATTGATTTGATTCTAGGCACGAGACCTATTGATCGCACACCGTATCAGATGGCTCCTCTAGAGATGAGGGAGCTTTGGAATTAGATTGAGAAGTTATTGGGACCGGGGTTCATTAGGAGGAGTAATTCGCCATGGGGTGCTCCAATTTTCTTCGTCAAGAAGAAGAACATATCTTTGTCATTTTTTATCAACTACAAGGATTTGAACAAAGACACTATACGGAATAAATATATGTTTCCCTGTATTGATGATTTATTTCACCAGCTGAGGGGTGCTACGTATTTTTCTAAGATCGATTTAAGATCGAGTTATCATCAGATGAGGGTCCGGGAACAGGATATCTCTAAGATGGAGTTTCTTATGAGATACGAGTCGTATGAGTTTTTTTATTATGCCTTTTCGGCTAACCAAAGCACTGGCAGTGTTTATGGATTTGATGAATCTTGTATTCAGGGATTATTTGGATCAGTTTGTCATAGTGTTTATTGATGACACTATGATTTATTCTCGGGTTGTGGAGGATCACACACAGCATTCACGAGTATTCTTACAGACACTATGTGACCACCAGTTATATGCTAAGTTCAAGAAATGCGGTTTTTGGTTGTGAGAGGTGCGGTTTTTGGGCCACATTATGTCTGAGAGGGGGATATCAATGGACCTATGGAAGGTTTCTGCAATGATGGAGTGGGGACAGCCCGCTACACCCACCGAGGTACGCAACTTTTTATGACACCCCGCTTAATTAAATACCGATCGATAAGTCCTTTATTAAATTAAAATAGGATTTCCATTTTGGTTCATTCTTAGCATCGCTGTAAAAAAAACCATATTAATTACTAACCACCTAATTAATTAATTATATGGGTGCCCAATTTTATCTTTCATTAGACAGATAAATATACATGCGGAACAAAATTAATAAATCCATTCACACCATCACTGAGTCTGAACATAATGGTGAATAAATAAAAAAATGACTGGCCGAATAAACCATTGGCTATAAATCCAAATCCCACATAATAATCCAACGAATAAATAAATAATCCAAAACTGAATTTGAAAATAAATGGGAAACACGCAATAAATGGAACTGTAACTGAAATGAAATTTCTAATCTAGGAATGATGAAAAGATGCGTCTAATCCAATCTCCTGCGTGCATCCACATATGCCGTAGCTGCGTATCCCTGGAGTAGAATCTCAAGTCTGGCGTCCCTATGACTAGACACCTAAAAAGATTTTTAAGAAAAGAAAATATTTTGCAAACGGGTCAGATCCCAGTTATTTAAAAATGTTTAGCAAGCATTTTATTGTAATAAATAAAATGCGTAGTATATAGTGTTCATAATTTATTTCACGGTTCCACTCTCTTGAAAACAGCCTCACCCCTCTTCTACAGTGCGCACCTATCGCATTTATTTTATCATATTTGGTCATTACTACACTAGCCCGATAACCACCTCGTTATAACTTAACCACGCTATTATAATTAGTATAATACATATAACCCTCGTTTATATAAATATACTAAATATCACATCAATACTGTTAATAGAAAGTCACACATCATTTATAGGTATATACATATATCACTCACTACGCATATATATAAATACACAGAACCCTCATAGCTTGTCCCTATTAGATGCATCCCTTATACATGCTATCGGGTGCTAGGCACATCTCGTGTCACCTATGGTCATTGGGTCAAGATCTCACCACCAATCCCAAATCGTAAACAGATAATGGAGGCGGTTATAAACACATAGGTATTAGGAGTTTTATATGCCTTCCTTAAAGACCCGTCTGGCGCCCCCCTCTCATCACGGTAGAGCCACCCGAGAACTATAACCTGGAGCACAATCCAAACCCCGCTGGAATCGTCAGGGTGGGACCGCCCGTTGCGCGCAACTTCTTGGATAGCATACTCAAGTAACAAATAAATAAACACAATTTGCATTCAACTCACACACACACACACACACACACTGATATATATATATATACATATATATAATATTCCGTTCGTAATTTCCATTTTCCACATTAATTAGTCGCACCTTGCTATTTATTTTTAATTATAGGATTACACACTTCGCCTCCTATGTACTCAAATAATCTCCTATTAATCTCACAAAGGTCCCTAAAAATTTTGGTTTCAAATGGGGAAGTATCGTCACCTATTACAACTTCAAAGTTAATTTTGACCTTTCATAATCTATGTCTAAATTATTTAATCACTATGGCAGCGTACTACATTAAATTAGATACGCATGGCCGCAAATGGTACGTCAATCCGAGTCCGAATGCAAAAGTTATCCCCATTTAATGTTTTAAAAAAAAAAGCTACTTCCTCCCTCACTGTCATGCGTGTAGCTGAAAATCGACCCCTAATCGACCGGCCATGGGATCCCGGTTGATCGGTCCCCCCAGACCTACTCAAACACTACTGCGTTTTTGTGTTTTGCTTCCAACCAAATTCATTTTCCCTTACTGTTACTCAATACCTCATTAAACCTTAACGATTCCAGTATCCATTATTAATAACATTTCATTATTCCTCATACTTATAATCAATCTACACCATTCAAACAATTAATTTAACATTGTAACTCAATTTCTCAAAAAACATAATTTTCACCATTAATGGATTTATTCATCGTCTTCAACCTTTAGAACCCAAAAATTCATAAATCTCTAACATATTACGCTCTAAAAATTTCTCTATATTCCGTCATCATCGTCAACCTTTAGAAACACATAATTTATAACAAATCTCTAATATATTATGTTCCCAAAATTTTCTTTATTCACATGGGTTTTAAATTCGATTTTCTTCAACATTAAATTTGTAATATATATATTCAAAGGATTTTAATTTCCAGATTATAACCACAATCTCAATAATCAACATTGTTGACTACTAGTCACATAAAGCAAGAAAATACTTTCCTCGGTGGAATAAATTCGACGATCTCTTCTCGAAAGACTTGCCCAGAATGGTCTTTTCTTCCTTCTTTCATTCTTCTTCTTTCTCCTTTCTCTCCTCTCTCAAACTTCTGTATCTAGGAATGAATAACGGTTGCCCAACTCTCTTAAACCTAGGTTTAGCTTCCTTCATCCCGTAATTAAGCCTATGGGACAAATTAAAAAGGCTTAAATACCCCCGTATAGGCCCTATTATGACTAAAAAGGCACCGGGACCCAAATACTACCCCCGAGTACACTATTTTGACTATTTTGACCTCTCCAGACTCAACCGTGACCTTAGAATCGTCGTTCAAGTTTTTTTTATAAAATCCTTGAATTTTGACTTCAAAATACAACACACGAAAAATTTACAAATAATCCGAATTAATTAAAAATCTAAATTCTCCAAATTAAAAAAATTCGCCAAATTTATAATATTATATTCACCAAAATAGTTAAATCCCATGTCCTTAGAATTACGGGGTGTTACATACTCCCCCCCCCCCCCCCCCCCCCCCTTACAAAGGAATTTCGTCATCAAAATTAGGTTAAGTCTAATACTATAAGTCTCGAATATATCCCTAATCACATACCCTTCAAATCTCTACTTATTCTTCTACCCTTACTAATCGTGAATTATATTAAAATTAATTTAATTACCCAGGGTGCCCAGGTACCCTGTACCCGTGCTTATCTGTACAAATGTTATTCGGCTCCACTATCCTCAAATTTTAGCATATTATCATCTCCAGATATAACTGCATAAACGAACAATAACTAAGGTACTAACTCATGTCCTAAAGGACCAAACATCTCCACACTTCCAACGTTGCCCTAAGTTTCATGCGTCGGACGTCTCGCAAAGTGAAATCCAAACAAGGAACCCCCTATAGACTACTACCTAACATTATCGATCGTCGAGATCTGTTAGGCCCTCAGTCCATAGCACGTACCCCTAAATCACTGTCTTTTGACATAAAAGTATACTCCTACACTTCCATGTTACAAAAGACAACACACATCACAGCGCTCTTAATATCACAAGTTTCTTAGCGTGAATAAATTTACGAGTTATATCTCCCGGCTCGATAATTAGCCAATCTACCCTGAATCATATCAGTAAACGTCCCTACTCACCGGGATAAAATAACAATACAAATGTATTCTCATAAGTCTAATATTCAACACACTATAATATATATACACATATATATAGGCTATACCCTCTTTCAGGTGATACCTAGTAAAAATAAATCATGCCCTCTAACGACGAATACGAAGTCCTACTATAACACTCTACTCTATTCTCATAACTCTCAAAAGTAGTAAACTGACATGTAATGTACACATACTCTTAGTTTACACACCCTCTCTCTCTCTTAGGCGACACCAAAGAGCCCCACTATCCCACGGTAATTAGTTACATATATACATAATAAGGCTATTACGGACAACGCACCCACTAAATATTACTCACTCGCGAATTTTAGTGCTCATAATATTATTTGTTATGCCCCCATATCATAAAAAATTCCCCCATACTCATAGTATAATAAAGACATTTTACCTTCGTACTCTAACTGCTTCACCTGGTTAATGGGTCCCTGATCGAAGTAACTGTTATAGTGGTTGTACATCTAGAACCCGTCTTGTAGTTGTCATTTGCATCTGTAAGGACAATCTCTCCTCCTATGTCCTATCTCTCCACAGACGAAACATTTCCCAGTAAATCCTTCTTGCCCCTGATCTGGTCCTAGATGACCTCCCCTGCCATTCCCTTGGCCCTGGCGGCCTTTAGGAATGAAATGTTGCTACTGCTGTTGAGGGCCCTGTTGAACCTTCTTGAACCCAACACCCTCGGATCGATAACCTCCAGACCTAAACCTCTTCGCCTGGTTCCCTTGATAAAGATCTCGCGCCTTATATTGTTGTACCCTACTGGCACTATTCCTAACTACCTTTCCAGTCTGACTGGATCCACTCACTCTATTATTATTCTTCAAATGAAAACGTCAATCTTGGTAATGAAGTAGTGTTGCATTGACAACCACCGCGTATGTCACTACTGTCGAATTACCTAATAAGTTTTGTCTGATTTTTTGAGCAAGTCCACCCATGAAATTATGCATCCTATTCTCTTTAGTGTTTACTTCATCTTTCACAAAATTTGCTAAGCGAGTGAAATCTTTTTTTTATTCTTTCACGGTTCTATCTCCTTGAGAAACGTTGAGAAACTATCGCTGCATCTCTGTCTGAATGGCAGACGGAAAATTCTTGTGGTCAAACCGCTCCTAGAACTCCTCAATGCTCATCATATCTCTCTCCTCTTTGGTGGTTATGGACTCCCACCACTGCAAAGCCGCACCCTCTAGCTTGAATGTCGCCAAGAACTTCTTTCGAGTGTCATTGCACTCAGTAATACGCAGGTAGCACTACATGTCCCTCTTCCACTGACTGGCTTACCATGAATTACCATGAAATTCTGGTGGGTGACCTTTCTGAAATGCCTCGCATGCTCTCTGCCAATCGGAAGACCCCGGGTGGGCCTGAATGTCGGGTGCCACTAACAGCTATGGTTGATTTTGGGGAAAATATTGTTCCATTATGTTCATTGGCGCGTTAATTGCCTATGCCACAATCTCGACCACCTGTGCAATCGTTATCATCCCTGGTCATGTATGTAGCTTCAGAACTACTGGCTCCTGATGAGCCTCTTACTTCTCATCTCTCACTAATGCTCTAGTCGGTCTACCTCTCTTAGGAGACATTTGAAATAAGATTTGAAATATGTATAAGTCCACCATCAAATACAAATTAATCGACAAAAGATCGTAAATATGCATACACAATGAGGAATACAACAATCCTACAATAGGTCTCTATATAAAAGAACGCTAAGCTGAAAATAATAAGCCTCACAGATCCTAAGAACTCTAGAACTGGGCTTTGATACCATCCGTGACACCCTGTTTAATTAAATACCGGTCGATCAGTCCTTTTTTAAATTAAAACAGGATTTCCATTTAGTTCATTCTTAGCATCACTATCGAAAAACCATATTAATTACTAACCACCTAATTAATTAATTACATGGGTGCCAAATTTTATCTTTCATTAGACAGATAAATATATATGCTGAACAAAACTAATAAATCTATACACACCATCACTGAGTCTGAACATAATGGTGAATAAATAAAAAAATGACTGGCCGAATAAACCATCGGCTGTAAATCTAAATCCCACATAATAATCCAACGAATAAATAAATACTCCAAAACTGAATCTGAAAATGAATGGGTAACACGCCCTAAATGGAACTGTAACTAAAATGAAATTTCTAATCTAGGAATGAAGGAAAGATGCGTCTAATCCAATCTCCTGCATGCATCCACATATACCGCAGCTGCGTATCTATGGAATAGAATCTCAAGTCTGGCGTCCCTATTGCTGGACACCTAAAAAGATTTTTATGAAAATAAAATATTTTGCAAACATTTCAGAGCCCGATTATTTAAAAAAGTTTAGCAAGAATTTTATTGTAATAAATTAAATTCTTATTATATAGTGTTCATAATTGATTTCACGATCCCACTCTCTTGAAGAGAACCTCACCCCTTTCTACAGTGCACACCTATCACATTTATTTTATCCTATCTGGTCATTACTCGGTTCAACTAGACACAATAGCTACCTACACTAGCCCGATAACGATCCCGTTATAAGTTAACCACGCTATCATAATTACTATAATACATAGTTTATTCGGCCATTCATTTTGTTATTTATTCACCATTATGTTCAGACTCAACGACGGTGTGTATAGATTTATTAGTTTTATTCCGTATGTATATTTATCTGTCTAATGAAGGATAAATTTTTCACCCGAGTAATTAATTAATTTGCTAGTTAGTAATTAATATGGTTTTCCGATAGTGATGCTAAAAATGAAGCAAATGGAAATCTTGTTTTAATTTAATAAAGGACTGATTGATCGATATTTAATTAAGCGGGGTATCACACTTTTTAGGATTAGTCGGGTACTACGATCGGTTCATTTAAGGGATCACAAAAATAGTCAGGCCCTTAATGAACCAGACAAGGAAGGACTTACCGTTATGGTATGATGTGTGCCAATAGGCGTTTACGGGGTTGATGTCTCGATTGACTATAGCACCAGTTCTGGCATTACCTCGAGCAGGGATAGACTACAAGGTCTTCACGGATGCATCCTTAAGGGGACTTAGAGGGGCATTGATGCATAAGGAGAGGACGATAGCTTATGTTTCCCGAAAGCTAATGCCTCATGAGAGACACTACCTTACCCACGACTTGGAGTTAGCAGTTGTGGTTTTCATATTGTGAGTGTGGAGGCATTATCTCTTAGGGGAGAAGTATCATAAGAGCCTATAGTAATTGTTCTCGTAGCAGGAGATAAACATGAGGTAGAGGAGATTGCTAGAGTTTGTGAAGGATTACCAGTTCGACATTCAGTATCACCAGGGGAAGGCGAATGTCGTAGTGGATGCTTTAAGCCATAAACCAATTTTAGAATTGGCGACAGTGTGTAAGGTGAAATGGAAATCAATTTGTGGGGATAACAACTTGACCCATGCATTTATGATGGTTCTGACCGTCACACCCGAGATTATTATTCGGGTCGTGAAGGCATAGGCAGGAGATCAGATTTTCCAGGAGTAGGTCAGACAATTATTAGCAGAGGGGGAAGATCACTATTCTATTGGGTTGGATGGTGGATTGAGATTTTAGGGCATGCTAGTTGTACCAAATGACGAGGATTTGAGGAAAGATGTTATGTATGAGTCTCACGGTTCACCCTTTATGGTCGCGATATGCAACGCCAGCGCCGGGATGAAGAGGTACAAATAAGTTTTTGTGTCCAAATGTGCTACGTGTCAACTAGTGAGGGTGATCCATTAGCATATTGAAGGTGTGTTACAACCTTTGGACATCTCTATGTGGAAATGGGAGAGTATCTCATGGATTTCATCACTGGCTTACCTAGATCACAGAGTGGGCATGATTTCATCTAGGTGATCATAGACAGGTTGACGAAGGTGGCTCACTTCTTTCCAATCAGGAAAAATTATAGTTCAGAGAGGTACGCTAGACTTTTCCTCGCAGAGATTGTGAAGTTACATGGGCTACCACTCAACATTGTGTCTGACAAGGACATAACGTTTGTGTCCCATTTCTGGAGGATCTTTCAGCATGTTTTAAAGGCTGAGTTGAGATTGATCACCCCATATCATCCTCATACCAACGAAAAGATGGAGAGGGTGAACTTGATGTTGGAGGACATGCTATATATGTGCATATTAGACTTTAAGGGAAGATGGGATAAGTATTTTAATTTGGGGGAATTTGCATATAATAACAACAATCAGTTCTCACAATTGGGATGGCACCATATAAGGCGCTTTACGGGAGACCTTGTTGTTCACCTTCATGCTGATTGGAGGTGGGGGAGAATAAATTCTCCGACCGAATTTCATTAAGGACACCTTAGAGAAGGTGGAGATAATTCGGGCCAAGATATGGATTGCCCAGGATAGGCAAAAGAGCTATGTGGATGCGAGTCGGAGACTCTTAGACTTTGATGTTGTGGGGATCAGGTACTAATTAAAGTATGTCCCATGAATGGAGTGATGATGTTTGGGAATAAGGGGAAGTTGGATCCCTGATATGTGGGAACATTCCCTATCCTCAAGAGGATTGGGCCCATAGCGTATCACTTGGGATTATCGGACCACTTACAACAGATGCACGACATCTTCCACATATTCCCATTACAGAGATTCCTTAACATATCAGCATATCGACATTGAAAAGATATAAGTCCATCCAGATGCTACCTATGAGGAGAGACCAGTAACCATTCTGGACCGTAGGGAGCGCCGACTTCGATTCAAGGTTGTTCTGTTGGTACGTGTGCAGTTGGGGCACCATAGGGAGGATGAGTCTACTTGAGAGAGGGAGGACGACATGCAGACGAAATATCCAAAACTCTTTTAGATAGGTACTTATTGTTTTTCTACTACTTCTGAGGATGGAATCCCATTATTAGAGGGAGGAATGTAATACCCCATTTTTTAAGTATAAAATGAAACTATTTTTGGAACAAAATAAATTTTTTAGCAATTAAATTAAATTGGCAATTTAAATAATTAAGTAGGAATGAACTGATTAATTATTATTTCATGCTATGTGAATTTCACTATGCATGATGCTAGTGCATTAATATATGATGTGGGACATAATTTAAATTATCTTTATTGAATAAAAATATTTGGGACACACTTTGGGAGGTTTTATGAACTCGTTAGGATGTTTTAAACCCTTAGAAATGGTCTCGGGGCACACACACACACACACACACATATATATATATATATATATATATATGAGTGTGGAGGTGGAGGTTATTAGGCTAAGTGGAAAAGGTATTTGGGCTAATTTGGGAGTCTAAAGTTATGGCCTAAGGCCCAACTCGGGATTAGTAAGTTAATTACCTATATTAAGAGATTAAATAACTCACTATGAGTTACATCTAAGAACCCTAGACTACACCTGTAATGCCCCGACCTAAATTTGTAGGTTATCCGTAGTCAACTCGGTCGGACCCGAGCGTTAGGCGTCAAGTGCAATGAAACAACCTATATAATGTAGCTAGTCTAGTTTTATTTTAATTAACGTTTCACTTGTCGGCATGCAATTCCAGTTTCAAAATAGACTACGTGAAAGAACCATGGAGAGCACTCCTAAGTCCAAGTAGACAGAGCTACTAATGTAAAAATAAAGAAAATACTTAACTGTATAATGCCCTTAAAATACGAAACCGTTCCCAAACTGTCATAACAAAGTGAGGGTGTGAGTCTATGTCCAGTGGAAAATATACAAATGAAGCATAGAATTGAATGGCAGAAAGGAGACTTAACACGTGCATATGCAACTACATAGTGTATATAATTCCCTCAAAATACGAAACCGTTCCCAAACTGTTATAACAAAGTGAGGGTGTGAGTCTATGTCCAGTGGAAAATATACAAATGAAGCATAGAATTGAATGGCAGAAAGGAGACTTAACACGTGCATATGCAACTACATAGTGTATATATATATATATATATATATATATATATATATAGAGAGAGAGAGAGAGAGAGAGAAAGAAAGACATATATACACCTATACTTAATGCATTAAACGATTTCACCACTGAAATCCTTATTTAGCCAGATTAATTTACTTTATCCGGTTCAACACTTGGAACCATTACGTTTGACTTATCCGAACACTTTCCTTTACAGAAATCACCCATTTTAGGTTATCTAACTCACTTTAGTATTTTCGTTCAAACCCACCCTTTTAACAAACACGGACACCGTGTTAGAAAATACTAATTTAATCTTTGAAAACTTTTTTACAACCCCCACTCACTTTACCCTTTTTTCTTACTTTATTGACATTTATCAATCATATATTTACTTGTCCATTTTAACATTTATCGAAACATTTATTTATTCATTCAAGTTAGGTTGTATTTATGCATTTTACCACATAGCCCATTTCTTGATATTTTTCTTATTCCTTGTATTATTTGTCAGAATCTTTCGATACCACATACTTTAACGAGCTTCACACCGCCGCCTATGCATAACATATGCTCTGGCCAGTGGTTTTGGACTTTCCACACTAGGGCTTCGGGCCATTCTTGCTTATCCCAGTGTTATCCGAGTTCTTTTTAATGTATTTTAATATTTTACAAATGTCCACATTATCCACTTTTCCTTTTTACCCGGCTAAAGCCAAAACCCGGTGTTACACCCCAATTTGTGTTACCCTTTAAAATTTTACCATTTCATGTCCTTTACACTTTGACCTTGATTTTATTTCAAAAATAATATTCATTTAGGACTACTTTGTGTAACACCTATCCTATATTTTTATTTCATAAAAATATTCCACTTTAAGTAAATTTTTATTTTTACCCAATTGTTTCCAAAATCACCTCTCAAAAACACTATTAAGTCATCCACACTAACTCCTTAACCGTTTTAATACATTGACACCCTTTTTAACCTTGGAGTATTCTTCTTCTTAATTGAAAGCAGCATTATTATATCATTTCCTTTCCAATTTCATTAGTGTTAATTCTTCACAACATTACTAAGTTATACACACTAACTTTCCAATGTTTACCCATTAACACTTATTCAATAACTTTATTAACAACTTCCCAAACCACACATTTCCTTAATTTATTTATTCAATAAATCCATTTATACTTAAGACTACTTTTATAAGAAATTACCATTTCTTTCATTTTACCTGTAGTCTTACACTTTATTTTTATCACATTTTTAACCCATGTTTCATATACTTGAAAACAAGAATTTTCACTGTTTTATACTTACATGTTTAAACACAACTAATTCTTCTTTAAACTTGTTTACACACTTTGTGCCAAATTAATACAACTTTATATGCATGAAAAATTGAATTTCAAAACTTAAAATCCTACTACATGGTTTAAACATATTTTTCATTCTAGAAATTCATCATACTTGCAAAAATACATTTTTGATACATAAAGATATTTAATTTCTTCAAACTCACATAATGTTCACTTTTATAAAATCTTCATTTTTGAAAGAAACATTATTTCACCATTGTTTACCAAAATAAATCATTATTTCCAAACATTTTATTTCATAAAATGTATAACACTAATATTTCTAGAAAATACATTATTTTAATAAAATACTAACTTTTAATATTTCAAAACTTAGAAATATTTATTCATTCACTATTTTTAACAAAATATCATTTTTTTTATTATTTTTATTTCATAAAAACATTTGTTAATTCTACACATTAATTTCATCGTTTATTCAAATGCACCCTACTCGTGTAATCAAATTACAAGACTACAAATATGAAAATATAGTCTTAATACTAAGAGTAACGTTTCCCACCTCGAATGGCTCCAAAAATGATTGGCATGAAAGGTCTAAGAAGATGGCAACCTTCCACCTCCCAAGGTGGCCTTAGGAATGTTTCCCCACTCCGAAAGCATGTCCCATCAAGCTTCTAAGCAAGAACCCCCTTTCAACTCGAAGAAAACCCACCTTCATCTTCTCCAAAAATCCCCCCAACACTACTCCAAATTTCGTAGCTCTTCTTCTATAATGGTAGAAATGGGTATTTTAGGCTTGAACATGGTGAAATACTACGCAAATGGAGGTGTAAAGGTGGTGGAATGGTGGTGGGTGGAGGTGTAAGATCACCCACATCTCTCTCTCTCTCTCTCTCTCTCTCTCTCTCTCTCTCTCTTGGTAACTCAAATATCTAACGGTTGAAATGGTGATAGCGCACACTGGTAACTCAGATTAAAAACTCGACTTGCGTCATTCGAACGATAAGCATAGGTCGTTCGAACGATTTACCCACTTTGTTCGAACTATAGATCGCGCGACACTTTACATGACATGCCACAATAAAGCAGTGGCATCTCG
This sequence comes from Sambucus nigra, assembly GCA_949130495.1. NCBI lineage: Eukaryota > Viridiplantae > Streptophyta > Magnoliopsida > Dipsacales > Adoxaceae > Sambucus > Sambucus nigra. The sequence goes on along the minus strand of OX422213.1, from coordinate 257,727,400 downwards.
TTTAAAGCCTTGTATCTCTCAACCTTCTAACGACCTCCCCTTGTTGTTTGAACGTCCCCTTTTTCTTCTTCATTTATTTTTCTCCAATTTTACCCACAATTCTTATATAATTATCATTAACTCCTCCTCATTTATAATTCATATATAATTTAATTAAATGTTTTTGGGAAAGGGTATTACAAAGTTCACTCCTTGAGTAATTTCATCCCCAAAATTCTCTATCCATAAACCTTCAAGTTTATAGGGTCCACCAAATCCTATTTATAGTCCTCGAAATCCTCCAAGATAATACATCGAAGTCCTCAACACTAAAGTCACCATTTCTCTAACCATGAACTTTGCATAACCGATTTCGATACACAAATCATTTGATGATCATGTTTAACAAATTTCTAGCACTACCTATGCTAGTATCTAAAGCATACTAGCGTCTGCATTACAAACTCTTCCTAGCGGTCATCACTCACCGAATGTGAACTGTAATATAACCAACCATCATATTCATCACCAAAATCAATTCTAGCTTAGGGCCGTACATCTTGTGTTCCAAAAAATTTCAAGCTATCCTAATTACAGAACTCGTATGAGCTTGCCGATAACCATACTATGTTATTCTCTCACTCTAATGAGGAATAATCCCATCAAATTATTACCACACGCCCGGTTTACACCTTCCTCTGCGTCACTCTGATGAACCTAGTACTACCCTAGGTGTCACATCCTTGAGTATTTGCTAGAGTCATACTTTAATCCACTCATTATGTCAAAGTAATATTGTGTACTGAGTTTTTACTCAATTTACAACACTATACCGTATCCTCAAGCCATCATCCCACTCTTTGTAACCCAAGCCATTAACTGCTGAGCCAGCTAATCGAAAGTCCACGAGTCTTAAGAAAGATCGATACTATGAGTAAGTTGTGTGGCCGAGAGCGTAGCCTCCCGTACACAAAACATTATGCAATAGCAAGAACACCTCAAATGGGCGCACCCAGTTACCGAGCTACATTAACCAAACCTGATCCACCGCACTCTCATGGGCCCAACTGCATCGTACCATGACATGACACCAATCTGAGTCACCACATGTAATAATATTGATTCTTGATTACCAAAACCGAAAGGAACACACTAAAGTCAGAAGGAGTAAGCAACTGTCTCAAGGAATTTTTCCTATAAGTTCCCGACTCTGACTTACAAAAGTGAGCCTACGCCATGCACTTGAAGTCATGTCACTTATTCCTAGAGTTCTCACCGAGCACAAATCCTAGCCATGCCCCTGACTTAGGTTACTGGAAGTGGCAAATCGATTCGCAACCATTCATTCTCGCAATATTAAAGTAATTTATGAATTGATAGTCCTTTTGGAAGTCAATTCCTGACTTCCCTCCTTGGGAGTAAGGCCCTACCTTTCACATCCTTGGCATACATTAACTATTTCGATTAGCAGACACCTTACACTCTAGTTATTGATCTTATCCAATTACCAGTGACAAAGCCACCAACCCACTACACCTAAGTTATTACCTGCCTTAATGTATCGTGATCAAAATCCCAAACTCCCATAGTCATTACTTAGTTCAAGCGAGGCACTCACTTAATCCTTTCCTTTTGATCATACGAGATTGCCACCAATTCACCTTACTGTTTCTACCCACACGGGATATTTGTGACGACCACACCCTCTGTTATTGGCACCCTAAGGATAGTTAATATTACATTAGGCTACATCTTCTAACCACTACCATCTTGACTAGATGTTCCCAAAACTAATCCTCACATTGCTAAGGCTACCCTAGCATAAACTGTCGACATATTGACATAATAATCATATTTTGAAACTACCCCACATTAATTGCCATTTTCGAGTCTCCACATAGCGTCTTCACTTCAAGTCTCGAATACATCTCCTAGTACATCCAGAAACCGTATATCACCACCCCCATACTAGTCATTTTTTGACATCCGAGCATCACTCATATAATGACACAAACTGCCATGCTACCTTAGGGATTACACTACCATCTGTGCCGATTTGGGAAGCCGTACTCGGTGCGTACGCTATACGACCACTAATCTGGGATCATCACCTGAGCCTCAACACTATCGTTACTAGAATGCAACTACCTTCTCTTACCGAACTTAATTAGTCTCCTAAGAACACCAAACACATTTCATGTAATAGTCCCAAACTTGACAAGATTTCATCGTACATATCTTTATCATTATAGGTGCACTCTACTAAACTTTTGATACCCATATTACAATTACATGGTTCTTGCGAAGACACTAGTCTGTGAGCTTCTATCTATTGTGCACCTTAATCATCAAACACCTCAAGGCACCACAACACTCAATACATATCCTCAATGCTGCCACACATAATTTTTCCTATAAACACCTCAACGTGCCTATGAACTACTCTCACACTAGATTACGTCGCACCTAACCATTACCTCGGCGGCTAAAATGAGTTTCTACATCTAATTAATCATCTTATCTTCCTTCCAAGCAGTCGTGACTATAAGTCACGTACAAACCACAACAAACGATACTACGGGTTATGGCAGGATACAAGACGTCCCCTGCAAACTATTAACCTCAAGGTCTGCCCCACCTAACCCTCAATAAATTCTTAACCGTGATAACTAAATCTCCTCACTTTGTCAACATCACACCATGGTTTAACCTACAAGTTAACAAAACTAGACAGAACTTGGTAGGATATGAGACGTCGGGTATTGCCTATAAATACCAAGGTCTATATCACTGACACCACGCGGGATCTATTCCTCAATACCATATTATAATCAAGGTACCCCAACCTAAGTCCTCAACTAAAGGAACTAATATGTTCTTACCAAAATATCAATAATTATGAATGCTAATCAGTCATATAACCTCCACAAGCGAAACATACAACCTTTATGGCTAGGTTGCCAAGTACAATGCTTATTGTCTTCATTATCGAGATTACTCTCGCCATCAAGGTTATCATACAATACATATCACATGAATGATCACGGCGTTTCCACTATTAGCCTATACAACTCCATCTGTTCATTGGACATCCATCAATTACTATGTCACCCAAAGGATTATGTTTTCCTAATTACATTACCTACATTAACTACCCATAAGCGTCGTACCTAAGGGTTATATTTATCTTTTAATCACCAGTTATTAGTGTCTAGTCGAGACACCCTAACCATCAACCTCTACCATTGACTATATGCATCTCGTGTCACTTCTCAATGGGTGTCGCTTCACTCTATCAACACCTTAGATGATTCTATGTCATTAAATTTCAACACAAGCACCTCACACTAACAACCACGATGTCACCACTATAGGCTTGTATGGAAACTCGTAAATTACTATAATTTTTATCAAAAGTGCGAAAGTGATTAATAACTATCAACTTAATTATGTGCCACTTGGCACTAACTCACTTGTCATGCTAACCTCTTTAACTTTACTGTCGAGGACACGAACTAAACTGTAATCAAACTAGTATGACCTGCCCAAACCACATCAACGTTGAAAGATCTAATATCGGCCTCACCACATCACTCCCGAAAGCAACCTTAAACTTAAATCTATGATACCATTTGTAATGCCCCGACTCGGATTTATGAGTTACCCGTAATCAACCCGGTACAAGCATTAGGTGTAAAGTGCAATGAAATAACCCGTATACTGTTGCTAGTCCAGTTTTATTTTAATTAACATTTCGCTTGTTAGCATGCAATTCCAATTTCAAAATAGACTACGTGAAGGACCCATGGGGATCACCCCTAAGTCCAAATATACAAAACTACTAATGTAAAAATAAAGAAAAAACTTACTTGTATAACGCCTTCAGAATACAAACTACTCCTAGCCTGCCGTAATAAAGTGAGGGTGTGAGCCTATGGCCAGTGGAAAATATACAAATGAAGCATATAATCGAATGGTAGTAAGGAGACCCAGCATGTCCTGCCTATGTGCATATGCAACTACATAGTATCCATATATATATCCTATGTGCATATGCAACTACATAGTATCCATATATATATATATATATATATATATATATATATATATACACACACACACACACCCATACATAATGCATTAAACGATTTTAATACTGAAAACCTTATTTAGCCATATTAATTTACCTTAATCTTGTATAAACTTCCTTTACTCATCCTTCGCATTTTCTCACTTTGTTTAACACACTCGGTTCAACACTTGAAACCATTACATTTGACTTATCCGAACACATTCCTTTGTCGAAATCTCCCTTTTTAGGCTATCTAACACACTTTAATGTTTTCATTGAAACTCACCCCTTCACACACACAAACGTGTTAGAAAATATTTATTTAATCTTTGAAAAACTTTTTACAGCACACTCTTGTGCTAGTTATGGGTTAATAACTTAGGTTGCTTAATCACCCATTTACCCAGTCACTTTACCATTTTTCCTTACTTTATGGACATTTATTAATTATACAATTACTTGTCCATTTTAACCTATACTGGAACATTTATTTATTTATTCAAGTTAGATTGTATTAACACATTTTACCACATAACCCATTTCTTGACATGTTCCTCATTCCTTTTATCTTTTATCAAAATCTTCTAATATCGCATACTTTAACGGGCTCCACACCGCCAGTTATTCGCACCATATGCTTTGGTAAGTGGTTTTGGAATTTTCACCCTAGGGTTCCGGGACCTTCTTGCTTATCCCGATATCATCAGAGTTCATTTTAATGTGTTTTAATAATTTGTAATTGTCCACATTACCCATTTTTCCTTTTTATCCAGTCAAAGCCAGAACTCGAGGTTACACCCCAATTTGTGTTACACTTTTGAAATTTTATCATTTCATGTCCTTTACACTTTGACCTTGATTTTATTCCAAAAATCATATTAATTTAGGATCATTTGTGTAACACCTATACAATATTTTTATTTCATACAAATATTCCACTTTAAGTAAATTTTTATTTTTACCCAATCGTTTCTAAAATTATCTTTTACTTCATTTCCACAAGTGTTAATTTCTCAAAAACACTATTAAGTCATCCACACTAACTCCTTAACTGCTTTAACACATTAACACCCTTTTTAACCTTAGAGTATTCTTCTTCTTAATTGAAAGCATCTTTATTATATCATTTCCTTTCCAATTTCATTAGTGTTAATTCTTCATAACATTACTAAGTTATACACACTAATTTTCCAATGTTTACCCGTTAACACTTATTCAATGACTTTATTAACAACTCACCAAGCCACACATTTCCTTACTTTCTTTATTCAATAAATCCATGTACACTTAAGACTACTTTTTTATGAAATTACCATTTCTTTCATTTTACCTATAGTCTTACACTTTATTCTTATCACATTTTAACCCATGTTTCATATACTTGAAAACTAGAATTTCCATTGTTTTATCCTTCCATGTTTAAACCCAACTGATTCTTCTTTAAACTTATTTACACACTTTGTGTCAAATTAATACAAGTTTATATGCATGAAAAAATTGATTTCAAAACTTAAAACCCTACTACATGGTTTAAACATATTTTTCATTCTAGATATTCATCATACTTGCAAAAATATAATTTTGATACATAAAGGCATTTAATTTTTTCAAACTCACATAATGTCCATTTTTATAAAATCTTCATGTTTGCAAGAAACATTATTTCACCATTGTTTACCAAAATAAATAATTATTTCTAAACATTTTATTTCATAAAATGTTTAACAACAATTTTTCTAGAAAATACACTATTTTAATAAAACACCAACTTTTAATATTTCAAAACTTAGAAATATTTATTCATTCACTATTTCTAATAAAATATCATTTTTGCAACATTTTCATTTCATAAAAATGTTTATTAATTCTACACATTAATTTCATCATTTATTCAAATTCACCATACTCATGTAATCAAATTACAAGACTACAAATATGCAAATATAGTCTTAATACTAAGAGTAAGGTGTAACAACCCAAAATTTTTTAAATGGAAATTTTTAAATTAATTTTGAAAATCGAAGAAAAATGAAATTTTGGATTTTATTAATTTTATAATTTAATATATTGGTTTTTATATTTGAAAAATAAATTTTCAAGCGGAATTAAAATAGAGTTTTAATTGAATTTTTATTATATCGAAGAGTCCTCAAAACATAAAACTCTCTAAGAGTCCTCAAAGCATAAAACTCTTTAAACAAAAAAATTATATAAAAATATTGGACCGTTCGATCGAGATGAAATTTTGTGCAGCTTCCACTCATCTTCAGCTACTACACCCCCGAATTTCAGCCAATTTCAACGGTCCAATCGTCCGGAATGTTATTTTTAGTGTTTGTATCTGATTGGAACTATTTTCTTAATCAAACTCTTAATCCTTTATATATCACCACTAATTCGTGGATGGACTCTTCAAATCACGTTTTCTCAAACTTTTCAACCAGAAGACCTCTCCAAAATTACTCCCTTTCATCTACAAACCATAGCCCCAAATTTATTCAAGACTTTAACCTTAGATTAGAAGGCTTATTTGATATTTTCTCGAGTTTGGGCTAGAACGAGATTTGATTATTTTTGTAAGAAGAACATGATGGTGTGATTAGATTTTGAGACTGAATTCATGTGATGATTTTGAGGTACGAGACTTACACAATATGCTCCAAAATTCTCTTGAGGGTATTCCATTTTGACTTCTGTTACGATTGCACTCATATTGAATTATGATATTCTTTGAAATTTAAAATAACTATTGGAATCTAAATTTGATTCATTGTGATGAATTATGTTGTGATTTGAGCATCGTGTCATGAGATTTTAATATGACCCGGAGAATGGGCACCCGCCAAAATTCCAAAATTCGGATATGCCTAAGAATACATAGGCGTGGTGAGGTGAGGCCTGGTGACTCATTATGTGTTGTTGAGAAATTAATATTGATATAATGCTTAAGTATTGCATTTGATTTGTATACGCGTATTCGTATTGTTGCGATTTATTCATCGTGCTAATTAATTTTGAGCATCTATTCCTGTCATATTATTTACTTCCCCGTATTTTCTTTTAGTTGGCAGGTTAGCGTGGATTGGGAAGCTATGGACTATTTGGAGAATTATTTTAGAGCATGGATTGGAAGATGCATTTTGATATTTAAATTAGTGTTGTAATTTTTTAGTTGGGGAATTTTATATTTGAGAGACTTTATTGTAATCATTATTGTGAAAATAGAAGAATTATGGATTTGTAACAGAAACGTCTAAGATGATCTCGCTTAACACAATGCGTACAAGTGTAAATCGGGCGGTGAGTGTTACCTAAAGGCGGTTATCTCCTCAATGGCTCTCTCCTAATGATCCTAGGTGGATCTCGCTTGACGACCCCTGGTTCCTCTCTCTTAAAAACCCTAGGAGGATCTCTCACACGTGTGGGGATGGATTTGGGAGTGGGTGCAACCTATTTTTCAAAACCAATCCCACACCTATCCTTTTTTACTTCGATAGTGCCAAAAATCTTATCAAGCTTTTCAGACCTAGACTCCAAATCAAATTTCACTTTAGTCGAATCTCTCAAACTTATCTCAAGTTCATCTATCCTAGATTCAAGTACACTCCTAGAATCCTAAAACTCAAGAAGCTCATTTTTCATAGCCTCCACCACCCCTCGAAGACTATCTCTCTCTCCCTCGATGTACTCAAGCTTCTCTCTCAAAATTTTCTCACGTGCCCTAAGATCGTCAACTAAAACATCATTATTTTTTAAGGCACGCTCTTTCAATTGATCTTTTAATTCTAAATTTTCTTTATTTATTTTCGAAGCTTCTGCATAAAGTTCATTGAAAGCCGTTTGCAAGTTACGCTCATCTTCACTTCCATCCTCACTCCCATCACCCTCACTTTTATGGGATTCACTCTCAGTGACTGTGGAAGAAGTATCATCGTCATTCTCATGAGTAGCCACATAGTTGGGAAGGACACGCTTACTTGCATAAAAAAATTCTTCACTCGGATTACTCTCACTAAGGGTGGCAACATAAACAATTGGTTTGTTAAAACTATCCCTAATTTTGGTGGGGCACTCATCTATGTTATGGTCAATCCCCTCACAATAAAGACATATCTCAGATTCTTTCTTTTTAACAAGAGTTTTAAAAGAAGATTTCAACCGAGATTTCCAAATAGTTTCGTCAGATGTGTGACATCTAAAATCGTCAAATCCCCCAAAAGCCATATTTAGGAAAAAAAACGGGATTGAAAAAAAATGAATTGGGAAAAATCAGGATCAAAATACAATTACTTAGTGCAATAGGCTTTGACACAAAGGTGCGTGCAAAAAATAGGATCGCACGATAAATTAGCGTAACCTGCTCTGATACTAATTTGAGAGTGCGCTACAGCGGAAATAAATGCGACTACTCAAATAAAACCAATTTTTAATTGTGTGTTAATCAATCTAATTTTAATTGAACCCAAGATTTAATTCAGCCCTAAAACATGCATCTAGGTGATATGAAACCATAAAGCAATAAGCATGCAAAGGAAACCAACTTTCAGGAAAAAATCCCCAAAGGGAAAAAACATTTTTATATTCACTATAATTTGTTAAAGAATGGTTTAGAATCGGATTATAATGAAAATATAAGTGACGTACGAATACCCGCATGTGTCGATCGATGTCGTCAACAATGGAACAATGACAGCTACTCCAGAAGAACACCCAGTTCTATCTTCAACAAAGATCCACACGCAGCGAACCTCAATGACCGCAATCTTTAGCAATGAATCCACACACAACGAATCTATATGGACACGCAGTCCAAATATCAGTGTAGGTTATCCTCCCTACAATAGTAAACTTCAACAAGATTGTATCTTGGGTTCCGAAAAAACTCACACAAAAATACTTGGGATGTTGTGAATTGTAAAATAAGAGATTGAACTCTCAAAAGATTGGAGAATAAATTAAAACACTCAAAATCATATTCTGTTTGAAACCAGTGTTTCTCCACATGAAATATAGAAGTCTTACACCCTTTAAATACGAAAAATCAAGGCGGTGACGTGTCAAAAAATAACTCTTCTCGTTCGAATGACATATGATATCGTTTGAATGATATCCTATCTCATTTGAACGATCTATCAAACTAGTCCATGATTGTAGATAATTTCGATACGAATGCGTGGCCGCCAATTTCGTCCTTTTCTGATTTTTTATGAATTAGTTATAATTTTTCTACGGAAAAGTGTCTGATATGAATTCAACAAAAATTTCAAAAACATTTAAACATCCCAAACACTTTTAAATGAACCGTAAAGGGACTTAAATACTTTCTCACCAAAATTAATCTTATAGAGGCTTGAATGTTGAAAAAGCTTGATATTCGGATCCATCTCGATGCTTGAATGAACTTGAATAATTCTTCGACGGTTGTAGCGGTATACGACATACTCAATTGGTAACGAACATTTATAAAATCATGTACTTACATATACAATGGTGGAAATGGGTTTTTTAGGCTTGAACATGGTGGAATACTACACAAATGGTGGTGGAATGGTGGTGGGTGGAGGTGGAAGACCACCCACCACTCTCTCACTCTCTCTCTCTGCTTCTTCCATTCTCTCTCAACTCAAAAATAAACCCAAATAAGCCAAACAACCCTTAATAAAACTCTCCCAAAGGCCAAAACCCCCAATTTTTCCCTTCTGAGATGGTCTGAGTTCGATAGCTTAAAGATCTAATGGTTGAAATTATGATAGCGCACAAGGGCAACTCAGATTAAAAACTCTACTTATGTCATTTGAACGACAAGCCAAGGTCGTTTAAACGACTTACCCACCTCATTCAAACTGTAGATCGCATGACCCTTCGTTTGAATGACATCCCCGTGTCATTTGAACTACCCCTTTTTTCCTCTTCCTTTATTTTTCTCCAATTTACCCACAATTCTTCTATAATTATCATTAATTCCTCCTCATTTAGAATTCATATATAATTTTTTTTGGGGGGGGGACAGGGTATTACAACACCACTCAGAGGGAGGAGGAAATAACCCACAAGAAGGAATCAAAGAGGAAGATTCAAGGGATCAACCAACAGCATTAAGGAAAGAATTTACTTGCTTACTTTCATTTGTCCAAAATGCTTCTTGAATCATTGTGATATTTTTCCATGTTGATTTCTGAATTTATAGGATTTTTAGCAATTAATTATTGAATTGAATATTGTCTATGAATGTTTGGGATTTAAAAGTAAGGTAGGAATATCCAGAAATTAGGATGGGTATGAATTGGGGGTTAATTATTGGAAAAAAAATCATGATTTAGGACTCTATTGGAATTCATATGATTATCTACCTTTAGAGAACCATTGAATATGTTAAGGATCTAAATTTCTGGTGATAAATTCTCTTACATGTTGTTGAAATTAAGAACTTATGGATAAAAATTTGAAAACACATGAAGCTTCTCTATTATTTCAATTCTAAGAATTTGAACTTGAACTTGACATTTAGTCATGTAATAAGTGATCCCAACAGGGTAAACAAGGGTATAGAGACCCGAATTCAAAATTGTATTGAGTAGGAAGATTTTAGAAATTTTGGTTGAGAAGGAAAAAGGGTTTTCGCACTTAACAAAAATATGGACGGAAGAATTGGTTCACCTAGGGGGAATCGGTTCACGCCTAGTCTGAATCGGTTCAATTTGTGGGGTTCGTGCACGGGATCTGCCATTGGGTCCGGGTAATTTTTAAAGTTCATACGAGTTGGTAGAATCTTGATTGGACATTCGTGGAATTTATTAAAAATGGAAATGTATGACTAATTATCAGAGAAGGACTAAAATTAACAAGATGGTTAATGACATTCTATAAAGACGGACTATTTAATAATTCACATGTTGGTAAACTATTAAGTAAGAATACATTTAGAATATTTCTTTTAGACAGCTATTGGGTAATTATTAGGATAATTACCTTTAACTATGATAATATGTAATTATATTTTGTGTGGACATATCGATGTTTGTGGACTGTCCTATCGGTCAGGGTACGCGCGTTCAGGACTGGAGCATACGTCGGAACATATCGGATAGATGTAGTGTAGATCTTATTTTAGGTATAACGTTGCAATGCCACTTATAGGTCTTAAGTGTTAATGCTGGGATCCATGTGACACTGCTTGGTATGGACCGTGCAATGGTGTAACTACATAGGTATAGCCCCACTTGCTTGTATTTTATTTTGTCCATTTTGGATAAAAGACTCCTACGGATATGAGACTGCTACGGACTCAACGATCGGGCACGAACATGACACTATAGCTAGATGCCTTAGTGTCACATACGACATATATAAAATTAATGGAAATAAATTAAATAATTCTTAGGTCTAATATGTGGACTAAAATGCAGACCCAATACTACATAGTACAAATGATATTGGATGTTATCTCCTTATGGGTAGTGTGATGGGGGTAAAATTAGGGAAGTAGTAATTTTAACGTATATAACTTTGTCTCAGTACCTCACTTTGCTAGATGCATCTATATAATGTCATTATGTTTATTTAGCATCCATATCGGTCTATGGGTGGGTACCCGAGTAGCACTAATCTTAGGTTAGGGGTGAGACACTTTATGCATGAGAGTGACGATGGAAATACTCACTTTGAATTAACTGTACTTTTGCACCATAAAAATAAGTAAGTTAATTCTTGCACACTTTAGGGCGCTGACCCAAATTTAAATATTTTCTCCCCCAGGTACTCCTTGGCACGAATATAAGGATTGTTGACAGATCAGCCTTGTAACCTCACTTTATTCGTCGGACTTCAGACTTTTGATTCTAGATTAGGTTTCTACTCTACTTCATTTATTTTTCTTTTCTTTCGGGATTGTTGTTTATGTATAAGCCCGAAGTCTATTTTATTTTAGTCAGTTGAGATACTTCTGTTTGATGTTGGATTGTCATTTATATTATGTGAATGTTAGACTTATACTTGTCTTGATTATTAAATTTAAGTTTAATTCTTAATTCGAATGGGGTTTGAAAATAATTATTTCATATATTTTGATGTTGAGAATGGTATCAATTAACAAACAAGCCATATCTTCAACATATCGTGTCTGACCAAACTTCACGTGAGAAAATGGGGGTTGTTACAATGGTGCTGCCTTGACTACTTCGTCGTTGTCTACGTCGACTGGCACTAAAAAATAACTCGGGCACATTTTGCATGTCTGATGTAGATCGGTTGACCATATGCTACAACAAGTCACACTCCACACATGTCACATTTAGCTGGATACACATGAAAAAGAACTCTTGCATCATCTTCCCCATTTGGCCCTGCGTGTACCATATCTGGTGGTACTGATCATGTGTATCGGTGTACAACATATCTATCATACTTTGCTTATGCAGGTGGCTTCGACACTAGTCCTATGTAAACGAAATAAGTTCACACATAGCAAAATAGTAACAAAGTATCAATAATTAAATGAAATATTAACTTCAACACAATTGTTCGCGGGCCATGGGCAAATTGTAATGAATTGTACTGACTATATGTTTCATGTTCCTTTGTTCTAGTCAATGAAAATGTGGCAAATCACCATCCTTGGCATGCTCGTCGGGTAGTGGGTGCATTCATCGTAAGTACTCAAATCGAAATTTTTTAAAATAAATATATCGCAATTATTAGTATTTCTAAATCGTATCAATAATAGAATATAATTAAGTGAATGAAACAAATTGTCTTAAATATAATTTACTTGGAGAATCCAAGTGAAATCGTTGGACTGATTCCTCCAATGGGAAACCCCTATGCACATGCCATGTTAACACACGAAATCTAACCCAAAATATAGATGCGCCATGATGGCACCGCCCTAGTCATAGTCACTTATATAATCTAGGTGAAATAATAATCCAACTATTCATGTTAATGTGTTGGCTATTCACCTAAGGTAGCCACATTATAACCCACGCTCCCCGCATCTACAACTGTCCCTGGGCCATACGAAGATTGTGTTGGATCATATTGACTGCTTATTGCATGTTCCCCCATCTCCATCACTGAATACATGGGAAATCATCTTTGTTGGCATGCTCCTCATCTAGTAGTGGGTGCATGAGTCGTAATTACTCAAACCACCAAAATTGAAAAATAAATATATCGCAATAATTTGCATTTTAAAATCAATGCAATAATCTAATAAAATTAAGTGAATAAAACAAATTAAATGGAATTTAATTTATCTGGAGAATTCAAGTGAAATCATTGGATTGATTCCTCCAATGGGGAACCCCGAGTCACGTGCCATGTCGACAAGCAACATCTAACTCGAAATACAGATGCGCCATTATGGTGTCACCCTAGTTATAGTCAGCTAGATGATCTGACTGAACCAATAAAATAAAGCAACCAACTATGATGTTGTTATTATAAATTGTGAAGAATAACTGTCCTATAGTGTAGATAATAAATATCCAAAAATAACCCCAATGGTCTTCGAGTACCACCCATTTCGTAACAAACTATGTTAGACTCGTAAAATAACTTTGTTAGAGTGTGTTGGATAAGATATCATCATGCTCGAGCTAAGGAAGATAAGGGCTCACATAGTTAAAAGAATTTACCACGATGACGAATGGTACAATCTCTCTCGTTCCCACCTCCAACTCGCTCATCCTGATAAATTCCAGAGGTGGACCTTATTTACCCTCAAGGGAAATGAAGGTTGGGTTCGTATCTCACCATCGCTCAATTAATGCTAGAATAAGTCCGCGATCAGTGTGGGTCATAATAATAGGATCGAATAGGCATGTCCAAATCCACCCAGTGATATGTGCCCATGACTAGCCCAATAGCTCCATAGCATGCCAATAACTATACACCGAATATATAGAGGTACGCATCTTATAGGTGGTGATAACACATTAATGTAACTTAAAATTAATTAATTAACATAATAAAATTAATTTATAGCATAATTCAACATTTATTAACTAATTATGTTAATGTAAATAATTGTATTAATTAACATAAATAATGCATTAACCATAACTATTAAACACAAATAATGTAAGAAATATCATTAATGAAAAAAGAAAATCAGATCTCATTATTTATGGCTTGATCGGATAAATGTATCTCAGGAGAGGTAAGAATTGGGGTGGGGGGGGGGGGGGGTGCAACCATAATGATCGCCATGTCTGGAAAATCAAAATTGTGGATATCACTCTTAGCCACATGTGATGGAATCACATCATTGCGTCGGGTGCCTACGAATATCCTCATTTGCAATTTGGGTAGGGAAATTTTCTTTGATTTTGGTTAGGACGACAATTGAAATGTGGTTGTGGCTCGATCTGGGGTTTTTAAACCTAGATAATTCGCGTCAATTCAAATGTCGCACGAGCATTGTTGCCACGATAGCTGACTATCGTGGGGCTTTGGAAATGCTAATTTCCTTGGAGCACACATCACGTTTTGGGGTGAAAATTTATCTGTTTACATTTTTTTTTGTGTGTGGGGGGGGGGGGGGGGGGAGATTTTCCCTATGCCTTAGAGATGGTCTAAAGGAACTTATTCTCTTGTGTTTTTATACTTAAGCCCTCATAAATAAAAGGGTGGTGCTAAAGGCATCACATAAATTTATTCTCGGCACTACAAGCTAAAAGCATGAGCTTGATGTCTATAACACCTCGATATATTTAAAAAAAGAATTGAATTAATTATTATTAATGAAAGAGACCAAGTAATTTTTAAATTTAACTTAGGGAACTCCTTAATTTAATTTTAAGGAAATGGAGACAATACATGGATTTAATTGGTTAAGGCTAATTTTAAAAGTGTCAATTGCATAATTTCAAATTGTTAAATTTTTCTTTAATTGTTTTATTTATTAAAGAAAAGAAGGTGCCATCGGTTGTTTGTTTATATAAAGAGTAACTCTCTCTCTCCCTCTTTCTCTCCCCCCCCCCCCTAATTATCATATCATGATTGTATTTTTTTTAGGAAATCAAGGGAGAACATTTCCCAGTTAACCCCTCTGACAACTTTTCCTTTTTTCCATTTTTAGGAAATTTTCCCTACATATTTTAAAGTCTCGTACTCCTTTATTTAACTGAAATCTACCAAACGTTTATCCAATTTTAAAATCCAACCCCAAATTTTATTTATATATTTAAAAGAGTACTTCAAGAATTCAAGGCCCCTTATTCACCAACGAGTAACAAAATTTTTGGGACGCGCGTACGAGGCAAGTGACTTTTAGTCTCCTCCTTTTATGTGCATAGTTGGTAAATTTCACCTAATTTTTTTTATGATAAAACATAATTAGTAACACACAGGATTTTACGTATTCCTAATTACATATCGATTATATAAATTTCAATCGTTCTAATTATCCAGTTTCATTTGGTTACTATTATTCTTATATGGAAATTAAATATAGGCTCAAAACTCGAGGTTTTAATATTTAATTTTTAGACCCATTTGTATTATTTGATGATTGAGGCCTTGATATTTTAATGCAAATTTCAATTTAGACTTTTGAATTCTAAAATTTATGCATGCTTAGTAGGGTCGTATCTTGTGTATTAAAAGTAATACTTTTCACATGTGTGTCCTTATTAGATGATATCTGTTACGCAAACCTTCCTTATGCAATGTGAGTTAGTGTAATAGAATTATAAGGGACTTTGGACACTTGAAATATATTGATGAACCCCCTTCCCCGTATCACGTAATGTACTCATGTAAAATAATTACATGTCCCATTATTTCAAGAACACCTTATGAGCCCTACTTGAGACCCTATTAATGTTGATATTCGTTTTTTCATGCACACGATAAAAGGAGTACGGGAAATTACTTATTGTTGGCATGGTTCTTCAATAATAAAGTTGGGTTAGTCGAAGAAATTCACCCATAGATATTTAAATTCTTATTTTACTCTCGAATAATAAATCCTAATTAATGTGTCCTAAGAATTACCCTATCTAAAAGTAAGTGTATCGGGGGAAGGGGGGTCCTAATTTGAATTTCATTTTCGTAAGACGTCTCATGCGGGGGGTTTAAAGAAGGTTAGTTGTGACAACTCAAAACCTTAATCAATCTAATAAATCCTCACTTAAATGCTTCACTTTACGAAAATTTACATGTAATGATAGTGATCCCTTAGCTCCTTATGAAATGGACTAAAATGTATAAATGATACTAAATGATATAACTCGAGGGTGGGATAATTAGGGTTTGAGGTATTAGTTTGAAGTGGATAAAGATATGTTAAAATTTCATTGATAAATGAATGTGTGAAATGAAAATGAATGGGTGGGTACCGAAAAGGGGCACCCCAATGTTGTGATATGTGAATTCCAGGCTATGCGAATACCAGGTGGCGTCAAGGTGTGTGACAGGATGTTTATGATTTATACTCGATGTGTTATTCCAGCACTACATAACAGGCAATAAAGGTTTATATGGTCGTTTTAATCTTGTTGATCGCATGTTTTTGAGGTGGTTGAGAGGAAGGGGCGCATGTCGTTTAAATGTTATTTAATTAATAACAATAATAAATAAATAAAATGAGATAATCCTAATACATTATGACAGTTTAATTTGGCATACCGCATGTTTATGAGATGGCCTAGAGGAAGGGGCACGTGTCGATTACGTGTTGATTAATTAATGAGGATAATTAATTAATGGCATGAATTAAGATAATTCTATTACATTGTGAGGTTACACTTTATGGATGCGTCGGTCATTTGGGTTGTATATAAACTATTATTTTATCATCTACTCATATAATTTCTTTGAGTTATATAGCTAAGTTACTTAATAGGATTTTGACCCATCTCTTTATGTAGACCTCAGGTTCTAAGGATGGACCTCCCACTTAGTTCTGCCTTCCAGTCAACATGTGTTATTAATCCCTCTTACTTAAAATATAAGTTTCAAAGAAATTATATGAGTAGATGATAAAATAATAGTTTATATACAACCCAAATGACCGACGCATCCATAAAGTGTAACCTCACAATGTAATAGAATTATCTTAATTCATGCCATTTCAAAGACATTTTGGGTCTTTACTTTATCAAGTTATCATTTTATTTTTCAGTCTAGTTTATTTTGAGATGTTTTAGTTTGTATGTTGAGACTTAGTTTGCTTGTATTATTCAGATATTAGTTTGGGATTGTATTGAAGTATTATTGTTGAGAAATTATTGTATATCTTTTATGGACTATGGACATTCTATTATGAGTTTTCATTGATGATTTTCATATCGCTTCCATATTACTTGTCTATTGTTTCATTTTATCTTTCCATGTTGAGAATAGTATTATATTGTTTTAATATCATGTATGATTTTATATATATACTTGATCAACTTAAGTTCTTAATTACACAAGGTATCACAATGTTAGCACCCACACAATCCACCGACTCTCGCTCTTTCTCCCTGCAGAATCCTCCCTGACCCCATTGTCACCTCAAGAAAGTAACCTAAAAAAAGGATCCTATCTTTCACTAAAACATTATAGATGTGCTTAGCACTTGTTTTTATCCGATAAAAATTATTTAGATAAGCATTTGAAGTCAATGGATGACCCAAGAAAGAGATTCAATAATGACAATTAACCAGGGGGACCAAAATCAAAGAAAAGGACATAAACATGTCATCTAAAGGTATATAATCACAACCCTATTCTTATTAATCATTTTGGAGGAAAAAAATAGACATTCCAACTTCATTCAGCAATAAAATGTAGAAAATAATGACGGGTTTTGACATTGTACTATTGAAAGAAGTATACTTAAAGTAAAAAGTTTCATTCGTCATTGTGGAGCCGATAACTATCTCAACGTTTTATACAGAAATGGTGACACAAATAAAAACCTTCGACTCAGAATTATAGTGTCCAAATACAACCATTTGGTCAGTATTTTGATGCCGAATTGAACAATTTTTTTTGTAACTTTTTATATTCGTTATGTAATACCAATCTATATAGGATGGCTCCATGTTTGATAATGACATAATTTGGGAAGAAATCGATGAAATATGCTCCGATGGTAGTGATAATTTCAATCCATTGACACCAGATGGCATACACAAATGTAAACACACCAGATGATCATGCTAATTACAATAAAATTATTGTTGTTAATGAGCCAATACCAATAGTGGTTAATCAGTCGATAAATTTTACTAGAGATGACGTAAGTTTGTTATATTATGAAATAATCATTTTTATATTATGTTTATTATATTTTGTTTGCTAACACATCCTTGTTCATCAAAGTCAGTGAATCCATCGCATGGAAGGAAGGGTAGGAGGTTACAAAAGGATAGGAGTCCACCGATCGCATTATAAGAAAGAACCAAAAATCCCTGACAAAATCCCAAGGATGATAAAGAATCATTTACAAGAAAGTATAATTGCCTATTTTCCCAAAAAGGTTTATCATTACCGGACAAAACGTGGAAGGTTGAAGTGGTTAGTGGTTTACTCAACCATAATATTGATAAGTCCATAGTCGACCATCCTTATGCTGGGAGGTTAACCCATAAGGAATATGAACTTGAAAAATATTTTATTACCAATGGGGTTAAGCCAAGACAAGTTTGAAGAATATAAAGGAGAGATTGAGGAATAATTTTTTCACCATATACACAATTTATAATGCCAATAGAAAGTTAAACTACAAAGAAATTCAAATGAGGACAATGATTTAATAACTACTCCAGATCATTTCGAATCACCCTTATGTTTATTGGACAAATAGCGACCCGAATATCGATGAGTTAGAAGATTTTCTTTTTGCACACCCGAAATCCATTTTGCTTGCAAATTATTTTTTGACCCTTTTCTTGATGGATTTTACCTACAAGACATAACGATTTAACATGCCGCTATTTGAGATGGTTGGATTAACATGAATGGGCTAAACATTTTGCATTACATTTTATTTCATGTCTACAGAGAAGGAATATCAATTTACATGTACATTACCATATTTAAGGATGCTTTATGATCCTGTGAACATGCCTTAAGTGATGATAATGGAGCAACAACAATCTTGCATCAACATCATTCATAAAGTTTACCCACGAGTTCAAATGATGCTTTGCCTATTCCACATTAACAAGAATGTGGAACTGAATTGTAAAAAGTTATTATGGCGATGGATCATTAGAAATCCGTGATGCATGAGTGGTTTTTTGTAGTAGAGAAGGAGACCCCGCTTTAATTTTTAGATTTATGGGCCTAGTTCAAATTCAACCATACAAAATTCCCTAATATGGTTGACTACATTGAAAAGACATGGTTTCCAATTTGAGAAGAGTTTGATCTAGTGTGGACCAGCTAGATCAAGCACCATGGAAATTGCATGACTAATAGAATAAAGGGTGCATTTGGTCAACTTAAAAATCAACTTAGGTAATAAAATTTCTCATTTTAAAAGTTATGGAAGGAAGTTCTGTTTACCATGCGCTCATGATAATTCTTTGTACGATGCCCAAGGAGCAAGACTGATCCCTCTTAGTGCAGTAGATGAGCATCGAAAAAAGATTAACATTTTGCCAAATTTGCAAAAATACAATGAGGTTAACTATGAGCGAAAGATGACTTCATTCAGAAGTAGATGGTCAAAGTTGATAGAGGATGAATGAAGGGTACTTATTTTTAATCTTGGGGATCTTTCTAGTCCAGTCAGTAGTGATTTGTTTATGACAAAGTCGATTATGCCTAATGGTAGGCCACGTGTAAAAATGACTGTTATGGAGAAAAACTAAATATGACTGTCATTCATAAGTAGTTAAGTCTCATATTTAATATAAAAACTAAATGTAACGATCATGCATAAGTATTTACGTCTCATATTTTAGATAAATACTAAAAACATGTTATATATCTACAAATGCAAAACAAAACATGTTATATATCAAATTCGAACAAATTGTTAAACAAACATATATCTTCCACCACAAATAAACATATACCTAGCAATAACTTCTACCATAAAATTCAATAGCATACAACATTAAATATAAAAGGTCATTGCTTTCTTCACTTCTTTCCTTTGCCCAATGTCTTTGGCTTCTCTTCGACTACTTGACTCTCATGTACTCGCTTGGACCTTGTCTCGCATGTTATGAGGCGACGTTGGGAAATATTTTTCTCTCTCTTCCCAACCCATATGCCAAAAGAGATAGATAATATTTTATAGATCTTTTGTTCTAACTCTAGCAATCCCCCCCTGACCAATCGAGTAATCAAGTATAGCCAACAAGTCACTCGCAGCAATCCTATGCAATACAACACACATATAGTCAGTATATTTACATAAGAACTTTGCTAATAATCATACACGCTTATTAGATGAGGATTTTGAGTATGTTTAGGCATTCTTCTTCATTACAAGCCGACTTTGAGTATGTTGGATAATTAGGTGAGAAATTAGCATAAACCATTACAAGTAACTAGACTTTCACTCCTATGGACCCTCACCTATGGGTATATATCGATTCCTATAGGCTAGTAGGTAGTCCACCCAACTATCCTGGCACCATTTTTTGAGATTGTCAAATTTCTTCTTGTACTGAGCATGGGTGCTCCCTCATTTTAAACTATCCCTAGTTTCGTTGGTGGGTGTGGTATCATTTGGACACGAGAGAATTTCCATAGCACCCGCTTCGGGCTATATGACTCAGCGACATTGTAACATATTAAAAGTACTGTATACTATATAACCTCCTAGACTAGGTAAACATCTTTGTTGTTCTTTTACGGGTCCCATGTCACCTACATTATTTATATATGTTAAGTGACAATTAAAAAACATATCAAATACTAGAAAAAATAATAATATAGTAAGTAGTAACATTAGCATGAGTAAGATCATCGAGTTGTTCCCATAATTGAATTAGTTGATGATATGGATACTTACCAATCGTATGTTATTGTCACATATATAACCAAGCTTTAATCTCGTTGTATTCTATGTCTAGAACCTCATGTCCAGTGTGGAAATGTTTATATATCTAACCCTGAAGTAGTAATAAGTAACCACCAACTTGTTTTATTTCCACCTAGTACGCCAAGACCAACTGTCGATATAGATGAGCAAGCACACTAATACTCTAATCAGTCGCACTGACCCTAGACAAGTCTTATAACCTATGAAGATATTTAATTGAAATATTATGTCCTTTCTTATCTGGTAGAATCGTGTAACCCACCCAAATAGTAAATAGGCCATCACATTTTGTTCAATCTCATCTATCGTTAGGTTTTCCTTCAACTATTCCCTTTCAATTTGTTTTCATCCAATACAATAGTGTAACCCAACTATCCTGGCACTCGATATGTACCTCATTAATACTAATAACGAAACACTCATACACTATCTTCAAAGCAACGTCCTTTATCATTGACCCTAGTTCTTCCCCTCCATATAGTGGATGTCCTATTACCGATATCCAAAGAATATGAAACACATCATTAAACTTTATTTTCATCTCGTCTGATGGTTTATTAAATATGCTTATTTATGGTTTCCATCTTTCTGCAAATGCACTTACGGATACATAGTCGATGAACCGATGAGCCACCTCCGATAGATAGCCCAATCCATAAGTAGCTATGAGTTTTTTAACTTCACCGTGTTCTTTTATCAAGTCCATTGCCCCAGTTTTGTGAAATGATTTTGTGTTTTCAAACAAACACGATCCTACATAATGAAATGGGAAAGAATTACATTATAAAAAATTACGGCAATTCACTACAAGAAAACAAAAGAAATACTTACAACTCTCGCCATATTGCATATGCTACATGGTCATTGAAACGCTTCAAATATTTCCCATTTATAGGCCAACCATCATCTTTAAATGCTAACTTTCCCTTATCCTTCTGCATGGCTTGTGATTTTGTTTTCTTACCCTTCCATTTCGGTGCATCTTATACTTGCTCACGCTCACTTTCACTCCCAACCTCACTCTCCTTATTTACATTTCCTTCACTCTTACCCTCACTCTTAACTTCACTCTCACGTTCACTTTCACTCCCAACCTCACTCTCCTTATCTACATTTCCATCACTCTTACCCTCACTCTTAACTTCATTATCACCCTCATCTTCACTCTTACCCTCACCCTTACTTTTTCTTACCCTTCTCCTCACCACCCATCTTTTCCACACCCTCGCTTTCAATTCCACTATTAATTTTTCTCTCACTTACCTCATATTAAGATTTATCATTTTCAGAACCACCAACATTTTTCATCAACTATGGTTTTCCTAGAAACACTAACAGTTTGCTCACGTTGCTTTCGATCTGAAGCCATTAGTTATGTCCTCGTTATAACTTGTGACTGGATGGTGTAGGCGCACCTTTCTCTTCTTTAGACACCCTAGCCACGTTTTAACCCGTAAGACATATTTCATCAAACTTTAAATTAATATTTAATCATAATAATGCAAAATTATTGATTAACTTACTTAATGTTGAACACACAAGTAACATTCAACATCATGGTGATGAATCAGTAGTATGGTACCAAAATTTGAGACAACTGAAGGAGTGGAATCCCCGGATGGTAATTTCCTTTTGTGTAAAACCGATGCGAAAGCGAAAAGTGATGGTCCAACAGAATTAATCAAGTTCTCCTAGAATTTGCCTAAGTCATAATTTTCAATTAATCAAAGTTAGGCGAAACCAATTTTAGCAAATGACTTGAATAAACCAAATTTACCTTGTATTTAATTTAAGTCCCAAATTAAATGAGTGTGATAATTAAACCAAATTTTATCTTGAAATTATCCTAAGCATGGATTCTAAATTAATGAGCAAGATAAAATAAACAATGTCACACTACGCCGAGATGTACGAGGAAAAACCCAAGACGGGAAACAACCTCGGACGGCCCTAGCCACAAGTCCACTAGATACGGAATTACAATTACAAGACAGATAGACTTACAACGACTGACTCAATCCCTCTCAAGCCTCGACGCTCCTTCTCGTAGAAACCTCTTCCTAGCGGACAACCTCGGAACACCACCGCGGTCTCGGAATCCACCGATGGGACTTTATATGGTCACCGTCACCCAAGCATGGAGCCTTTCTCCGTGTGGGTAGAATCTCAACAAAAAGTCTTCTTTGTGATGGGGTGTAGAAGCAAACCCGAAACGTCTCTTCTTGAATTCGGTAGAGATAAACCGGTGCCAAAACTCCAAGTAAAGAATATGAATATAGAAACTTGGAATAAACAACTATTGGGTGTAAACTAGAGTGTGTATGAATTTTTCTTTAAAAATTAACACTCAAAACATGAACATTTTCCCTAAATAAATTTGCTCTCAAACTCTCTCTAACTCAAAGAACAAACATACACAATGCATACAGGCCTAGCATGATGATGATTCTATAAACCAAATAGAGTCATGACATTAAAGACAACTAGGATAAACGGACATTGTGCAAACCGTTGATATATCATCCAATTATCCCTCAATGAGCATATATATTCTGTTTGTTTTTTTTTTTTTTTTTTTTGAATGAATATATCAAGCAAACATAGGCCTTGGCAATTGCTTTCTGTTAAATGCCAAATATTCTGTTTTTAGGCCTTTGGATCACGTATTTCTTTTAGATCCAATCAACGGTGGCTTACTATCACAAAGGATTTAATTCATCCTTTCGGAGCCCTTCCCCGTGCATATATTAATTTATCATGTTTTCATTTTTCACACAAATCTCACATGCAACGGATTTTGACATGCACTAGTCCTCCTAGGTCAAAGATATGTAGATGACTAGATTGGTAGGAGAACACCTCAAAAGGCTCAAATATAACATGTGACATTAAGATTTCAAAAGAGCTCGTGCATGTGTGAAAAGAGGCATATGAAAATAGAATCCATTTAATCAATACAAAATCCAACTACTCCATATAAAACATGGTAAAGAACATTTTAAGGATTGAAAAGCTAAACCAAAAGTTCTAGCCACGTGTGAGCGTAAATGATGGGATTCAAACACAAATATATGCCATATAAAGTGTGTCAAACTAAAATACACACAAAATAAAATCTTTTTGAGTTTTTAACAGTTTTAATCAAAAATAAATAGTTACTCAAAAGGACAAACAAAAATCATTTGTATTTTTCATTAAGCTTAAATGAAATAAATAAAACACAAATGATAAACAAAAATCTTTTTATATTTTTCAATTAATTCAAACACAAAATATAATACAAAAAGATAAACAAGTCATAATTTCTAGCATGTGATATGAAATAAGGCAATGACTAGAAAATGACTACACAAGCATACATTTAGCATATGAATATAACATGAAGTACAAACGCTAAAGTATGCAAACACTAACACATTCATCCATTAGATTTATCAAGGGAGGAAGCATGTGTAAGTAAATGAGAATCAACAACCCTATTTTGTAAGGCAACCAAGTCGGATTTCCTAACCCAAATTAATGAGGAATGACTATTTTGGGGTGTAGGAACGTTAACTACCGTGGTTACTTTATTATGGGGTTTTCTAGGAATTCGTTTAAGATCTAAACAAAATTTCCTAAGATGACCTTGTCGACCACAATGTGTACAAGTGAGAACATGTCGAAAAGATTTACTTAAGGAGTGATCTTTAAATGTATTCCTAGTTGATTCTCCTAAAACATTGGTTTGGGCATTATGAGTAAATTCATTACAAGGATTGAAGCCTAAACCACACGTGTCATTTTTAATTTGGATCGTTCCTAACATTTTATCTAGTTTTTCCGAACGACACTCCAAATCAAATTTGACATTACTAGAATCTTTTAATTTATTTTCCAAATCTAAAATTTTGGATTCTAGTAAAACATTTCGCTCTTCAAAAGCAAGAAGCTCATTTTTCAAGGATTCCATTAAACCCCTAAGGCAATCTCTCTCGCCTTCTACGTAGTTAAGCTTCTCTTGAAGAGTCCTCTCATGTGTCCTAAGGTCTTCTATTAAGGCACTTTCATCAATGACCTTTACACTCTCTCTTAAACTCGCTTCTAACTTCAAATTAGCTCTTTTCAATTTAATAGATTCTTTATATAATTCATGAAAAGCATTTTGAAGTTCACTCTCATCAACCTCTTCTTCATTTTCACTCTCTCTTTCTTCTTCATTCTCACTATCATTAAAAATAAGAGAATCATGTACAATGACCTTGGAAGTGGCATGTGCTATCGTGTCATCAATCGATGAGTTCACATTATCACTCACATGACTAGCCATAAAAGCCACAAAATTTTTCTTAGTGGGGGAATCGGGCTTTTCTTCCTTATCACTATCACTAAGGGTTGCATTATATGAAATAGGTCGCTTACCATCTTTCCTTAGTTTAGTGGGGCACTCATAAGCCCTATGGCCATAACCTTCACAACCAAAAAACTTATTAGACTCGTCCCTATCTAAATGTTCATTACTAGGTTTAGGGATTTTCTCGGCTTTAGAAATCTTCTCGCTTTTATCATGTTTAGAAGTATCAAATTTCTTAAAATCATTTTTAACTTTATCTTTGTTAAATTTAAGAAATTTTCTAAATTTACGAGCAAACAAAGCCATGTCTTCCGAGTCACTATCACTATCGCTCTCTACTACTTGTTTGACCTCTTTTCGGGCTTTTAAAGCAACACCCTTTTCAATTTTCTTTTCAGTTTTAGAGGGAAACATATCCAGTTCATAGGTTTGTAAATCACCTACAAGCTCTTCTAATTTCGTAGAGGCTAAAGTGGGTAAAGAATTTAAAACGGTCACTTTAGGAATAAATCTATCGGGTAGGGACCTTAAAATTTTCTTTACAACACGGTCGTCAGGTATTTTCTCTCCCAAGTTAAAAGATGAATTAACTATATCAGAAAGTCTAGCATAAAATTTATCAAAAGTTTCTTTTTCATCCATTTTGATAGTTTCAAATTGAGTGGTGAGGTTTTGGAGTTTTGAAGCTTTAACGATACTAGTTCCTTCATGAGTTAATTATAAAATATCCCAAGCTTCTTTAGCGGTTTCACACGTCATAATACGTCGGAATTCATCCGGTGTGACAGCGCTAAATAAGGCATTTAAACCTCGGGAATTAAAGTTAGCAAGTTTAAACTCATTTTCAGTCCATCTATCGGCAGGTTTGATAACACGTTCATTTTCAACTAAGTAAGTTGGTGGGGAGTACCCGGTAACAACAGACATCCAAACTCTCTCGTCGATAGATTTTAGTGCCGATCTCATTCGCGCTTTCCAATACGCGTAGTTTGAACCATCGAAAATAGGAAATTTTGAAAATGGGGAAAAATCCATTTTAGCCAAAGATTATTTAAAAGATCGTTAACGAAATAATTTATCGCTTTGGCTCTGATACCAATTTGAAGGAGTGGAATCCCCGGATGGTAATTTCCTTTTGTGTAAAAACGATGCGGAAGCGAAAAGTGATGGTCCAACAGAATTAATCAAGTCCTCCTAGAATTTGCCTAAGTCATAATTTTCAATTAATCAAAGTTAGGCGAAACCAATTTTAGCAAATGACTTGAATAAACCAAATTTACCTTGTATTTAATTTAAGTCCCAAATTAAATGAGTGTGATAATTAAACCAAATTTTATCTTGAAATTATCCTAAGCATGGATTCTAAATTAATGAGCAAGATAAAATAAACAATGTCACACTACGCCGAGATGTACGAGGAAAAACCCAAGACGGGAAACAACCTCGGACGGCCCTAGACACAAGTCCACTAGATACGGAATTACAATTACAAGACAGATAGACTTACAACGACTGACTCGATCCCTCTCAAGCCTCGACGCTCCTTCTCGTAGAAACCTCTTCCTAGCGGACAACCTCGGAACACCACCGCGGTCTCGGAATCCACCGATGGGATTTTATATGGTCACCGTCACCCAAGCATGGAGCCTTTCTCCGTGTGGGTAGAATCTCAACAAAAAGTCTTCTTTATGATGGGGTGTAGAAGCAAACCCGAAACGTCTCTTCTTGAATTCGGTAGAGATAAACCGGTGCCAAAACTCCAAGTAAAGAATATGAATATAGAAACTTGGAATAAACAACTATTGGGTGTAAACTAGAGTGTGTATGAATTTTTCTTTAAAAATTAACACCCAAAACATGAACATTTTCCCTAAATAAATTTGCTCTCAAACTCTCTCTAAGAGATGGATATGGAATGGAAAAGTTGATTGGAAAAATGTGATTCCCGCACATATTAAGTCTTGAAAAAGTTGGTTAAAAACCAAGTGGGGAAAGTGGGAGAAAACTGCAAAAAACTGCTCAAAACTGTTCCCGCCCTGGCGTCTCGTTCGAACGAACTTGACTCTCGTTCGAACGAGGCTTCTAACGAGCGACCAGCCTGGGCTCGTTAGAATCTCGTTAGATACCTCGTTAGAACGAAAAACTCGTTCGAACGACATATCGAACGACTGGCCAGTTTAGGGTCGTTGGCAAACTCGTTGGAACGAAACCTGGTTCGAACGAAAAACTCGTTGGAACGAAACCTGGTTCGAACGAAAAAACTCGTTCGAACGACATTTCTAACGAACGACCAGAAAGATTGTAAAATTCGATTTTGGCCCAGAAACTTTTATATACTTATTTTAAAGTTCTAATTGATTCTTTCTGAAAATAAAATGCAGTTTTTATTACACCTAACACCCAATACATATTGTTCCAAGCTCCTATATAAATATAATTACATTCATACCTTGGGAGCATGGAACCTTAGTTGATGACGTAGAAACGAGGCACGCAAACCGGCATTTTGATGAAGCGTTAAATTCTTTACCGCTACGTCTTCAATACATACTTCATAGGCTTGAGAATATTACAAATAAATACTATCCTATGAATAAATGTTTTTGTCCGGAATTGAGCCAAAACTATATATGGACTCAATTGGAAATTTGTGTCCTTACAATAACTATCTGCACTATTGTTCGGCTTACATTAGTGTATGTCGTATACCGCTATAAATTGTCGAAGAACAAGTTTAAGTTTGAAGATACATGAAGACGAATCCGAATATCAAAGGTTCTTCAGCATTTAAGCCTCTGCAAGATGAATTTTGGTAACACTGTGTTTTGGATACTTAAAGGTTCATTAAAGAGTATTGAGATATTTTTCTAAAATATTTTCTAAGTGTTGAGGTGTCGTTTTTCGTCAAAAGAAATTTTTTTAAGTGTTAAGGCGAACATTTTTTGGATGAAACAAAAATTTATTTTTTATTTAATTTCGTTCGAGTGACAGAGGAGCTCGTTCGAGCGACAGGGCTATGTCGTTTGAAGCTCATTCGAGCGACGAGTGTCACCGTTCGAGCGAGATTCCATTTTTGTTTGAGCGATGTGCTGCCTTATATTTTTTATATATAGCATGTTAAACAACTTCGTTTTTGTAAAGAAGACCTGACATTTTACAGAACATGTAAACTGCCATCTGCAAAATTCTTTAGCCTTCTTATTTTAAGGGTTTTTCATCATGTTTTCAATTCACACAACCCCATTATTTTATGTGAATAGTTTTGCAACTCGAAATACGTTTTCTTGAATTTACTCTTATAGGGAGGATAACCTACTGCTGATTAAGTACCATTTGAGGGAGGTACTGGGTTGATTGACTGTGCGTCAATAGGGAATACTCGTGGGTGTTCCTAGGCTGACTGAACTACGGTTCGTGTGGAGATGTTGCGGAATTACATTACTGATTTAGATTGCAACCTGTGTGGATTTTCTGATGGTAAACCATTGCATATTTCATTGTAATCATTGTAACTATTATAGTGAAATAAAAGGCTTTACACAAAAGGTTTTTTTTCCTGAAATCTATGTGTCAACAATTATTTATATTGGTTTGATTCATCCACATGTAGTTGCATGTTTTAGGGCTGAATAAAATTGGATTAAAAATTGACACCGATTAAAGAAGGTTGGAATGGAAATTTGTGAATTCGATTTAATCGCTATCACACGGCATTTACAAATTGGTATCAGAGTAGGTTACACTAATTTATTGTGTATTCCTTTTTTCGCAAATTGTGTGATACTGATTTCTTTTTTAAATCTGTTTTGTGAAAATCGCATTTTTTCCAATGGAGCACTTATATAATCGGATGCCCATTTTTTACAGGTCTAATTATGCCTACTGAAAAGATCGTATGAAATCATAGTTAAAGGCCAATGATGAGCATGTTTGGGTAGTTTGTCAAAGAGGTTGGACTCCTCCCACTGTCACTGTAGATAACGTAACGTCTTTCAAACCTGTGACTACCTGGACTGAGGAGGAATTTAAATGGAGCACTTTTAATTCATGTGGGCTGAGTGTAATTTCTGGTGTCGTCACTCCTGAGGAGTTTCGACATATTATGATTTGCACCACATAAAAAGAAGTTTGGGACATTTTAAAGCTTACCCACAAAGGCACTAATACGGTGAAAGAGTCTAAAATTCAAAATTTAACTACTCAATTTGAAACGATTACCATGCTCGAATCTGAGTGTTTTGATGAGTTTTACGCACATTTATCTGACATTATCAACACTAGTTTCAATTTTGGTGAACCCATACCGGATGCACGAATGGTTAAAAAGAATTTAAGATCGCTACCTAAATGCTTTATCCCAAAAGTGAGTGTTTTGAATACGTTAGGTAATTTGGGAAATTTAAAATTAGAAGAGATGGTAGGAGACCTCCAGACATATGAAATTAACATGTTTCCTAACACTGTCAAGCTTAAGGATAGAGGGATAGCACTTAGAGCCCATTCTAGGAAGGGAGAGGAAGTGTCCACAAGAGAGAAGAAAAATAAAGTGAAAGTTTATGAGTCCGACTACGAGGGTGAGGTTGATTTTGATATGGACATGCTAGTGAATTTTTCTAAAAAAATTCTCAAGTTTTCAAAACAAAATTCTTCCAATAAAAGAATTTTTGAGAAAAATAAAAATGAGGTCAAAGAGAGCGGTGAGAAAGAAGGTGAGAAAGAGGAAGAAGAAAAGTGTTTTGAGTGTGAGGGGATAGGGCATAGAGCTTTTGAGTCTCCCACTAGGCTAAGGAGAAAGGGCAAGAAAATTGTCATGCCTGCCACTCTTAGCGATAGTGAGGACGAGGTGAATGATTCCAGGGATAAGTCTTAACATGGGAAGTTTTTTACCTGTTTAGCTAGCCACGTGAGCACACCTAGTTTTTCCCATGATGATGAGGATACTTGTGCACGTGATACCCCCGAGGAGGATTATAGTTTGATCGTTTTGAGTGAGGGTGATAGTGAGTGTGAAAGTGGAGATAAAAGTGAGATCCAAATTGCGTTTAGAGAATTGTACCTCGAGACCTTAAACACTAAGAAATTGAATAAGAAATTAGGTCTTAGGGTGAGAAATTTGGAGAGAGAGTTAGAGGTTTTGAGGGTGAATGAGGCGAAAGAAAGTTAACTCAAGAAGGTGAAGGTTTCTTTAAGTGAACAGTTAATTTCTTTAGATCGAGAAAAGATTGATTTGACCAACACGGTGTCTAGTCTGACGAAGCGTGTTTCAAAACTCGAGAGTGTTCTTGAACGTGTCCGGGAGGTCAAATTTCCTTTAGAGAACACATCTAAGAAAGTTGGAGAGATGGTTCTCAATACCATTTTGGTCGATGTTGAGAGACAAGGAATAGGTCATGACAGTGTGTCCACTTCACATGTTGCACCCGAGTCGGTTCTCGAGTTTGCGATAGATCCATATGGCTCTCAACCTAACCCACCTAAATGTCCCGTACCTAATAGGAGAGTGCGTAGGAGACGTTTTGATAAAGGTGTACCTAGGCCTGTTTATGTTTGCACTCATTGCAAGAAGAGAGTACATCTTAGGGAGTTTTGTTTTAAGTTGGGTTATGTGTCACATTTTTCTACTACTTGTGTTCACACACACGTACCCACACATGATGCTCCGGATGATTACACGAGAGAGTTTGCACATATTAGGAGAAGATAATGTTTTTTATTAAAACTTCACATGATTTGATGGATGTTTTTCCTAGGATGTCATCACATTTGGAAAACTCCACCGCACCTAATGGACGAGGTTTGACTTGTTTGCTAGCATGGGATGATTTTCATGATGATATTTTTGCCTATTGCTAGTGTGTACCATTTTTTGTTGTTATGTTTTCCATTTTTGATATATTTTTGGAAAAATACAAAAATATTTTCATTTTTTTGACAAAAATTTGAAAAAGTCAAAAAGATTTTATTTTGATAAAATTTTTTAAAAAGACAAAAAGACTTTATATTTTGATTTGCACCATCTATGAATGGACATTTATGATGACAATCACAATTTCAATCCTTATCCATGTGAATTTTTTATAGTGTTTTGATATGATTCATCATTTCATTTTTGTGATTTATAATGTTTGGAGTCATTGAGATGTGATTAGTTATTACTACCTACATGTTTGACTCATGAGTTCCTTTAATACACACTTGGACCGATTTGTCCGATTATTGTACTTGTCTATCACATATTGGTCGGAGTGTTTTCATCTCAATTCTGTCTTTAAAATGAACCATATGCAATAAAACTTGATAATGGAATTAGTGCATGTAAGAACCGTTTACCGTGAGGATTTAATTACAACAAAATACGATGAGTGCACAGGTAAGGGATACGAGAGTAAAAAATTAACTCATCATGAAAGCCATCGTTTGAAAAGAGGCCGAAAAAAATGAAAGGAAATAAAAAGATAAATATGCCAAAAACTAGGCCAATAGGATTTATCTAAGGAGAGAATTTAGTTTCATCACCTTAAAAGAAAAATAAAAATTATTATTATTATTCATGAGGCAGTTTGGATGAAAAGTAATGAAAAATGGGTTTGCATGTCCTAAAAGCGTCATGAAAAAGCATTACACATTTTTAGATGTTATTGATGTGGGAATCATTCTTGACTTTGATGTGTTGATGAGTCGATGTCATTTTGATTCTACACTGTCAACACCTAAGGACGATTTTGAGATTCATTCGTCAGGCGTACACATATTAATCGTGCACGTATGTTATGTTTGATTACTTTTTCCTATCAAATATTTTCACACCCATTCATTCCGTTTCCATGATTTGGTTGTCTTAGTGTAAATTCATGGTGTGTGATTTTTGTAAAATTATTTTTGCATTTTTGTATGAAAATTTGAAGAATAAAAAAATAGTATGTGGAAGATTTTGAGTTACTCTTTGCATGAGAGTAGTATGATTCGTATTTGCTATGTATATTTGTTGTGTTAACTCCATGTTTATTCATTTTCATGTCTATTTCGAAAAAATAACAAGGGGGAGAATGAATTATGGGGGAGTTTTTGCATTATTGGGGAGATTTGATTATTAATTGA
Organism: Sambucus nigra; assembly: GCA_949130495.1. Taxonomy (NCBI): domain Eukaryota; kingdom Viridiplantae; phylum Streptophyta; class Magnoliopsida; order Dipsacales; family Adoxaceae; genus Sambucus; species Sambucus nigra. The sequence goes on along the minus strand of OX422213.1, from coordinate 257,694,925 downwards.
TTTATTCTTGTATAATTTAAAACTCGATGTGTCATGAAGGTATTTACTTTGTCTCATCTGTGTAGGTACAAAAATTGAAGATCATTAGTTTGCAGACTCTGATGATAAAAGATTGAAGATTTAAAGATTTTTGAAGAAAAGTTTTAGACTTGCATGTTTAGTACCTTTTCAATTTTGGGTTCATGGGAGGGTGTTATATTTGTATAGGCATTTTGATATGATAATTCAGGTGTTTTTATGTTGTACCGGCATAGACATAGGGGGAGATTTGTAAGGACATTATTTTATTGTCCGTCTTACATTAGTGTATGTCATATACTGCTATAAACTGTAGAAGAACAAGTTCAAGTTTGAAGATACATGAAGACGGATCCGAAAATCAAAGGTTCTTCAACATTCAAGCCCCCGCGAGATGAATTTTGGTAGGACTGTGTTTTGGATACTTTATGGTTCATTTAAGAGTATTGGGATATTTTTTCTAAAATGTTTTCTAAGGTTGAGGCACCGTTTTTCGTCAAAAGAAGTTTTTCTAAGTGCTCAGAATGACATTTTTTTTATGAAAAAAAATTAATTTTTATTTAATTTCGTTTGAGCGACAGGGCTATGTCTCGCGAAGCTTGATCAAGTGACGCGTGTCATTGTTCGAGTAAGATGCCCTTTTTTATTCATCTCTAAAAGTGATCACGCAGAGAGATTTCTTTGGGTAGATCATATACTAGTAAATTAAAGCTCGTTTGATAATCTATCGATGGATTAACGATGGTAAATTATCAACAACAACATTGTCCTCATCTTTGTCTCCTATATATGATCACTTACAAGATCTACAAAGGTATGGTGATCTAACTGTAGATATTTTGTATTCTAACATATGATGAACCAAAGGTCTTAGAGAAAAAAATTATTGTGAGACCCATCAATATAAACTACATAGTTTTGGTGGTTTATTGGTAATGTATATTTGACATTTCTCGATTTTATGATATAATTGTGAAGTGTACTTGTGTACTCAGGGATATTTCAAACATTTTGTTATCATTTAGTTAGGCGAGGGAACTTAGTTCCTAAAGTTTATCTCAATCGATTAGAGTGGAAAAGTTTTGTTAACCAAGGAATTAAATGTGGACGACTGTTAATTTATTCGAGAAAGAGAGTGTTTTGATTTTGTCTTTTACCAATGACCTTAATTTCATTATATATATATATATATATATACACACACACACATATGTATGTGTGTGTGTGTGTGTGTGTGTGTGTGTGTTTATATAAAAATAATTTTAACTTAAATTTTTTTTGCTTATTTAAATTAATTCTCTATATTTGTTTAGGTATTTTAAACTAAGGTTAGAGTTATTGATTTGTCTGGGGAAAAACGAACATTGGAATACGATAGGGGAAATTTTGGTCAAACAATATCACAAGTGGGTCAAATCTCATATTAGTGGGTTTTATTTTAATAGAGACTAACGTTCGTCCACTCATAGAGGTTTACGTATAATTTTTAATTTTTGAGTGGGTTAAGTCTAATTATAGAATTAATACTATAAGAGAATGGCATACTCATGTGCCCCATGACATTACGAATTATCTTATTTTATGCTACAAAATACATATTGAGTTTAGTCCAAGTGGTCTTCGAAAAGCTTCATCAAACTCATGTCGGGTCATACAGTCTATTTGCATCGAATTTATCACTTAGAATAAAGGTATTTGTCTAGAAGACTGAGATTCACCCTTGGTTAGAATATTTTTCATAATTGGAAAATTCTTCTCATTTAATCTTGTGGTTCTTTTTTTAAAGATTACCAAATCCAAAGATGTTATATTCTTCCCATATAAGAACCTATGTTTTTAATGCATCTTTGTATTTAGAATTTTAATTGTCATTGGTTGAACAATGTGAAAATTCCGTGTTTTGTGTAAAATAGCAAAACATGGCAAATTCTAATTCTATGTATGACCCACTCGCTGGAGGTTCGCTGCAGCGAAACAAGACTTCGCTGGTCATAACCATGTGGAAACTAAGTCGGTGGAATTTTTTTCCATAACTTGCGACCTTCTTCTCTAGTGGTTTGCTTCAGCAAAATGGGCTTCGCATTAGCAAAGGTTCTATCTTGCAAGTCGCAAACTTTTGTTAACCATAGTTTAAAATGGCGTAGACCCTTTGCGGTATAAAAAAATGGCCTATCTACAGAGAAGGTACCCATGAACTATGTTCGTCTTCTCTACATTTTAAGTTATTTTTATTATTATTTCATTATAACTTGTTCCTAGACACAAATTTTTTTACAACCAACAAAGATTATTTTTTAGCCAATGAGATTTATCCACTTGAGTTCCTACCCATTTATCTTCATACACAAGTACCATACTCTTCCAAAACATCTTCTTCCTTATTAAATTTAAGTGAAAACTTTAAGAATATAAAAAATATTCACCATGTTTCTTTGTTCATCTCTTTTGTGATTTTCAATCTTTTTGATTCATTCTTAAATCATTGAAAGTGAAACTACTGTACTCAAGCAATCTTTGAAAAATCATTTTCCAAATATTATTTGTTCTTGAGTATGGCCTTCTATCAAACTTGAAAAATACACTTATGAGTTCTTAAAAATTACCAAATGTTTTGCTACATATTTTTCGACTAGAGGATATCCTCACACAACCTAGTTATAATTAGTGGTTACTCTGGGGTTCCATTGCATCGAAATAAGGTTTGTTTTTACTTTAAATGAAGACCTGAAACTTGAAGTGGTTGTGTTACGTACTCTAGTTGTTGGCGCTCTCCTCGAAAAATATGGTGGGAAAGAGTTGACAATCTTGGATTGGTCCCCTTCGCTTGACTTAGAAATAAAAAAGAAGTTTGTGCTACTATAATGTCTTTAAACTCCTCCCTCGAGACACTATGGTGTTTCTCGATTAGAGCTTTCTTGGATTATAAGTCATTGTCTTATATTTATAATACTTTCACTACACCAAAAAGGCTAAAATGCCACCCTTGACTCGGCCACCATTGTCACGATCAAAGACCATGACAAAAAAATACACATTTTTTATCACAGTCTTTGAACGTGACAAAACAGTTGTTATGGACATGTGACGGTCAAAGACTGTGACACGTCCATCACAACATTAAAAAGAAAAACAGATGCTTCAATTTTTCTTTTCCTCGTTTTGTTTCCCTCTTTTATTTCTCTCTCTCTAAATTTTTGCAATTCTCTCTCTCTCTATTTCCTTTGTGTGTGTGTGCGTCAGTGTGTGTATGCTGACAAAGGTAGGACAGTGGAAAAGATAGGGGATTTGAGGTTGGTGGGTTAGTGTGTGTGCATGTCTGTGTATATGGGTCAGTGTGTGTATGTGTGCATATGTATGTGAGTCAGTTTGTGTGTGCATATATGGTTCAGTGTGTGTATATGGGTCTGTGTGTGTATGTTGGTCAGTGTGGGTGTGTGTGTTAGGGGGGGTAGTGTGTGTTGGGTGGTCACTGTGTGTTTGTGTATATGGGGTATTGATTTTATTCTTTTATAAAATTGAAATTGGTAATGTGTGTGTGTGTGTGTGTGTTTTAGGGTCACTCTATGTGTGAGGTGTTGATTTTTTTTATAAAATTGAAATTGATAATGTAATTGTGTGTGTGATTTGGGGTCACGGTGTGTGGGGGGGGGGGGGGATTGAATTTTTTTATGAAATTTAAATTGCTATAGAAATTATGTGTGTATTTTGGGGTCACTAATGTAATTGAAATGTGGTTTCTCTTTCTAATCGCAGCAGAGGCAACCATTTCTCTCTCTCTCTACACTTTTCAGTACATCTATCTATCTATCTATCTATCTATCTATCTATCTATCTATCTATCTATCTATCTATCTATCTATCTATCTATCTATATACACCTCTCTCTATCTCTATCTCTATCTCTATATATACATAGAGATTGTTGAATTGTTTGGGATTCTTTAATTATTGTTGACTGGTGGATTTGAACATTTAGATGGCCATTGAGTTGATTGGCCCTAGGAATTTCTATTATCTCGCATTATTATTTGCATTGTTATTTGGGATTCTTGAATTGTTGTTGACCAGTGGATTTGAATACTTAGATGGCCATTGAGTTGGTTGGCCCTAGACATTTCTAACATTTAGGGTTGTGATTAAACCGAATATAAATAAGTAATCATGCATTCACATGAGAACGCATGCATGCATGTAGCCTGCAAAGCAAGTGTTATATAATAAGTAACGAGGGTAAAAGGTAATAACGAAAATCGCAATATAATGTCGTTAACTTGTATTCTTCTAGTGCTTTGTTATTATCATATTTGAATCAAAATTATTTTTTTAGTTAGTGAATATGTTAATTTGGATTTTAATCAATTTAAGTATTAATTCAAAGTCCATGACATGACCCAATATTGAAATAATATATTTGGATTTATAATGTCGTTAACTCGTACAATATTCTAATTCATTTGAATTTGATCATTTTCTCATATACATGTTTGTACTAATAACAACAATTTTTGCAAAAAAATGTCCTCATCAGGGCATCGCGGTAGCGGAGGCGACGAAGGCCCCTCTGCCACTAGGCTCCTAAAATAGGGCAAATTGAGGTCCGGCGTCGAGAACAAGACATCATTACTGGCTAGATCCCTAGAGTTGCTAAAGGCGATCATCGGCCCGGGGTACAATAATTAGAGGAAGGTTCCAAATGAGCTCAAGATCGCCATCTGGGGAGCAATATAGGTAGTGTATTTATATTTATATTTTATAATTTAAATACCGCTAACACTTACTTTCTTTTTGGTTTTATAATTATTTGATAGGATCAAGTTGGCCTACCCCCACATGTTCGTGACTCCACGTTGCAACAATTAAGAGATCAGTATGAAATTTTGAAGAAAAATATGAGGGCACAGTAATTTGGGCAGACCCGGGAGTCCACTATGAGAGTGCGCGACACCGTCCTGTCGAAGAATCTGATCTCATTGGCACAGTGGCAGCAGTTTGTTGACAATGAGGTCGAGAATTGGAAATTGACATCTTGTGAATCGAGGAGGGAAAACCAGGAAAAAAAGATGGACGTTCACTTCTCTGAACGGATGTCTTATGCCGAGGTGGAGCACAGGATGGTAAGTTTTTATTTTTCTTTAATTTTAGTTTTATGTTATTCTAATTTAGCATTACTTTGCGTTACTTACTAATTCTGCATTATTTTATTTTAGGATATGGGGAGTGTCCCTGGGGGTAGGCCACGTAGAATCGATGCCTATATGGCAATCCGGAGGAAGAAGGGCAAGGATAAGGAGGTGTCCTCGAGCATGGAAGTCACGATTGTAAGTTATAATTATTTAATTTTTTAATTACGTTATAATATTTTATTAACTTAATTAACTAATAGTGTATTTTTTTTCGTTTTAGGAAAAGATTAAGGAAGTGAATGAAAATCAATCTGATGCCAACAAAGCATACTTGGCTACGAACGCACTCAACCATGTTCTTGGGGCGGATCACAAGGGGAGGACTAGGTGGTCAGATCTCAGGTGGGGAAGTCGAGGATCATCGGGATAGAGACGAGTAACACCGGGTTGTCTCGTCAGGTGGACACTCATGATGATAAGCTAGAAAGGTTGGAGGCGACGGTCCTAGATATGTATGGCTTCATGAAGCGTCGGTGGGGGTAAACCTTTGATAAGTGCAAGGGAAAGGGGAAGGGGAAGGAAAAGGAGGTAAATGAGGACATCACTGCTCCATTGCCGATACGCACCGACTCGTCACCCTTATATGATCCATTTCCCATATTGACCCTCGTTGAACGGCCTATGTCAACAATCGGTTAGCCGAGCGTATTTTTAATAGACATATTTGGTGGCACACCGATATCCAGGGGGTTGAGGGACCCGAACACCCGCCCGGGTATGTTGGTTCATGGACATGCCATGCGAGACTTTGAGGCAAAGGTTCGTGTCACTCATATTGTGACTGGAAGGGAGAATGCACATCTGTGGTTTCAAGAACAATGCGGTATTCGGTAAATTTATGGGTGTCTCAATTCATATGTTGTGTGTCCTTCCTTCCTCCTCCGACCTACTGTAGACCCTGCTCCATGACATTATTTGTATTTATTTTATATGGATATTGGATATTATTTGTATTTTTTTATTTGGTTACGGATATTTACAAGTTGGTTTGGTTTTGTTTATGGATATTGGCATTAGTTATTGAATATTGAATGTTGCTTGATATATATGCCATTTGGATAGGTTACAATTTCTTATCACATGAACAAATAAACTGCTGGGTAGTGGCAGTGGCCATACTGCACAGCATTTTTTTTAAAATCTACCCATATTTGTCACAGACTTTAACCATGACAAGTCCGTGACAAAGGAAACTTGTCACGGTCAAAGTCTGTGATAATTTTTTATTTGTCACGGACTTTTCACAGACTTTGACCATGACAAGTTTTCCTTTGTCACAGTCAAAGTCCATGACAAAGCTAAAAAAAATTGTGACGGTCTTTGATCCTGACAAGTTTCCTTTGTCACCCGAAAACTTGTAACGGTTTTAGACCTTGACAAGTGGGCAGTTTTGGTGTAGTCTCTACCATATAACATTTGTCGCTCATTTTGTCTAGAGGTTTTTCCAGTTAGTGAGTTTTTCCTCATATACCAGTGTTATGTGATTTGATTTATCATTCCTCGTATTATAATCACTTGTCTTAAATTAACGATGAAATTTTATTGAGATTATAATATTAATAAACCAATTTTGTCACATACACATTTCTAATGTTTTTAACCCATTGATTAATGTTTATCACTCAACCAATAGTTTAATTTTAATTAGGTAGATACCATCGATATCTCACACTCTCATCTAGTATTCGAGCAAGTATCATTGTTAAACCCTAGGGTAATCCTTTACTTGGGAGATGAGGGTTGGTTTGTCTCTCCGACCTCCCCCTCCTCCTCCAAATTCGGCCACCCATTGGCATTATATGTGCCACTATGCAAATTTTCCAAGACATGGAAAAAATGGTTTTAAACCAAAGGAAATCAAAAATCAAATCCACTTAGGTTTGAATCTAGTCAAATAAGTGGGGAGAAGAAACAAGATTCCCTAAATGTAATCACATGTTACACATGTGGTGGAAAAGGAAATTATTCTAAACAATTTCCTACCTAAATAGGTCAAGGTAGTAGAAAAAATATCATTGCACTTTTATTAATGTTGACTAGGAGTCCGACCAAGAAACTTCCAACACTAACTATGCGACTTTTATGGCCCGGGGTGATTTTGAAGATTCATATTATTTGGAGAAATTTATTTTCCTCTCTAGTGCGTTGGTGTTACCATTACTACTCTTTGGATGATGGTAATGGTATGAGTTACGACATCATCAATGTTCATCTTTTAGAGTAGTCCATAGAAATCGAGAAGAGGAATATATAACTCTCCACCATATTAGCCAATGTTGTAGGATAAAGGTATTTGGTGAGTGAGAGTTATAAGAGAGACTTATTATCTCGTAATGTGTTTTTTAGTATATCATTAAGCGTAGAGGTGGTTATGAATGAGTCCTTTGAGTTGAGGTTGAGCATTTGAGGAAATCTTTGAAAGAGAGGGGAAAATCCTGGATTGCCTTAATATAATAAAATCTTTATGCTTGATTTCAAGTTACTACCCCTTACACTTTGAAGTTGGATTTGGAGGATAGATCTCACAAATTGCCCAAGATGATTTTAGGGGGAAGGTCATTAAAAGACGAGCATAATTGGAACTTTAAGTGAGATTCCTTCATCTCCTTGTAATGAAGTCGGATGTATTCGTCCCTCATCACAACCAATGTTTCCACCATCGTTAAAGAATTATTCTTCAAGAAATACATCTATAAAAGATTGACAACCTTCAGGCTGATGTCTAAGAGATGCAATGACATCGAGCTCAAACTCTCGAGGCCCGTGAACTCAAAATCCTCTCTCCCTGTGCCATGGGTCCACATGAGCCTGAAATACTTTGGGTCCCAAAAGATTATTAGCATGCCCTCTGTGATCCTCCTGCAAATGGGTTGCTACTAGCTCATTTACTGATTTCGAACCTTACCTAGCCAGTGTCTAATCCACCAGAGCCTATGGATCCCAAGGTAGAAAAATTGAACAAAGTCAAGTAAGACCTCAACTGTTATCAAAGAAATTTGACCAAGTCAAGATCTCAATGAATTTCTTGGACTACACTCATATGTCTCCTTATTCTAAAGCTAGACTACTAGAGTAGTTTAAGATACAAGACATTGAGAAATTGGGAGGTAGTCACCCCCCCCCCCCCCCCGATTGTGCATATATACAGCTATCACCAATCCATAACCCTTCGTGGGGATTCAAAGGATATAATATCCCAAATGTTATAATAAACCTGAAAGAAAGTGCCCTCGAGTAGTTCCTATCTCTTAAGGAATTCAGAATCCACAGTTGGGAGGACGTGGCCAGAGAGTTCATGTCACATTACAAGTAAAATGAGTAATTTGAAGTTATACACAGACCCCTAGAGCTACGTAAACAAAACCCTAGGGAATTAGTCAGTAGTTTCATCAAGAGATTGAGAGAAAAAGTCACAACCATGACTAATAGGCCATCAGAAGAAGATAAAGTGGGTATATTGAAGAAGAATTTCCTGCCCTATATCCGATTATCGATAGGAGGGAAATACTACCCGCACCTCAGAGCCTTCTGGGAGGTTGGTGTGGAGATTAAAAAAGGGGTTACTAATCATAAGGTGGAGTCTGAACCCAATAGTTTAATCGAGAAATTTTCACCAAAAAGGTATGACAAACAAACCAATTCCTCAGTCTCAATAATCAATAATATATTCCAACCTGCCACTTGTTGGGCACCTGGAAGTCACTCCAACCATACTAGGAAAGAATACACCGAACTCCATGCTCCCTTATCAAAACTATACTAAGCCCGCTAGCTCAAAATCTCACCAAGTCATTAGAAGCTTGACCATTGTCAAATCCCCTTCCTAAGAACTTTAAATATGATACTCATTGCGACTTTCACCAACTTGCATGCCACACCACTGACCAGTATTTTCACCTCAAAAATATAATCCAAGGTCACATAGACCGGGGCATCATCGCTCCACCAACTAATCCTAAACCTAACACCACTCATAAGCTTCTGCCATCACATGGAACTAGGGTGAATGCCATCTTCCTAAGAGATAAACTAGAGTTTGTCCCCTCTACCCAAATTATGCCTATTAAAATACCCAGCATACCTACAATCTCACATAAACCTCTCAAAGTTTATCCATCCTTTCTCCTATATCCCATGAGCTTCGTCGATCAAGCACTATCACTCCTCAAATGAGCATGTATTACCGTTTGCGCCCGATCAAAAGGGGAAGGCATTGAATTTCTTGCAATCCTTGATCAACTACAAAGGTTTGAGCTAAAATTGCCCATAAAATTGACTATCGACTATGAAAGGTTCAGCGGCCTATTTTTGGAATCCCGAAAGTAGGCTCGAGAATCAGATTAATGGGTGGTTCTCATAGAAAAAATCAATTTAGATGATGTCATACAAATCATGTTAGATGTGTTTCGTCAAAAAAGGGCAATATACAGCATCCCCGAGTTCCTCACAACTTTGAAACTCCAAAGGCAACTGGTCCCTTCACTTCCTCGCTGAGTGGGAAGACCTATATGATAAAGCTATGAAGGTTGTTAAGTGCATCGACTACTCTTAGCATCTTAGCATGAGGATATACCCATCACATGATGGGATGAGGATTTTTAAAGCTCAAATGGTGAATTATAGGGCGAAGAATTACCCTTTTGAGATTTCTCTAAACCATGGTATGACCATGCCAATAAAAAGATAAATCCATGGATGGAGATCTTCTTCCAAGATGACAACAACTGTGACGAGGAATGGAAGCATGGGGTCTAACCCCTGACTAACGAGACCATGGAAAATAATAAAAACCCTGAGGATAACAACGACACCAAGGAGTCATTCAATCTGCAGACACTAAGGACGAGTCTCCGCATGATTCGCTAAGAGGCCATGCCGCCAGACCCATTTATGAATTTTGTCATTGCTAAAGCACCTATCCTTAACTAGCATGCCATTTTGGTCCAGCCTGCCCAATTCCATCAAAACCCTACTATCCAACCTCTTCGATAAATTCCCAAACTTAGTACTGTTTCTCTTATTTCTGATCTGATTATAAACGAGGCCTCTTTTGATGAGGTTCTTAATATTGTATTCCTTGAGAATGAAATAAACGAGGATTTGAGTACCTTGTTGTGCCTTACATTAATTGCATTTATTATAATCAAACTTTTGATGATGATGATGTAATACCCCGAATTTTTGTGTATTTTTATTTAATTAATTTGAGGAATTAATTGAGAAAAATACGTTTTAATTAAATTACGGGAGTGAAGTAATTTAAAATAATTAAATGGTAATTGTGTTTAATTGGATATTAGTCGGGATTTAAATACAGATTAATATTATATGATAATATATACTAAGTGCAAATAGTCAATAATTGATAATTATGGTGATACGGCATAGCGAGTGATATGCGCGTATTTTTACTTTATCTCACTGGGAGTCGTGCGTGTAGACTATTTTGTGGTGAGAAATGAGAAATATATTTTAAGTGAATCGGATGATAATTTAGAGATAACGAATATTTCCGAATGGGTCAAAATAGTCGAAATAGTGTACCCGGGGGTATAGTTTGAGTCCCAGGTCAATTTTGGACCAAACCGACACTTATCGAGGGTGTTTCAATCATTTTTATAAAGTGGGTTAAATGACCTACGAAATTTAGAGCCTTAGATATGATATTTGGAGATTGGAGATTAGGGTTCATAACATAAAAACTACTAGAGAGGCCATTAGAGAGAAGGGAGAGCTAATTCTCAAAGCTTAAGGAGAAATTCTAAAGGTGGTGAAGAGTTCTTACACATCAAGCCAATTGGAAGGGAAGATTGGAGAAGAAACAATCAACCTTAAATCAAGAACCACAGAATCAGATTAATTAATTCAAGGCAAGTGTTTATTGCAAATAAAATTCAAGTTATAATACAGATGTGTAGGGAGTATTAAGAAATGGTTGATTCTATTGAAAAACCTTGAATTAGATGTGTGAATTGATCACATATTTGGGTAGGATTTCATGTAGAATGAATCCCTATGTAAATATAAAATAAAATTTGAATAAATTTAATGATTAACATGGAATTTTTATGGGTGCTTGGTTGATGACCATGAATCTTGAATGACTTAGGGTTTAATTAATTAGCACAAGATGTCAATCTGCCAGATTTTTGACATAAATTTAAACATATGCCATTTGAATTGTACATCAAATTAGATTATGACCCATACATGATTGGGGATTTCTATATCTTATCTATCCAATGAACTTGGAATCAGGTCAATCAAAGTTCTGTAGAGGGAGCAATCGACATGTTACTATAGGGCGTTTGATTATTATGCTGCCAGAATTTTGACCTAAGTTTAAATGTGTACGATTTGAATTGTACTTATAATTAGAGTGTGAATCACAGATTTCTGGAAAGTTCTATCTCTTAGATTTCCAATGAAATTGGAATCAGGTCAATCGGAGTTCTGTAGAGGGAGAAATCAAAATTTTACTAGATGGTGTTTAATCTGCCAAAAAATTTATGAATCGATTCGGCTGCCCAGAAAATGTGAGATTTTTCTTCTTAAGCCTAAAATGCCTAAAATTTTATCGGGGAGGTGTTTGGGACCTTGATAAAATATATTGAGGGAATAATGATATGGAAGTAGGTCTATGATTGAGTGTTGGACTTTAATTTTGTGAGAGAATTAAAGTGGAGATTCGTAGGCTTGATTGTGACGTATTCTAATTCAAAATGATAAGAATATAATTATGAAAAAGTGTAAGCGAGCTTAAATTTGTTGGGTCAATAGGTTAACAAAGGTAACTACTAAATTGATATAATAAGGGGTAACTAGGACCCTTAGAGTTGTGTGAATACTCAAATTAATACGCTAGTGAGATAAATCGTAAAATAAAATATACGGTGAGTATTTAGAGAAATATACTACGTACAAGTAGGGGTGGCCATAGGCCCGAGGCCCGCCAAGCCCGCCCAGCCCGCCCAATAAAAAAATAGGGCTTGGGTAAGGTGAATAGGCCCGCAGAGCGGGCCTGGCAAAATTTTATAGGCCCGATTTTTTTTCGGGCGGGCTTGGGCATGAGTTCTTAAGCCCGATGAGGCCCGGCCCGGCCCGAAGCCCGAAAATATATATATATATGTGGGGGTGGGGGGGGGGGGAACTTTTATAAATATAAAAACGTATACCAAGTCTTTTCATGTAGAGTGGAAAACTTTATATATGGACTTTGTAATACATGGAGTTTAAAACAGATTTTTAATTAAAAAAATTGGTCTTTAAATAAAAAATAGGTATTTTAATTTTTAAAAAAATCTTTAATTAACACAACAAGGCCCGATTGGGCGGGCCTGGGTAAAGAGCTTTCAAATCTGGGCGGGCTTGGGATTACATAATAAGGCCCGATCTGGGCCCGAGCGGGCTTGGGATAGCACTTAATTTTTCAAGCCCGGCCCGAGCCCGACCGGGCCTGCCCAGGCCCGGCCCATGGACACCCCTACGTACAAGTATGAATACCTATTTTTATTAAAGCTTAGGTTGTGTGCATACCTAAAGTTTGCTAAATTAGGTATTGGGGTCGATGGCTTTCCGGACTAATACACTAAAATTCGAGTTGGGGTCGATGGACACTCCAGACCAACATCGAAGATATATAATATCCATTGGTATCGACGAAAGGTATGCGCCAATATACATATGCATTAATATTAATTGGTATCGACGGAAGGTCAGAGACAATATGCATGTACATTACATTTACCTTGGGGTCGATGGTTTTCCGGACCAATAATCCTTATAGTAGATATTGTGTGTGAAAAATATATAATTCATGATACTCTAATTATGTTCAAGGGTAGACTTGTAGATGATATACATCTAGATGATAAATTAAGTAGAGATAAACTTAATTACAAGATTAAAAATATATTGAGAATATGCATGTACATTACATTTACCCTGGGGTCCATGGCTTTCCTTACCAATGTAAATGTTAGGATAATTGGGGTCGATGGTTTTTCGGATCAATAATACTTATAATATATATTGTGTGTGAAATATGTATTCCGAACTAAGAGATATAAATCACTATTGGTGCTCGAAGTATGATTCCGAGACAATAACCCCCAAAATGTGATGTGGGGAGGTGATTGTAAAGTATGTGCTTATAGTATATATTGTGTGCGAAATATATACCTCATGATACTCTACTTGTGTGCGGTAGTAGACTTATAGATGATATATATAGATATAGATATACATCTAAATGGCAAATTAAGTAGAGAAAATACTTAATTACATGATTAAAGATATATTGGAAATATATATGGTTAATTAAGTAGTGAAACTTAATTATAGAAGTTAAATGATGATAGATGTGAAATGCTACATGAATTAAGTAGTGAGACTTAATTATAATGATTAAACATAGCATATGTGAATGTTATATGGGAAATGAATAACATGTGAGAGATATTACTAAGGAAGCATGTTGTATGGGCGGTACGGGAAAGTCGAATATTGATAAGATCGGTTATATACTTTAATCGAGATAGCTTGGGTATGATAGCTAGGTGGGCTGAGTATAGTACGTTAGGAGTGCACATTAGATGAGAGGTGAGGAAACTCAAGAGAGTATGCGTGAACCTAACATGTGTAATCAATAACCTATTTTAATTGCGATAAATTACTTGTTAAATGTTTTCAAAATATTTTGAGTACTAATTCTTGCTAGTAAAATATTTTCAAAAACTTTTAGGTGTCCAGCCACAGGGATGCCATGCATGATGATATCATTCCAGGGACTCGGAGCTATAGCATTGTGGATGCTGACAGGATTTTGAGTAGCCAATTCTCTTATTTAGATCCAGCATAGGATCTCACTTTGTATCTCTTATATAGACTATTATCAGTGGACAACCTTGCAGTTTCAGTCTTGTATTTGATTTACTCTATAGTTTGGATTTAGATTGTATTTGACTTTGGGTATTTTTGCCATTGGATTTTAGCATGTATTGGATTCATTTGCATCTTATGATGGTTTGGATTATAGTCTATTGTGTATGATGATTTAGACTTAAAAAAATGTTCTTTTATTCCCAGTTAATTGAAAGTTAAAATTTTGGCACCGGTATAATTTCACTTAGGTGATTAGTAATTAAAAAAAAATTGGACAGTGATGTTAAGAATGAACCAACTGAGAAACCTGTTTTAATTTAATTTAGGACTGTCACCCGAGATTTAATTAGGCGTGGTATCATAGATGATTTAGTAAATGAATAATTTTTAACTGATCTCAATAAGGAAAAAAAACTAATCGCGTTCAAACTAATGATAATGAGACTGTTATTATTAATCTCGATTCTAGTATCCATATGTGAGAAATTAGGATAGGGTCTACCCTCAATGAGCATGAGAAGGTGTAATTCGAAGAGATTCTGAAAGAGTTCATGGACGTCTTCGCATGGTCGTATGATGACATACCCAACATTGATCCAAGGATAGCTCAGCACAAGATTCCCACATTCCCAAAGTTAAAATCCATCAAGCAGAAACTGAGAAAGCTTCGAACATAGTGATCCCTAAATGTCAAATAAGAAATAGTCAAATAGTTGAACGTATGCTTCATTCACATAGTCGAATGCCCTACATGGTTTGCAAATATAGTCATCTTGCCTAAATCGAGAGGAAAAGTCTGCATGTGCATCGACTATAGGTATTTAAACAAGGTATCCCCAAAGGATGATTACCCTCTACCTAATATTGACATGATATTAGACAACACGTCTAGCCACACCCTCAAGTCATTTGTCAATAATTTTGCTGGCTATAATTAGATTAAAATGCACCCTGACCACTAGGAGAAAACTACCTTCATCACCCCATGAGGAACCTTATGCTACACAGTCCTGCCATTCGAACCCAAGAATGTCAGGCCTATCTACTAAAGGTCATCCATAACCATCATGCACGACCTCATCTACAAAGCAGTCGAGGTCTATGTTCATGACATGATCATTATGTCCAAGACTCAAAAAGGTCACATTACCGCCCTGGGAAAATTCTTTGATTGACTGTGACAGTACCAGATGCGTCTCAACCCACATAAATGTCTCTTCGTTGTCTCTAAAGGAAAACTCCTCAGATTCATGGTAATTGAGAAAAGGATTGAAGCTAACCCCGCCACACTAAATGCCATACTAAAGATGCCACCACCCCGTATGGAGAAAGAAGTACAAGGATTCCTTGGTAAACTACAATACATCAGTCTGTTCATCATCCAACTGACCTCTATTTGTGATCCTGTTTTCAAACTTCTTTAGAAGAACTCAATCAAAGTTTGGAACGAGGCATGCCAAGAAGCCTTTGACCAGATTGATAAGCACCCAAAAGGTTTTAATTTATGCCCCAAATAGGTGCATTTTAGTCCCTCGTTCTCGATAAAATTGGCCTTATGTTTGTGTTTATTTGATTCTCAAGTCAATATGCTGTCGCGGTATCCAATTGTGTTAAATCAACGTAATTGCGATAAAGTGGCGGTTAAAAGCATTCAATGAAGAAAATCAAAGCGGTCGCAAAGTCAGAAGACCCTTTCGACCTTGTCCAGATCAGTTTCGATGCCCTAAACCATTTCCCGCACCAAACCAACGCTTAATCCAAACCTAAGCCATCATTTGAGCCTCGTGTGTGTTTAGTTTGCACTCAATCATATTTTTTGGAGGTGTTCCTAAAAGGCATAGACATCCTTTTAAATTCCTCCATTAAATAATTAGAAGTCTTGACTAGAAACTCAACTTTCTTTTAAAGACTAGCTACGGCTCTATGGCGGTGTGTGGGAGCATGTGTGTGAAAGACTCTTCCTAGCTCATAACAAAACTCCCTAAAGTGGCCTCTTCATTTTGCAATGGGTACAAATATACATTTTCTTGGTTCGACCATGGTTAAAACGCCTAGGATGAGTTCTCCTTAGTGGGTTAGGTGGAGACCCAAAAGGATCCATCACAAACTTGGCAACTGGTTTGGGTGCAATATAGGAAGTGGATGCACCATCATAACATATGCATTTCCCGTCTTTAAAACCTAAAGCAAGACCTAAGAAGATATTTGTAACTTTTTTGGATGTGTCCTTTAAAGTGACTTTGACGTTTCGAGCACGTTCGAGATCTTTCTCGAGTTGGAAAATATGGGCTTCAAGTTTCTCACAAGTTTCTAGTGATGCTTGAAAATATCTTGTAAGACTAGCCACTTTGTTGGTCAATTCGGTATTTTCCCTAGCTATCGAAATAAGTTGATCACTCAAGGAGATTCTTATTCTCTCGAGTTGACTCACTGAGGCCTCACACTCTCTCAAAACTTCCATCTCCTTCTCTAAAAATAACACCCTGAGATTCAAATTTTTATTTTTGTTTTTATTTTTTAATTAATCGGTGTAAAGTTTAGAGTATGGTATCGAAAACCACATTTTCCCCCACTCAAATTATCATCATCACCTATAAACTCTCCGAAATGATTCAACTCATTATCGAACTATCATCTTTAGGAACGTCTTCATAGTACTTATGGTTCTAACGTGGCTAGCCATGAATTCATAAAAGTTATATTCATGCGGTGATTTATCCTCGAAATCCACCGACTCAACATCACTATCACTTATAGTGACATTATAGGTGGCTTTGGTTTTTCCATGTCTCTTGATCATAATGGGACACTCATGGGCTTTATGACTTTTCCCTTCACACTCATAACACCTCTCCGATCTTGGGATTTTCACCTATATCTTTTTTTTGATAATTCTCATTAAAATTTTCTCAGAATTTTTATTTTCCAACTTGGATGAATTTTGATTTTTAAAATTGAGAAGAAAATGGGACAAGATCATCGTGATCAATTTCGAAATCGAAGTCAAAAACCTACTCTTTTTTAGTTAGCTGTTAAAGTTATTCCTTTTTTTTCCTTTTGGGTTTTAGGGAACATATCTAATTCGTAAAGATTTAAGGATGGTAGCTTTTGCATTAAAACAAGAGGGGAGAGACCTGAAAGTTTTCTTAACAACTCTTATTTCTGGAATCTTCTCACCCGGATTAAAACAGTAGTTCACAATAACATTAATATGAGCATAAAATTCATCAAAAGTGTCAAATTCAAGCATGTGTGTAGTCTCCAATTGTGTGGTGAGATTTTGAAGCTTAGATACTTTAACAGCATTAATACCCTCGTGTGTGATAAGGAGGATATCCCAAGCTTCTTTAGACGTGGTACATGTCATGATGCGACGAAATTCGTAAAAATGACAACTTGGTTGGCAAGGAAGTAAATCTATTCCTAAATATGCCAACTTGGTTGGTTAGGAAGTAAATATATTCTCAAAAACGCCAACTAAGGTTGGTGGGGGAGTAAAACTATTCCTAAAAATGCCAACTTGGTTGGCTAGGAAGTAAATCTATTCCAAAAAATGCCAACTTGGTTGGTTAGGAAGTAAATATATTCTCGAAAACGGCAACTAAGGTTGGTCGGGAAGCAAAACTATTCCAAAAAGTGCCAAAGATTGGTTGGTAAGAAAAACCCACTAACTGTAGTTGGTCGAGAAGAAAAATTTACCGACCTTGGTTGGTCGGAAACATTTTATGAGTACGCGAAAGTGATCGAGCAAAATTTTTGATACTCGTGACTTTTTAAATTACTACCAAGTTGGTCAAGAAACAAAATATCATCAATTTTGGTTAGTCATCAAATGATTACCACAAATTCAAGATAGTCGACAATAAGTTTTAACAAACTCTAGTTGATCGGCAAATAACATAATGTTGTTATCTTTTTAACAGATATACATGCACAAATGTAAAGTGTTTTATAATTACAAGACAATAGCAGTCAAGATTTGTAAATAAAATTATTTCATTAAATGTAGAACAAAATGCATCAAGAACGAAATACAAATTTATTACATTAAGATTCCTATTCTATTGGTTTCTTCCCCTCTGCTTTTGAAACAGGTTCCTCGCCAGCAGGTGGATCATTTAAAGCATAAGGGGAATTTATGAAGTTAAAATCTTCAAGCATCCTGATATTCATCACAGATGGTCAATCTAGTAGGTGCTCGAGATGAGATATCTCGACATTGGAATGGAGATTATAATCGCCGAGGTATTTGGAAATCAGACACCGAGGGATGGCTTGAGTAGGGATCCAACTCATATCAAGCTTGAATGGTGGCACTGGTAGGTCGAGCAGCCCAGGATTATGGTAATCCCACAGGTAATGACCCTGTTCCAGTTGCAGCACACCTAAGGCATTCAACCACCCCTGTTTGTAACCCTCATTGTTTGCATTTTGGATAAGATCATCCAAATGGTAGAGATCCTCGTTGTATCCAGCCATCCAGAATTCTCTGGGCTGCTTGTGGAATTGATATGTCAATCTTTTCAGCTGCTCGTGGAGATTTTTGATAAAGAGTTCTTTATTATCCAAGACAGACTTCTGCGCAGAAAGTTGCTTTTCCAGATCCCTGATCTTCTTAGACATCTCAGCCAATGCCTGGTTCTTTGCCATCAGTTGGAAGGCCTAGTTCTCTAGAGCAGATTGAGTCCTCTATTCCTCGACAGGAATCCGAGTATCTCTTGCTCATCCTTGAGTAGATGTAGAAGGGCCATACCTCTTCAAGGTTTCTAACTCATCCCTCAGGTTGGCATTTTTTACCTCCAAGAACGATAATCCCTCGTTAGTCACTAGGATCAAAGCATTTGAGGTGGAAGCTGCAGACTTCAATTGAGACACCTCTCTTTGCAGGTTATTATTTTCTTGTTCTAATAACTCAGCTAGCTGTCTGTGCTCTTCGACCTCAGCCTTTAATGTTCTCTCTCGCACATCGTAAGCAGCAAACCGTTTATCATATCCCTTATCGGCACAGATTTGCTGATACTTCTTCTCGTACCCCTCATGCAAAAGGGCAGTGGACTCCGTATATTGTTGCTGAAGTTCTTCAAGAGTGCCTTGGAGATCCTCAATCATATCATAGTATGCTACGTTGTTAGCCACTGCACGGTTGAGTAGGCACTTCAAATATTGATAGGCTTCAATAGCTTGCTCTGAAGCACCCTGACCGAGGATGTCAGTAATTTGAGCTGCACTCATGTCTGTATGACCAGCTTTAAAATATTCATTGCATTGCCTTAACATCTTTGTATCATGAGCAGACAATAATTCCATCCTGGCCAGAAACTAGTAGAGGAAGAAAAAGCAATAATCAATAAGAGTATAAACAGAGCATGAAGAAGAGAATCAACAGTATGCATAAGAAAAAGTTCAAATTTTATTACATCACAAAGTTCAGAAGTACAAAGTTCATAAGTACAAGGTTCAGAGTTACATGTTCAGAAGTTACATTTGACAAAGAAAAATAAAATAGAGAGAGAAATCTGAAAAACTCTACACCTTTCCCTTGTCTCCCAAAACTTTCTCGGGAGGTTGGGATGAGGAGGTAGGTTGCTCGGATGGAGCAGAGGGTTGCTCGGGAAGTGCTGGAGGTTGCTCGGAGGAAGTAGCAGGTAGTTGAAGTTCCTCATTAGGGGGATGGATGGCTGGGGGATGAGAAACTTGATCTCCCATCACCATGGAAGACTCCTCAGAGGCAGCTCCGTCCTCTTCTTCGTCTTCAGGAGTTGGAGGGGGGCCAGGGATGTGTCGCTGAAATAATTCAGAAGTTTCATCAACTTTCATTTCTTGTAGAGCAGCGACCCATCCATCTCTAAAGTATTTGAGGCTGCCATATTCGACTTGCAACATCATGGCAGCCAAATCTTTGTTCCACCCTTTGTCCCAGCCGGCACTAAAAGATTTTTTCACAGCCAACTTCCTCTTTGTCTTCTCCGAGGAAAGCTTCTCGGAAAGAAGATTATCAGTAGCCTTCAATTTATTCTCAACTTCCTCTTTCTGAAGACTTACTTCCCGAGGTTGACCCAACTCCTCCTCAGCAGTCTTGAGCTTATTTTCAAGCTCCCCAACATTTTTGAGCTTCCCTTCGAGCTCTTTATTTTTCTTCTCCAAATCATTCATTTTTTTCTCCAACCCCTTGGAGACCTCAATAACCTGAGCCTTCTCCTGCTCATTCGAAGTAAGGTTTTTCTCCCAAATTGCCTTATCATCATCATATTTCTGACGAGAATCTTTCAGAGACTGTGCTAGGCCTACCAAAGCTTCCTCTACACCAGACGAGGAGCTTGAAGCTTTAATAGCTTCATCTTTATTCAAAATTGTATTAAAACAGCTCACCAACTGTGAAAAGAAAATGAAAGCAAATTAGGGAACAGATACAAAAAGGAAAGAATGAAAATTTAAGACTATAAGACTTACAGAAGCAATGTGACGAGCTGCTAATGTGGTAACAGTGTACCGGGAAAGGTTTTCTTCAATACCTTGGATATCGGGAATGATCCAAGTCTTCACCGAGCTCATAGCAGAGCTCGGGGGAACAAAAGTGGGAACACCACTAATCGGGGGCTGAGAGATGGATTCAGCCAAATTGATAGAGGATCCTTTCTTCATCCTCCTCATAGGAGCATCAACTTTCTCGACTAACGTTGTAGTCTTAGTCGAAGAAATGACAATCACCTCGCCTGGAGCAGCAGCCTTGTTCAGGGCTACTGGGGGCTTCTCGACCACCTTCACAGGAGCAGCCGAGGGAGGTGGATCAATTTTCTTTGTCCTTTCTCCTGGGACATCAAGCTTACTTCTTTTTACCTCACCAGCACCAGAGGCAGGTTTCTCAAAAAGTGTAGGAGGTCTTCTTTTCTTCATCCTTTCACTCAAAGGAATATGTGACTCATGTGAAGAACTGGTAGAGGCTGGTATTGGTTCTGCATCGCCTATCACTGGATGAGCAGTAAAAGAGGAGGTGTAACTCTTGTACTGTAGCAAATATGAAGTTGACCTAATATGCTCATCAGCAATAGTCTGATGCAAACTCCAGGTATTGGGAGCTATTCTTGCAGGAACTATGTCAAAGTATTGATAGAATTCCAGACATAGAGGGTTTGGGGGAAAAGAAAAGCCACACTCAGCAACAAAGAGACTGGGGAACCAATGTCCCTCAACCAAATGAAAATAGTCTGAAGGCTCAGAAAGCTCTTCCAAAATAACCCAGGAGGGAATAAAGAAATCAGAGCGAAATTTATCAATCGATTCTACAGGATAAACCATGATGAAAGAAGGAAATTAAAGAGAAAGAAGAAAATCTTACAGGAAAGAGATGAGTCTGTTGACAACAGATGATGGAAGAGATGAACGCACAGGAGAGAGAGAGACTATGGAAAACTCAAAGAGACAAATTTGAAAAAGTAGAAGACGATGGGATTTTTTGCCACGTTTAAATACTTTGCCTTGGGAAAGGGTAAAAGTAATGATTACAAAAAGAGACGGTTACGTTACCGGCGGCTAAAAAGACAAAAGGGGCGCGGGAATCGAAGCAGTTAGAAAAATTCAAAAAAGAGTGATTCTACGAATTTGGAAAAAGAAATAAATACAAGAGAAAATACTCCTAAATTTTAGGATAAACATTTAAAACCGCCATATATCGAGAAAGAATGTTCCACACTCCTCAAATTTCGAACTATGAAACATTGGGGGCTTCTGTTGATACCAAATTTAGTCTGCTGACATGACTCAATTGGGTGAAGACACGTGGCAATCTACATGGCAACGACAAACACTTACGAACAACACCTCAACTCCGAGGAACCATACTGCAACGAGGAACTCTGTTTCCCCGATCAACTCAGAGGCTCCGACCTACAAGAACTCTCCGAGGAACTTTTGAGTACCGAGGAACTTTTGAGCACCGAGGAACTTAGGTGGTCCGAGCTGCACCTCGAACAAAACATTAATAGCCGGATAACCAACAGTTTGACTGCGCATTAAATGTTTATTATTATCATACAGATGTATACGCTTAAGGAGCATTAAATGTATTACCCTTTCACATTACAGCCTTAGGGCTATAAATACATTGTATTATCCTCATTGTAAGGGGACCGAAATTTCTTGAGAAAACTTGTAATCGAGAATTCCCAAATAGTCAGCAATAACAGAAACATTGGACGTAGGCCATTCTTATAAGGCTGAACCACTTTAAAAGTTCTTTGTCTCATTTTATTTATCTGTGATTAAATAATTAGATATAATCCATTTTTTTACATCAACAAAGACCTAAATGCCTTTTCACGCCTTTTTACGCCAAGGCCTGCCTAGGCTTCTAAGGCTTAAGGCTTGTCCTCCACGCCTCGATCACGCCCCGCATTTTTTAGAACCTTGATATATATATAAAGTTTTATATTTGTGTGTAATCATACCCACGCTTCTTGCTATCACGAAGGTTCCGGGTCGATCAGTCTTTTCTCGATTAGGCCTTTATGGGGGATATTGACTTGTACCCTAGAACATATCATCCTTGGTACAGGCTATTTGAAAATGATACTCAGACGGTCCTAAGAGACGTGAAGGTATGTGTTGACCTCTTAGTGACTTAAAACTATGCTTCGCCTCGGTTATGTGTATTTTGTGTTAATACAATTTGAGAGTGATTCCGAACTAGTATTTCCCTTTTGTACGAGTGATACGGGGACTTGATAGCACAGTATGACAACACCATAGACTTATGTGGGGTACCCTATTAGTCTATATATTATGAGTGATAAATATATGTACCTGTGATTGATCTACTGTGCTCGTAAGTAAATAGAATTAATTAATTAATATTAAATGAGTTAAGTGGTTGAGAACTTAAGGCTGAACTGTGATGAATATAACTGGCTTGGTAAATTTATAAGAAAATGTTATCAAATATAAACTATAGTCATACAATTACTTGGATTAGGCTTGGGGAAATAAAATTGGGTTAGACTAGTTAACTGGGTTAGATTTCACTAGATTAATTCGGTAGTACGTTAGGCATGCATACTAGTTGAGAGGTGAGAATTCTCAAGTGAGTGTTGAGGTACTAACGTGTATGTAATATCAACTGGTAAGCATTTTAAATACTTGCTAAACTATTTTTAAAGTTGTTTTACACTCGGGCTCTGACCCGTTTCCTGTTATATTTTCTCCCTTTTGTATATATATGTATATTACACGTTCCCAACCACAGGGGCGTCAGGCTTAGATCTTTGGACTATCAACGTGCTGCAGCTAGATTGGGACTTGTAGGTCTTCGCAGTAGACGACTGCATCCTTGTCTTCTCATTATCCTATTTAGTCATTTTTAGTTAGGGCATGTGTCGCCCATTTCCATATTTCTTTTAGATTAGAGAGAGAATTGTATTCTTTATTGTTTCAGTATTCTGTTATTTTTGGGATTGTTTTACTTATTACATGGTCCTGCGATTTGGGATCTTATTTTGGATTGGTTAATCTAACTTGGTTACTTCATTTGGATGGTATGGTTTTTAATATTATTATCTGTGTTTTTGAAAAATGATTTCGTATATAAAATCATAACAATAGAACTTAATTCATAAAATTAAATGTTTTAACACTTAGCTTAATTATTTATTATGTGATTAATAAAGAAAAAAAATTCGACAGTGATGTTAAGAATGAACCAACCAGATACTTCGATTTAATTTAATAAAGGATTGATCACCCGGTATTTAATTAGGTTGGGTTTCACAAGTCCCTCTTATCCTTGTATACATCTATGACCATATCACTAGCTTAAGAACTACATTTTCCCTACCTATAATTGAGTCATTCATAGTTCTCGAATTATTTTCACCAAATTCCAGCTCACCCCATATATTTCTAAAATTCTGAAATCTCGTTCTAAGTGCCCAATATCTCGTTCGAACGAGGTTGTTCGAACGAGGTCATTCGAACAAGATCGTTCGAACGAACTTCAAACAAACTAAGTTCTGAATTCTTGTTAGATTCTCGTTGGATTCTCTTTCGAATGATGTCGTTCGAATGACTTTCCCTCTGCCCAGGTCGTTTGAACGAATTTTTCCCAGTACATCTCCTACCTTAAAAAATATGCGTTTTTACCCATTTTTGGTCAACCAATTCACATCAAACTTAGCCAACTCACCATTAACAGTCCTAAAGCCATTTTACATACATATAGATGATCCCTAACATCTTTTAACAATTAAACCTCAGTAAATCTTATATATGGGCGAAGAGATTATAATCAAATGTCAAAAACCCTAGTTTTACATCTTCAATAATTTTATCCAATCAAAATCTAAAATTAAATTCGTTTTCCTTCATGTAATATCCCATATTCATAGTCTCTACATATAGTATTTCATCTATAATCAATTTTCTACCCAGAACTTGACTAACAATTCAATTCCAATCCAAATTTCATCATAATAGGTCTATATCATCAATTCTACACTAACATGTGTAATATATGCACAAATTTAAAGAAAGATAACCACTTGCCTTGTTGAGAAAGTCTGAATTGTTGAATAAATGTAGTGTAGATGTGTTCCTCTCTTCCCGATCTACGCGTTGATGGTATTTTTGTGAAGGATGGTTGGTTTTAGTCTTGGGGTTCTTAGAAATCCCTTCTTCTTCCTCTTGGACTCCCTATTTTCTCTACATATAAAACCTAACTTCTATCATGTACGTGCAGATATAATCCTCCTAATTTTCGTCCATTAATTTGCCTAAATTTTTCAAACAATAAAAATACCCCTCTGGGGTGTCGATTTGGCCCAAAACTATCCCGAAACCCAAACTGAACCCCCGATTAGACTTTTCTGACTATTTCGACCCTTCCGAACATGTTGGCGCACTCGAAATGACCATTTGGGCAATGTATAATTATTTTTATTCTTATTTTACTAATTTAGTCCCGACACGACTCACACGCGCATCCCGACTTAAATTCCATAATTATCATATTTTTCACCCATGACATAATTAATATTTTTAGGATCATATATCACTTTACTCACTAAGTAATATTCAATATAACTTATATCATTAAGTACTAACTCCTGTCACGCTAGTAATTATTTAAATAAATTCAGATTAATTATAAATAAATTTCCCATTTAAGTCCCCATAATTTAAAATCATTAAAAATACAGAGGATAAGCTAACATTTCATTAATTTGTTCGTCTAATAATTTAAGAAGAACTAGCTGGTAAACATATTATTTAAGACTCTAACCGTTAAGGTTCGACCTCAAACTTATAAGTGAATGTGAGTAATAGGGTTAAACATATGGGGATACCAATAGCGAAACTTTCGAACATGACATGCTTAATCAAAACACTCATAAAAGAACAAACATATAAAATATATGAAAATTGAACATCAAAAACTGTAAGGACAAAAATTCGAATTGAGTCAATTTGTATGGCTTATTTCGTGCTTGGATAACACCTTTGAGTCATATGTTAGGACTTGAGTGTGTTTAACTTTCAATCCTATTTCATGTTTTATTGCAGTCCACTACGGCACATGCCAAGTTAGAGAGTTACATCATCACATCGTGTTTCATGCCATGTTTCATCTTCAAGGTTCAAGAATCTCATATAGTATCAATGCCTATAGTTTTTATCCTTGGATGTTATCATTGGGTACTGTTTTTAAAGTGTTTTATAAAATATTGTTTGAGGGATGTTTTGAAAAAAAACTTTAAAAGAAAAATGATTTCGGTTGTAAGTCTTTCAAATGGCTTTATAGTGTTCATTCGAACGAGATGCTTATGTCATTTGAATGAGGATCAAACGAGGATTTTCTGTCTAACAAAGTAAATGTCGTTTAAAGATAGTTCAAAGTCCGATTGAACAAGATTTGCATGTTCATTCAAACGGGGTTCATTTTGGTTCGAACGAGATATGAAGTTTCGTTCAAATGACCTATTTTTGTTTGTTTGAAGGAACCCTTAGAAAATGTATTGCCTCAAAAAATGTGTTTTCGATATAAAGATGTCCTGGCATCATTTCTGAGTGTAATGCTTGGCGAATATTAGTTTCATATACACACATCGAAAAGCGTCCAAATCGCAATTTTCACCCAAATGTTTAAGATCCAAGTTTAAATGCATATATACTTTGAGATATTTGTTTGGGCACCTTAGTTTAATATCTTCACATCTGATATTCGTTTCGTGTAATAGAATTTGTATTTGATAATGTTTATACACGGTGGACTCTGTGAAGTGGTGATGCAGTGAAGAAGCGATGGACTCTTTATTTTAGATTCTTAGACAGTTGTTGGTTATTTTCAGTGGATATTGAGGCTTGTCTAGACTCACACATTATGACATCTTTACAGGTGGACTCCTACGTGTCACTGTTGTGAAGGTTGTGGAACGAAGAGTGTCACAACTTGCGAGGGCTTCAAGGTCGTTGCATAAGTCTAATGTCGTGTCCTTTGTAATTCCATACATAATGAAATTTGTATGATTGGGTCATTCGAGATTTCTCGTTGTGGGTTTTCCTCGTATATCGCCAATCACCTGCATGCATGTTTAGGAAAGATAAAATTTGGTTAACTGCTTAACATAATAATTCATTTAATCGGTGTTAAGTTTTAACTGGTTTAATTTTTTTAATTGAACTTAAATTTGAATTTTTTTTTTAAATAGTGGTTTGATTTTTTTTAACCTTTTCCATATTAGAATCCATTTATAGGATTATCAAATGGTATCGGAGCAGGTTTTTATACTTTGTTTAGGCATGAATCTGGGCGGATTTTATATGGAGAATCAGTCACTTTCTAGGACACCGATGTTTGATGGGTCTAATTACATGTACTGAAAAAGTGCATATGAAATCAGCACTTAAGGCTATAGATGAGTGTGATTGTTTAGCTGTTATTAAGGGGTGGATCCCACCCACGACTTTAGAAAGTGAACTTCATGCAAACCCATAGAAATTTGGAGTGAGGATAAGCATAATTTGGCTATTTATAATTCCCGTAGTTTAAATGCTTTGTTTTGTGCAGTCACACCGGAGAAGTTACATTGTATATGACATGTGAGACGTTCAGAGAAGCTTTAAATATAATCCAAGTAACCCATGAGGTAATAAGTGATGTTAAGGATTTCAAACTCCAAAATCTCACCACTTAGTTTGAAACCTTTAAGATGGAGGAGCGTGAATCATTTGATGAGTTCGAAGTTTGATAGTCTGATTTTGTGAACTCGTCTTTTAACTTGGGAGAGGCAATGCCCGAAACCCCAGTATTTAACAAAATCTTAAGGTTATTACCTGAAAGGTTTAATTTTAAAATGACTATTTTGAAGTCCTTAGGTACTCTAGACTTTACGAAATTCGAAGAGCGTGTGGGTTATCTTCAAATCTATGAAATCGACATGTTTTCCTCAAAAAAGATGAAAAATTATAAGGTAATTGCTTCAAAATCCTAAAAGGAGGAAATATTTATTTCAGATGATGAATCTGAAATCAATTTTGGTGATATGGCCATGTTTACACAGAAGTTTAAAAAACTTCTCAAGTTTAAAAAATAATCAAAAGAAGAAAAGAAGTTTGAGAAAAACGAGTTTAACAAGGTTGTAATATTCCTTAAAAATCATAATAATAGATGCTTTGGGTGTGAGGGTTATATCCATAGGGAAGATAAGTGTCCCACTAAGCTAAAGAAGGAAGGAAAGAAGTAAAAGGATAAAATTCTGCCATTAATGACAGTGAATCGGAAAAGGAACTCGAGTCCCCCATTGAACACAACTACACATCATTTATGGCTAGTCATATGAGCCTTGATGAAAGTTATTCCACTGAAGATAATTTTATGCATGGAGGTTTCAAGGCCAAATGTGAATCCTAAGTGAGTGATGGTGAAGACATTGGTGATGAAGAAGAAGAAGATGAAGAAAAGAAATAGGATAGTGAACTTCAAGTTACCTTCCAAGAGTTGTATACAGAGGAGATGAAATTAAAAAAGGCAAACTTGAATTTGGAAGCTAGTTTCAAAGAACATGTCATATGGAATGATGAGAGTATATTGATTAAGGATGTTAGGTCATGTGAGAATACTCTTAGGGACAAGCTCGTGTTTATTGAAGAAGAGCGAGATAACCTTCGTGGTTTAATGGAGATTCTGAAGAAGGACTCCCTAGTTTTTATGAGTCTCGTCATTTTCTCGAGTCTAGGATTGTAGAGTTAGAAGAGAGATTGAGATACTCGAGTAATGTCAAATTTTATTTAGGAATCTAGGTCAGAAAAGTTTGATAAAATGTTAGGCACGATCTGAATCAAAGATAAAAAAAATTATGGGATTGGCTTCGATGATCTAAAAGATTCCGCTACTAAATACAAGACCATGACTTTGAGAGAGTCAACTATTGCGAAGGAAGTTAGAAAGGCCAAGCCTTAAGTAACATTCATCTTCATGTCTTCATGTCTTCATGTGCACACATTGTGGTAGGAAAGGTCACCTTAGGCTTTTCTATTTGATCTTAGAAAAGGTCCTAAGAAGTCTAACATTAGAGGCATCGAGGTTCCCAAAACCTAAGAGCGCTATGTGGGTTGGCAAATCAAATTTGGAGGCTTTAAATATTAGACTTTTTGATTCTCAAATGGTTGCACATGATACCTCTCATGCTAAATTTAACGGCATTTTATTTGCATGCTTTCATATACTACCATTTTGTACTTCATGATATATGTTCTTACTAGTTTTATTTGGTTTCAGCCTTTTGTCTTTTAATTTTTCATTTATTGGGTCCTATTAAAAACTATGAAAAGATTTTGTTTGTCTTTTGAGTTTACTGTTTAATAAGAAGTGTCATTTTTTGGAAAAACGTTTAAAAACTCAAAAAGATTTTTTATTTTGTGTAGTTTGGTTTTACACATTTTGGGCGGCATATCGGTGTGTTAGAATCCATTACGTTCCATGTATCCACATGGCTAGGACAATTGATTATGATTTTCAATTCTTAGGATTGCTCTTAATCATGCTTTTTCTTTAGTAGTTCGACTTTGATTTGCTTAATGGAATCACTTTGCATAGGCCTCCGCACACATATGCACGAGCTCTTTTGGATTTTAACTTTATATGTTACATGAGCTAAGTGAGGTGTTATCCTATCAAGCTTGTCATTTTCATATCTTTTGACTATGGGGATTTGTGCATATAAGAACCATTTTTAGTGATTTTTTTTTCTTTATTAAAAATATGAGTGTGCACAACAAAGGGCTATAAAGGGATAAATTTTTCTTGTATAAAAGGCCACCGTTGGCAAGAACCTAAAAATTAAGAGGCAAATAAAAAGAAAATATTTCCCAGACCAATAGTATTTTATTGATGCTTCAAATAAATTGGTATCTTCAAAATGAGAGAGAGAGAGAGAGAGAGAGAGAGAGAGAGAGGATTGAATATCTATAGTTTTGAGGGGGTATAAGTTGAAGATCAGTGGATTTTCACAATGAATCCTAGTTAATTAATGTTTGGATCTATTGATTTGAGAATCATCAATATTTTCTAAGCTGATGTGCATTGTACTTGTTTGCCCATTTATGAGTTCACTTTATCATCACTATGAGGCTAAATCCTTGTTTGATAAAGTTAATACAGTCAAGTAGAATTATTTGAACATTTTTTACTGATTGGGTCATGATTCGCTTGTTGCTAGGTCATGCCCTTTTACTTTATACCACCTTCATTTAGACACATCGATACTATGCTAATAAAAAAAACTTATATATATATATATATATAAATTGGATATTGAAATGAAAAACTTTCTATGGAACATGCTTACTAGTAAGGAGACACCCCGGAGCTCTCCAAGTTGTCGATTCAACATATATGTATATGTATATGTCTCATTGGTATCCTTTTCATATTTATATACATGGTATCATTTGTTTTTTAGTCTTTGCATTTTCTTTTAGTCCCTGTATGCCATATATTATGTCTTAAGTTTTAAGTAGTTTCATTGGTATTCTTGATGATTATATGGGTATCTTATGCTTCGATTTTGCATCAGTATTGATATCAATTGTTCATTGTTTGGATTAATTGTACTTGTGTTACCTCAATGTCTTCGGCGTTGCCTGCTGCACTTTACACCATGGCATGATATACTTGTTTTTCCTTTTTACTTACCCATGTTTCATTTAGGGAGAGATATGGTTATATTGGGGAGAAATGGTTTTATTATGCATCTTTATTTTAATCTATTCCTGAAAAAAAAGGAGGAGAAATGGTATCTCAATCTTTATAGTCACGAGGATATTTTTATAATAGGGGGAGACATCCTAACTTAGTTGGTGATTGTTATACAAAGGAGGAGGGTTTATTCTTATGCATATTTATATTGTTATATATTATTTTTTTCATTTAAAGGTGTGTTTAACTGTGCAAGTTTAAAATGATGCAAAAAAATTTACACAAGCATAAACCTATTCAATGTGAGCTTGATAAGTGTCTGTACTTTTTTCCTTCGGGGTTGGGGATTGAGTATTTTAAAGAACTTGATGGCCCATAGATTTTTATTTAGTGTGTTTTATCTCAGAATAGCCAAAGGGGGATATTTTTAAGAACAAATTTTCGAATTGAGTCAATTTGTATGTTTTGGCTTATTCCGATTTTGGACAAAACCTTTAAGTAATAGGTCATGTGGTGTCAAAAAATTTGGGATATGGGTGGTGACCATGTACCACGATGCATGTACCATAATTAATAAAAGAGAGATAAATATTTACGTGGTTCGACCATGAATGGCCTACGTCCACGAGGCTGTTGTTGTTTCCATTAGAATGATGAGAGAGTTTACATGAATGTGTTTCTCTAGCTTCTAAGCCCCCTTTCACAATGGGGGTGTCCCATTTATATAGAGTTAGGGGTTACATTAGGGTTATAAATATGGATGAGTCATATCTTCATGGATTTTGATTTGACTCAGATATTGCTCCTCAGTCTTCTAGTTTATCAAGGACTCTGGTCGTCCCTATCTTGTTAAAGCGTCTATTGCTCGACATCTTGACCGGGGTGCTCACCATGTGTCATGTTGTTATGTAAGCATATTATTTTCTCCCACAATAGCCCCATAGGTCGCAGTTCAGCTGAGTTCCCAAGATGAGCAGGGAGCTGGTCATAATCTCTTTAAACGTTTGTAGTTGCTGATGTGAACTAGACTGGCATTCTTTGAGCTTTCGTTCAACTTTTAGCCTTCTTTGGTTGTTCTTATTTCCTTTATAAGTTTTTTAGATGAATTATTGGCTTGAGTTGAGGGACGTTCAGTTGATATGGGAACCGAACTCGAGATTGTCGAGCTGCCTACATACCCTCATGGGATCAGGTCGAACGTAGTTCATTGTTCTATTTTATTGCATGGACTAATTCGTGAAGCCGACCACAGGCTTGTTTAGAATTCATTTACTGAGGCTTTCTCGAGTGTGCATCTAGTTCAGGGCATCTCCCTATATTTTGGTCTTGTATGGTCCATTTGGTGAGGCCGACCACAGGCCTATGTTTCGAGTCTTGCTTGAGCATGTACCAAGTCGGGGTAAGACCCTGCATTAGGTTTTTTATATGGTACAATTGGAGAGGAAGACCAAAAGCCTATGTGTCGAGCCTTGCTCGAGCATGTACCTAGTAAAGGAAATACCCTGCATTAGGTTTTTCATATGGTCCAATTAGAGAGGCTGACCACAGGCCTATGTGTCGAGCCTTGTTCGAGCATGTACCTAGTAGGGGTAAGACCCTACATTAGGTTTTTCATATGGTCCAATTGGAGAGGCCGACCACAGGACTATGTGCCGAGCCATACTCAAGCATATACCTAGTAGGGGTAAGACCCTGCATTAGGTTTTTCATATGTTCCAATTGGAGAGGCCGACCATAGACCTATGTGTCGAGCCTTGATCGAGCATGTACCTAGTAGGGCTAAAACCCTGTATTAGGTTTTTCATATGGTCCAATTGGAGAAGCCGACCACATGATAATGTATCGAGCCTTTCTCGAGCAAGTACCTAATAGGGGTAAGACCCTGCATTAGGTTTTTCATATGGTCCAATTGGAGAGGCCGACCATAGGCCTATGTGTCGAGCCTTTCTCGAACATGTACTTAGTAGGGGTAAGACCCTGCATTAGGTTTTATAACATGTGATATGTAATCGGTATGCTTATTATACTTAGGCCTTTCCCGCAAGTCAATGTAATACGAATTTCTTTTGCATTTTCCATTTTCTAATTCCTCGCATGTAAATATTCGTCTATTTTACCTTTTAGGTTGTGCCGTCACACTTCCTTAGGCCTAAAAGACAATGGCAAAAATGCATCTGGTTTAAGGGCCATCCACCCGTTCAAGATTTTAACCGACCAAGATAGTTGGCGACCAACCTGAGTTGGCTTTTTGCCTAGGGATCCCCCGTAGGGATTTTATTGCTATCGGGGCAACTCGAGGGGCCATTTGTGTTTGGATATGACAAAGATGATACGACGCAAATATTGCGTATTTCACCCGTTAACCTACGCGTTATTAGCCCCCTCGGGTATCTTAATCCCTATATTTATGCTCGTTAACCAGACAACCTCGGATTTCCATGTTAACATGTTTTGCAGGGGTTAATTGAGCTTTTGTAGGTATTTGGATGCTTAGTATGAAGTTCGGACGCTTTCCGGAAATGTTTCGTCGACTTTTACATCTTCGGGGGCATTTTAGTAATTCCAACATTCGGGTTTGAATCCCGAGCTCTTCACGGAAGTTGAATCCCTCTGATTTCCCTTCGCGTGGCCGCCGACGGTGCATGATTCTGAGTTGTATCGAAAGAGTTATGGCATTTTTAGGATGGTTTTTACTTCAAATTCACACTCAAGGTCACATTCAAGGGCATTTTAGTCATTTCATATTTTGGTTTTTTGGCCCAATGTCTTCTTGGATGTTGTAGTCCTCTGAGTTATCTTCGCGTAGCCTCCGACCGTGCCTCATTCCGAGCTATAACGAAGAAATGGCGGCATTTTCCGTAAAACAGGACAAAGCTGCAGAATTCAGACCTGTAGGTTACGAATCGATTCGGCCCAAAACCGAATCGATTCGAAATTCTGCAGAATTGCAGATTCGAACTTCCCCTGTTTCCGAATCGATTCGGACCATTTCCGAATCGATTCGGGCCTCCAGATTTTTGGTTTTCTTCCCTTTTATTACAAGTTTGCCATAGGATTTTTGGTATATAACACTTTCTCTTCATTTTGAAGAGAGATATCTTCATTTTTAGGTTAGTTTAGTTAGGGTTTGGTGTGGAGAGTTCTCTTCTTCTTCTTCTTGGATTGATAACTCATGTGGTTTGTAAGATTTAACTATTCACTTCCTCTCCATTAATATAGTTTGTTCTTCTTCTTCTCTTGCCTTGTAATTTAGTTTCAATGCTTTCTAACTAGTTTACATGTTTTAATTCTTGCTTTCCTAGCCTAATTAACATAGTTTAGTTTAACTCACCATGCTCCCTTAGATAAATAGGGTCGAGATTTCATTTCTGCCATTTTCGGGCCCCGAGCTCCGAAAACTAGGTTTCGTGCAAAATCGCATTTAATTGAAACCGCGTGTATTAAAGTTGGATTGTTATGCGTTTCACTTTATTTGTCACGCAACTTTAGTGTTTATAGCGACAATCCGAATTTAATCCGCGTGTGACCATTTTTCAGTTAAATGTTTTATCTCGCAACTTTGGGTTAAATTCCTTCTTGTGTGATGTTTATGCTTAATTGAAAATGCTCGATTAAATTGCTTTCGAGCCTTAATTCTAATTAGTAGTTGTTTCGATCCGTTTGGTGGAATGCGATCCCGATCCTCGCTTTACTTTATTTTAG
Source organism: Sambucus nigra (assembly GCA_949130495.1). Classification (NCBI taxonomy): domain Eukaryota; kingdom Viridiplantae; phylum Streptophyta; class Magnoliopsida; order Dipsacales; family Adoxaceae; genus Sambucus; species Sambucus nigra. The sequence goes on along the minus strand of OX422213.1, from coordinate 257,660,956 downwards.
CGTAACTTATCCTTTCCTTTATTCACGATAACCACCCATTACCTTTTCTTATTTATGTTACACTTTTATTCCTGAAGTAATTAAAACAATTAACATCTAAAATTTAATCACTCCCTGTGGATTTCTTACGACACCCGACTTACCGCTGTGCTTGCTTGTCAAGTGTAGTAGTAGCTTAGGTTTTCTTTTGTATCGCGGCGGCGAAACCCACGACGATTGTGTCTTGACACGCGCACACTTTCACCGCCCGATCAAAAGACCCAAGGACTTCCTTAACTTAATTGAAACAAGCAAGATAGTTGTTGTAATTAAATCAAGCTTAGTCCTAATCGTCATTTGAAAGACTAATGCGAGTGTTAACCATATTCCCATCCATCCTAAGTTGGCCTCTTCTATTTTGCTTTAAATATTGTGGTGAATCTGTTCACGTGTCATCGTTGCCATGGAGCCCCCAATCGGGTTGTGAAGAGAAGATTGCCCGATCGTTCATCGAGTTATTTGATCTGTATAGCCGAGATGATAAATGTTCCCAACTGTTCCTTGGGGCTTTATTTTGTTGAAGAGTGTCGCATTGATCATTCGTAGAGTTGGATATATTTAAGGATTATCTTGCTCATATAGCTCCATGTAATGTACCATTCCTCGGGGCACACTTGTCCGCCGATCATGCATGGTGGTTCCTAGATGCTGTGGAAAACTCCATATAGCTCGTACATCTGAAGAAATTTGTATGAGTTCAAAGCATCTTCGTATAGAAATGCGTTAATTTGATATGGAGTTCTAGAAGCATCATTCCTCTGGAGTGGATATCTTAGTACTGATGACGCCCTTTCGACGTCGACAAGCGAAATTTCATCACCTAGTGATCGTTGATCACCATGGGTTCTCCGACGATGTTGCTGATACATTCAAGGTGGTCTAGTGTTGCTTCCAACACGTTCTATTCATCGCATGTTTCCCAAAAATAGGTCGAGGATGACTGGACACAAGGTTAAAAGGAATGTGTGGGCGCTTGGTTATGACATCCCCAGTTCGCAAGTTGGTGGGCCAAAAGTTCTTAAGTCAGTAGACCACAAAGTTGGTTGGTTGAGATGAGATGCGAGTCATCCTTAAACCATAAGATCGTTGGTCGGAGTGGACAAAGAGGAGTCTAGTGATACTCGGCTTCAATCCTTAGCAACCACGGATGATTATAATCTTGCTGAATATGTGACTTCCTACATGTTGGATTCGTTCTTGTTGATGAATATAGTTTATCGATGCACTCCATACCGCTTCATATGTTATTGGATATTTGTTATACAGATTGCCTAACTTCCTATTTTTCGAGGTTAAATTAAATAAGAATTGCATTGCCCAACTGTACATTGGAGCTCGCGACATGACCACATAATGTCAACTATCCATCGAAGCTGAGGGTTCGTCGAAGTAAAATTATAAAGGATCTAGTAAATGTTGCGAACGATCCATGCTCGAGCATCTGTCGGAGCATTGATAAGATAAATGATGCATGAGCATCCGTCGAGGCAAGATTATCAAGGTGAAAAGTAGATTTCCAGATTAAGTAAACGATGTTTGAATGCCTGTTGAGGCAAAAATTATAGAGGATCTGGTAGATATTGCAAGTGATCCATGGTCGAGCATCCGTCGAGGCAAAAAGGACCGAGCAGATATTACGAACGATCCTGCAGTGTTAGTGAAAACTAACTTTCCAATAACTATAATGTTGATCAATAATCGACTGTGCCAACCATCTTTCGGGACTGAATATAAGAATTATTCTGACCAACCATTTGTTGGGGATAAAATGCGACGTGTGTGGCAGATATCTTCGAGACTAAATATATAGAAATATTTTGCCGATCATTTTCCCAGATGAAACTTGAATATGCCTGATCATCCTTCAGGTTAAGAATTATAGAGCCAGATAATCAATACTAAAATTGAAGATATATCAACGTCCGAGCATCCATCGGTTATCACAAATAATATTGCACAAGCATTTGTTAGGTCCAAAGTGGTGTAACGTTCTCGACCATCCATTGGAGCATTAAAAAGATAAATAGCTAGTCTGTCGAGACAATGCAGTACAGCTCCGAGTAGATACCGCAAGCGATGCATGTTCGAGCGACTGTCGGAGCATTAATAAGATTTCCAAGAGCTTAAGATTGTGGTCGATCATCCGTCGGGACCGAATTTTACACCTATGCAAGTTAATAAACTGCCCGACCATATGTCGAGGCTAAATCAAATAGAAATTATAATGTGATTCACTTATTCAGTTAAGGAATATATGATGTGTATCTTCTCGACCATGTGTCGATGAAAAAAATTAAATGATCGAATAAATGACATGAGAGCTCTATAAGTGCGGCCCAATATTTATGTGAACAAAATAATTGTAATAAAATCGAATAAAAGATGCAAAATTTGTCAAATATATTCAGATGTACGACACGGGAGTTAATTTGGAATTTTTACGAATAGCTCTAAGCAAATACTCAATTGTGAGTTGGTTTCAAAAAATCATTTTCACAGAAAATTTGTGTAGTGACAATTATTTTTCACATTTTGTAGTGACAATTGTGAAGTATAAAGTATAGATAGCCACCTGTTGACAAATTTATGATGATAAAAATCGTGAGCATAATTTGTGAGCAAATAAATATTATGAGATAGAAACGAACAATGCACAAATAAATGTGTGTATCCATCAATTGGGGCTGCGCTATACATAAGAATTATCCTGACCAACCACCCATTGGGGATAATTTGAGACTTTTGCGGTAGATATCTTCGGGACTAAATATATAGAAATATTTTGCCGATATGAATCTTTGATATGTCTGATCGTCCTTCAGGTTAAGAATCATAGAGTCGCATAATCAATACTAAAATTGAAGAAATAGCAATGTCCAAGCATCCGTCGGTTATAACAAATAATCTTGCCCAAGCATTTATTGGGTCTAAAGTGTTGTGTCATGCTCGACTATTCGTCGGAGTATTAATAAAATAAGTGGTGCCTGGAAAGTTCGTCGGGGCAAAGTAGTACCGAGTAAATATAGTGAGAAATTCGTGCTCGAGCGTCTACCGGAGCATTGATAAGATTTCCAAGAGCTTAAGATTGTGGCCGAGTATCCGTCGGGACTGAATCTTGTACCTGTGGAAGTTAATAAATTGTCCGACCACCTGTTGAGGCTAAATCAAAAAGTGATTATCATGAGACTGATTTATTTGGTCAAATAAAATATGGTATGCAGCTGCTCGACCATGTGTTGAGGAAAAAATTCATAGTATCATATGAATGTAATGAATGATCCAATTATTTTTATGATGAAAATCCCGCTGAGATAATTGTGCCCAAACATGCATCGAGGCTGAGTTAAATAACCAATAATCTCCTTTTGTCAAAATTAAATAGTTGTGGACGGATGACAATATTGAAAATTAAAATGATCAAATAAATTACATGAGTGCTCTATAAGTGCGCCCCACTATTTATGTGAACAAAATAATTTGTAATAAGGTCGCATAAAAAGGGTCATCTTAAATCTCCGTTGGATCTAATATGTGATAATGGAAATCATGAGCATGGTGCATTAAATGAAGATCATGGTATAATAAGACCCCTCTTATATTTTAGAGGGAACCGAATAATGCAAAATTTGTCAAATATATTCCAAGTGTAAGACAGGGATTAATTCAAAATTTTTGCAAAATTATTTGAAGTTCAAAGTGAATACTTAAATACAAGTTTTGTTTCAAAAATTTATTTTCACAGGAATCTGTGAAGTATGAAAGTATTGGGAGGTATATAAAAATCCTCTAAACTGTAAGTTAGGATTTAATAAAGTTAAATAGATCTGGGAACCTAAGTCCAAGAGTCACTGCGTTCGTGTTTACCAACACACACTAAGTGTGCCAAACTGTACTGTCCTCATCTCTGCCGCCGACCAGTGATGATGGTTCGGCGGCGATCTGAACACCCTTCCTAAGACTGAGATAGATCACTAGAGCCTCAAGCATTAGTCGCTGACCGGCGACCAATAATGTGGTCCCTTTGACTTTGTCGAGGTCTTTCATCGCACATGAGAGCTGACCACCGGGGGCGGGCCCGGATGCAGGTCGCGGATGATCGGAGAGAGGGTTAGGAAGAATTTTTGGGAGCTCAGCTGTGATAGCCCAGGTCGCAGTTCGGTGCGGTCAAATATGTACGAGGTATCAAGCCAGAATTCCATTGTTGATCGGCTGTCAGGTAACCCCCTTAGATCGAAGATTGGCGCGATCGAACCGTAGGTCGGCGGAGAGATCATGAGCTGCCATGTTTCTCACCAACTAAAAATAAAAAGCCAAGAGGTGTGGATACATAAATATACTACGAGTAACCCATAAGCAGTAGGTCAGAGCGGTCGAGGAAAATCCTGTTGGTGCTCGACTAAAAGATAGCTCCCAAGTTGAAAAAGTTGATTTGAGGTCTGAGATTGGGTTTGATCGCAGGTTTTCCATTTGGGTTTGCCAACGCAAATAAAGGAATCACCCCGCTTGTGACCCAATGTCAACATGCTTGGTCGGAGTTAGCTCGCCTGTTGGTGGAGGGATTCTCGTTGGGTCTGCCATTGATTTTTGTTTTTTGTGCTACCACCAATTTTGTAACATGAGAAAATCTCGTGCTCAAAACAAATTGTGTAAATGGAGATCAAAATTAATGAACTGTTGGCGTGCACAGAATCTGTACATCTTTGTGAAAACTTGTATTTTTTCCAAGAATCTCTTTTGATATGTTTGTAAAGATGTAATCAAGATATCTCATGAGAGAGAAACCGTTTAGACGGTTACTCCGTTCCAGAAAATTTAGGATATCTCCAGATATACTCGTAAAGATATAGTCAATGTCTCAAAGAAGAAAGGACCGCTTTTTACGTTTATCCTCGGCCAAAGAATCTCAGATCTGGGAATCAAGATATGATGTAACCCAGTAAATATGTTTTCCCAGAAAAATATCAAGAGAATCCATATTTTTATGGACTTGTAAAAAACTCATGATTATGAAACTCACAATTATGCAGATTCGTCAATAAAAATTCAACACAAGGTTTATGAATATAAACACATGAGAATCATGATTGTAGTGCACAAAATATAATTATTTATATGCAAAGAAAGGAAAAACTTAGCTCTTTAAGAGGTTTTGTGCGTGTAAACCATTGAGTCGCAACATAAACCTTCATCTTGTCAACAAGAAGGAAAGACTTTTCGTGTCGTTTCCCACAAACGGCACCAATTGTGGTGTCAAAAAATCTTGGATATGAGGGGTTCATATGTACCATGATGCATGTACCATAATTAATAAAAGAGAGACAAAGATTTACGTGGTTCGACCATGAATGGCCTACATCCACAGAGTTGCTGTTGTGTTCCATTACAATGATGAGAGAGTTTACATGAATGTGTTTCTTTAGCTTCTAAGCCCCCTTTCACAATGGGGGTGTCCATATTATTTGCCCCCATAAGTTAGGACTTGAATGTATTTACCTTTCATGCCTACGAAATGTTTCATTGAAGGTTGTTACTGCACAAGCCAAGTTAGAGCGTTACATTATCGTGACGTGTTTCATGACACATTTCATCTTTAATGTTCAAGGATTTCATAAAAGGTATGAATGTGTATATTTTTCATCCTTGGAGGTTTATCATTGGGTGTTTTTTATAAAGTATTTTATAAAATATTGTTTGAGGCATGTTTTGAAAAGGTTTTTAAAAGAAAAATGATTTTTGTTTTAAATCGTTCGAATGAATTTAAAGTGTTCATTCGAACTAGATGCTTATGTCATTTGAACGACATTCAAATGAGGATTTTATGTCTAACTGAGTAAATGTCATTTGAAGCTCATTAAAAGTCCGGTCGAATGAGATTAGCATGTTCGGTCGAACAAGGTTTAGTTTGGTTCGAACATGATATGAAGTTTCATTCGAAAGACCTCTTGTTTTCGTTTGAACGAACCCTAAAAAAAATTAATCGCCTCAAAAATGTGTTTTCTATAAAAAGAAATCATGGCAATTATTTTTAGGTGACATTTGGTGAATATCAATTTCCTATACACGTCCAAAATCCTCCAAACCCTAGTTTTCACCCAAGTGTTTAAGATCTATGTTTCAATACATGTATGCTTTGAGATCTTTGTTTGGGCACATTTGAGTATTTGTTTCATGTAGTGGAATCCATAATTGTGTTGTTTACACATAGTTGACTTCCTATTATGGTGTTGCGATTAATAAGCGATGGACTCCGTATTTCAGATTCGTAGACGATTATTGAGCATGTTTGGTGGATACTAAGGCGTGTGTAGACTCACATGTTGTGGAAGTTTCACGGGTGGACTCCTACGTATCACTATGGTGAAGGTTGAGTAATGAAGACCGTCAAGTATTGCGAGGGCATCAAGGTCGTTATGTAAGTCTACTGTCGTGTCCTTTGTAATTCTGTACATAGTGAAATTTGTGTGGTTGGGTCGTTTGAGGTCTTTCTTGTCGTGGGTTTTTATCGTACATCGGTGTGTTGTGTGCTTGATTTATTTTCTCTTACCAATCACCTAGATGCATGTTTAGGCAAGATAAAATTAAGTTAATTGTTTAATGTAATAATCTATTTAATCGGTGCTAAGTTTTAACTGGCTTAATTTTTTAAATTGAACTTAAATTTGAAAAAATTAAAAAATAGTAGTTTGCATGTTTTTGAACCTTGTCAATATTATAATACCTTTTAGGGACTATCGGAAACCCTTAGCATAAAAAAAGTAAAACTTCTAGGAGCTAAGTTTAACATCGCTCAGAAGGGGAGAAATATTAAATGATACAGATCAGATATACCAAAAGTACATTCACCAAAGGCCACGTAGGGGCGAGGTAATGTTCAACAAAAAAAGGGAAATGAAATCTAAGTTTTCCCATCCTCAAGGGTACCATCATTGATAGTAGGGTAGGCAACAATGATATCTTTTCCCTTAGGAGTATATATAACATTCAAAGCAGCATCGACTTCAGCATTAATGGATGCCTTGGTTGTTTCCTTCTCGTCCTCTTGAGTTTCAAACTCTAAAGAAATGTCATTTCCATAAAATAATTAATCATCCATGTACTAACCTCTTCATCAATATTTTGATACTCTCGATTAACCCTCACTTTCATCTCTTCACACCCTTGGTGTATGTAATACAAACCAAGCTTTTGGAACTCAGATGAGCCATGTTATTCTGAGATGGCATCCTTTTTAGTCTTCTTTACAATAGTGGAAACAACTTTATCAACACTCTTTTGGAATCTTGCCTCGGATCTCTCGAAGGTGACTTTATCATCATCTCTATCTTTGGTGAGAGAAGTGATCTCGACCTCATTGGTCTACTTATAATTCTCCAGATCTTTGTTACTCTTCCTAACGAGAGCCTTATACTTGACTATGTGGTTGTACAAGGCTTTCTTGATATCATGAGCACTCTCTAGAGATATATTATTCTTTCTCGTCCACTGTTGTAGGTCAACCATTAGCATAACAAAAAATAAATAAAGGCTTTATGGACGAGGAAAACTTAAAAATGAGAAATTGTGAAGTTACTAAAAGGAGCTAACCCGAAAAACCTTATTAATGGTAAGGCCAACCTCTTCTTCCCTATTAAGATTGAAAAATATCCCTTGTCACATCAGGTAAGTTTTGAACCACAAAGTCACGAGACCTCATAGAATTCCCATAAAGGGTCTTAGGATCACTTTGAAGAGACTTCAAAAGCTCCCTTGATGAAGGGAGGTCCTTCTGCGTGACCGCTCGAGTGGGGATCAAAGTTATCTCAGTTATTTAGAAGGACATGTCTCATTCCTTCACGTCTTGGATGGTTTATCACCAACATGCTCCTTTCCCTTCCTCTTGGACTTCTTAGTTGGTTCTATAAGTCTCCTATTGGCCTCGGTTACACGATATCTTACAAGCTTAGGAATCACCATATCCCACTCCATAGAAAATAGAACGGAGGATTTATCTACACAAAGTGCGAACTAGAATCAGATTGCCAGTTTGAAAAGGTTGAAAAATAGACAATATGCAAGGTACAAAGGTTCCGAAGCTCTTTTAAAGTCAATAAGTTAGATATAATCCCACAATCCTCAATCTTGGAAAGTGGGGATAGGATCTCAAAGGTCTCGATCCCACCATCAAGAACGTCATCTACCAATTGCCAATTTATAGCACTTAAAACCAAAGATACTATGTCTGGAAAGACAAATAAATAATAAAATTATTAGTATCGAGAATAAAATAAATAATTACTATGATGCAAAGATAAAGGCAAAGAAAATATACTTCTTAAATGAAGTTTTCCCCAATCACAAGGGACCCTCATAGCTCCTTCTTTAACCTTTCCATCTAATTATGATTTGATGTTTGGGAGGCCCTAACAAGTTGGCGCCTTAAGTTGAGAGGACTCAGAAAGTAGTAACCAGGAAATTTCCTAGTGGATACGAGTGTGTAAACACTCCTAAATATTTCCCCAATGATGTTCTCAGCATGAATGCGTCCTTAGGCTATGAGGGAACCAATTATAATCCTCTAAGAATTAGGGGAAATTTGTGTGGAAGTTACCTTAAGGTGAGATAACATGTCTCGTAGGCAAGTGTGGAAATGGAGACGAAACCCTAAACGAAACATAAATTCTTAAAGTGCAACCTTAGAAGCATTATTCATGTCATAGACTCTCTCATCTTCCCTAAGGGCCCTAACAATGATAGATAGTTTTACGATGAAAAAATGTCTAATCCTACAAGACTTCATCCTATCAATGAGACTCCTATAAAGGTAAGTTCATGAGAAATATATAGTGCAAACATACTCATTATCAATAGTCTTTTCCTCAATATCTTGGTTCGAAGGGGGATAACCAGTGTCAAGATCTATAATAGTGGTATGCTCCAACTCGTCATCATACTCATCCAAGTAAATAGCCTCTTGAGCATTAGTCTCTCTCTCTGAAGTAGTAGCCTCAGATTCAAAAGAAGATGAAGTTGCAGAGCTTGAATAGGATGATGCCTCAGAGGGAGGTGAATAACCAGACGAAGAAGACAAGGATAGATTCTCTATTATCATCTCAAAGGATTCCTCGTTATGACTCATGGTATTAAACTAGATAGAGAAGTCACCCAGCTGACGAGGCACAGTCGTCCAAGTTATAATAATGGTATCCTAATCATATTGGCTAAGAGGGGGAGACGAACCTTTTGTGCAAATATTCTAGTGGTAAATGACCGACAAGGGGGCGGCCAATAGTAACCAGAGGCTACTCTCTCAAAATGTTGGGTCTCCCTAGATATATTTTCCCTAAACATTTTTAAGAATTATTTAAAAGAAATGGGATTTCAACAAATTTAAAACATAATATACTCTACAAGTTCAAAGATCAAACAATGTTAAAGTCAAAGAAATAAATCAAGAATATTGATGAGAAAAGCCCTAAATTATGCCTAATGATTTTAACACTATGTGATAAACGGTTATAAAGTACATATCACGGTCTAAAAAAATTTAAGGATGAAAAATATTATCGAAAAAGAAGAGCATGGCAGAGAACTCGAAGAACGGGACGAAAGCACTTGCAATCCTAAAGAGAGAAAATTTTCACTTGAGAGTAAAAATTTGAAGTGGTAAAAAATGAATGAAGATAACTCCTTATATTGGGAAAAATGGGTTGGTTGACACATGCCAAGGCCCAACATTGGGAATTATAAATAATGTTAGGCAAAAACGAATGTCTAAGAGACATTCCCCATAAGTCACCCTCGGCCATCACACTTCAAAGGAAGACACCACATATGATCGACCAGGAGGGGTCGGTTATAACATATATGGGGGTTTATTTATTCTTCAAGCCCACTGATACAGCCGACCAGCCTAACGTGGAAAGTGGACTGCTCGGCCTAACTCAGATATTTAGTTTAGACCTGTGTATTTAATATGTGCTTAAATGCATGGAAATAGACTCAAACAGAATACCAATAATCTTGGGGAGATATTTAGGGATACCTATGATCCATCCATAGGCTGGTTGTGTTACTTATACAATTCAGTCACTTAAAATGACAATTATAAATATAAATCCTGACCTGGGGCAAAGGGGATGTAACTTCAATTATTCGAGTGACACTAATAGAAAATAGTAACCTCTTGGAAAATTGTCGAACAACGTATATTTGGTGTTGTGTGTGTAATTACTTATCTTATAATCGATATTACTTTCTAGATTTCTCATTGTGATAATTCTTTCACTCACAATTGGTGCCATCTGCGGGAATCGATTCTTTTTCCCACAAAATAATTGTCAAAAGAAAGCTCGTGATTCTCACCACAACAGCAATCTTCCTCAAATTAGTGATGTGAAAATTGATCCAATCCCACCTAGGGTCAAATATGTGATTCGCCAACCACCAAATCCCAAGTTTTTCCAAAAGAGGCAACCTTTTGAGAAAAGTCAAGGACCACCTAGGTCTACTAAAATATCCATTATGGTCGATGCTTATGAAGCCAGGCTTTAAGATAAGGAGGAGGCAACACGCCTCCAGATATAAGAGAATGCTCTCCTATAGAGGTGACTCAAAAGAATGGAGAGAGATATCCATGGAGATACCAAAAAATATCGGGACAGGTCTCCTAGTCCTCAACCGAGCAAGAGTCGTAGCCAAGGAAGGAACTTCAGATGCGACTAGGATCAATCTGAACACGGCAGATCAAAGAGCGGTCAATCAGAGTGTGGTCGATTAGAGAGTCACCATAGAGATAATGATCGTCAGGATAAAGACATTAGGATTTTAGTCCTTGGAGGGATGGATCAACACCCAGCCCATTGAGGGGCTAGGTCCACCAGAGAGATAGCCAGAAGAGCTCTTAACACTCAGATGAAATCCACTTATAAAAGGCGATTAAAAAGAAAGAGCCCCAAACAAGTTTGCCATTCCCAAATTCAGAATCTATGATAGTAAGACCGATCCCATAGACCATGTTCGATAGTACAGGCAGGCGCTGACACTGTGGAGACATAATGACACTTTGATGTGTCTTCCCTTATAGCATACATGATGTAGCTCAAAATTGGATCGAGAAGCTACCCCATTAGACCATCAAGAGCTTCAAGGCCCTAGTAAAGGCCTTCACTACTCACTTCATAACCAGCAGTTCCCACCCCAAAAGGATAGATTCACTACTCACGATGAAGAAAAAGCGGTAAAAGAGCCTTTGTGACTATGCCAAGAGGTATTGGGAGGTCTTCAATAAAGTGGAGGATTTCTTAGAGTAGGTTGTTGTAGAATCCTTCAAGATTAGTTTATCGATAACCTCTCTACTGCACCAGTCCCTGACAAAGAAAGAGATGAGCACCATTGATGAACTCATGACACGTATCTAAAAATACGCTAAGGTTGAGGACATGGTTTACTCTACTCCATGGGACAATGTTTACGTAAAAGCAAGCAAAGGAGGAGATAACAGTGACACCCCAAAGAAAGGAAACAAGAACGAGGGAAAGAATGGCTCTAAGATTGGGGGCAAGGCTAATTGTTCAAAGGAGTTCCAAGCTATAATATCTTAAGTAAGATCAAAGGCCAATCATTTTTCAAGTGGCCCAAGAAGATGGGTGGTGGCTCGAGGAAGAGGAATAATACGAGGAGATGTGCATTCCATAAGGAGGGCGGCCAAAAGACAGAGAATTGCAAAGCACTGAAGTCACACATGGAAGATTTACACCAAGTTGGACATTTGAACGAGTACATAGAAAAGAAAGCTGACAAGGTTACAGCTAATGGAGAACGAAAATTGGACAACATTCTTAATGACGACATGGGATAAGAGTTTACGATGATTTATGGAGCATCCGATGTGAAGCAAATCCAGGGGAACAGTATTAGAATGGAACTGAAGAAGGTCGCAGTTGTCATGGAGGCATTCCAGATTGACCCTACAAAGAGCCAAACTGGCAAACATCGGGGACCAGAAAATATCGACTGCACTAAACATATCATCTTCATTGAGGAAGATCAGATTGGACTGAAGACTCTACACCACGATGCATTCGTGATCGCTCTCAAGATCGTGAACCGAGATGTCGACAAATTATTAGTAGACCAGGGAAGTTCATCGAAGGTGATGTACCTAGGGTTATTCCCTAAATTGAAGATTAATTTAGCCAAACTCATGGATGCCACAGTTTCATTGGTTGGCTTCACGGGGAAAATTATGATGCCATTGAGAAAGATAATCCTGCCGATCAGGGAAGGTAATATTTCAAAGATGATTGAATTCTTGGTGGCAGATGTTAATTACACGTCGTGAAAGTCGTACCATCTACATACCACTAAAATCTCAAGTGTGTCACCAACCAAGGCATGGTTGAGATTCGTGGCGATCAGGACACTATAAGGAAAGGTTCCTTAAGAGGAAGCCCAGGATGGGGCTATACCCTCTAAATAACAACTATGGCACGAACGACCAGGGGTAGACAAGACTAGGATCCACCTCGCTGATAAGGTCATGGAAATCTTGGATGAAGTTAGTTTGATGATAATTTTTTGAATATAAAGTTTCTAATCGGGACTACTCTTACCGATCATGGAAAAAAGAATTGATTACCTTTTTGATAACCAACTTGAACGTTTTTGCTTGGGAGCTGTACGATCTGCTTGGGATTAATCCTAACGTAGCTTGCCACCATCTCCACGTTGATCCAACCTTCAAGATGATCACTCAAAAGGAACGCTAAATAGCCCCAAAAAAGGCTAAATAGCCCCAAGATGTTCAAGAAGTAGATGGGAGACACCATGGAAGTTAACACCGATGACATGTTATTCAAGAGTAAGGATTAAGATGACCACCTCAGAGACCTGGATAGAACCTTCAAAATCCTCAGGAAGTACCGAATGAAATTCAATGCGAGAAAGTGCTCATTCTATGTCCAGCCATGAAAAATTCTGAGTTACCTAGTCATCAAAGAAGGATTGAGGCCAATCCAGGTCAGATCGATCCGATCAACAGGTTCCAGCCACGAAGGATGTTACGAGATATTCAGAAGCTTACTAGAATGCTCGCAACACCCAATTACTTTATTTCCAAGTTCTCAGAATGTTGTCAATCATTCTTTCAGCTTTTTAAGAAGGATAAGGGCCTCACCTGGAATGATGACTGCTCAAGAGATTTGGAGGATATCAAATTCAACTTCCATAAGCCACCTCTGCTAGTAATCCCCGATGACGGAGATCCTTTATACCTTTACCTCATAGTATCAGACCACGATGTTAGCTCGACTCCAGTATGTAAGGAGTATAGATAGTACCCTATATATTACACCGACAAGATATCCTTAGATGCATAACAACGCTACTTTCCTTTGGAGAAGTTAGCCTATGCTCTAGTAGTTGCCTCTAGGAAGCTGAAACACTATTTAAAATCTCACTCGATAACAGTGATCACTTCATTCCCCCTCAAAGTTGTCCTACAAAAAGTCGACCTCTCTGGACGACTCTAAAAATGGTGGGTTGAACTCGAAAGATTTTATATTCACTTAAAGCCAAGGATAGCTATTAATAGACAAGTCTTAACCAATTTCATCATCAAATTCATGGGAGACAAACTAACTGACCAACAAATGATGGAGAAATCAATAAGAAATGAAGCACAGTCCAAGGACTGGACCCTAATGTTGATGGATCCTCCAATTCTAAAGGGGAATGAGTGGGGATTGTCTTCGACACATAATAGGATACTATCATCAGACAAGGAATTAAGTTGGGGTTTGAGGACTCCAACAATGAAGCAGGGTGTGAAGCGTTGATAACTGGTCTACACAAAGACCAACTGCTTGGGGCCAAGTGCCTCAATGTGTTCAGTGAGTCCAAACTAGTCTCCAAATAAGTGAGCGGAGATTTTAATGCAAAAAATGACAGAATGGAAGCCTACCTTGACGTGGTGCGGAGCTTATGGAACAATTTGAGGATGTCCACATTCAATAGTTCCATTAGGATTAAAATAGTCATATTAATGCCTTAGAAACCCTAATCTCATCAATGGACTCTAACCTCAGAAGAACTATCCAAGTGGAATTCCTCACCCACCCTAGCATTGACAAGATAGTGGCCTCCGAGCAGATCCTTTCCATAGAAAGAGATCCTAGCTGGATCACTGCCTACTTACAGAATGAGACACTACTGAATGATAGCAAGTTAGCTCAATAGATAATGGTGAAGGTAGCCCATTTCTATCTCAACCCATGAGGGAAGCTCTACAAGAAATCCTTTACATGTCCTTACCTCCAATGTGTCCACCCGAAAAGCACCGAGCAAGTTCTCGATGAGCTTTATGATGGTATTTATGGGAGTCATAAAGGAGGAGAACTACACCATATTAGGCGAATGGTCAAGGCTAAATCTCCAGACCCGTACTGTGGGTCGTGGCTAAGGGTCGTGACCATTTTGGACGTGAACCTTTTCGTGGGTCACGGCCCAAATCCATGACCAAAGGAATGGTCACAGACCTTGAGGGTCATGGAAGATGGTCGCAGACCTTAGCCGAGACCCATACACACACCTGGTCATAGCCTTTATTCGTGACCCATCCTTTAAAATATGAGACTGGTCACGGCTCTAGTCACGTGTAATACCCCGTACTTTTGGCTATATTTATTTTTGGGATTAATTAATTAAATGCGTATTAATTGGAAATTAATCCGGGTAAAATACTAGCGAGATGTGAGTTGGTATTTAACTATATTGAGCATATATGATGTTATATGAATATTGAATTATGAAAAATTTGTCGTGAGATTTATATACGGCATTTTAGAAATTTTTGTTGAGACGCGTGTGACCGCCGCGTCATGGTGTATTATTTTAATTATAAAAGTGATTTTTATTTCTATTATCCGTATGGTCGTTTTGAGTGTGCCAACGCGTCCGGAAGGGTCGAGATAGTCAGAAAACACTAGTCGGGGGTGTAGTTTGGGTCCCGGGGTATTTTTAGGCCATACCGGCAACTTAAAGGGTATTTTGGTAATTTTTATTTTGAGGAATTAAAAGTGACGAAAATTGGGAGTTTTAATCTGATGTGGATTTAACCCACTAAACCCACTAACCAACCCATATTAACCCATTAAGATACGGAGGCTATCATTAGGTTTACAACTTTCCCAAAGAAAAACCCTAGCCACCATAAACCACCATTGGAGAAGAAGCTTGGAGAGAGAAGAAATTCTGCAGAAAAGCTCTATCAAACCATCATCCAAACTCAGAGACAATCAAGGCAAGTGTTTCAATTATATTTAAATTCGTAGAATGTTCCTTCCATGTCAGAAAATTGAAGAATATCAATTGTTCTTGAAAGATAATGAAAACCCATGTAGTTTGGAACTTAGAACTTGAAAATCTTGAGGAGAATTGCATGTAGGATGATAGGTAGATGAGTATTCCCATAATATTTGTGATTGGAAGAAATTAAAACGGATTTATATTGGGTTAATTCATGATTCAAAAAGTTAGGGTTCATGTTCTTGAAAAATTGGGGAAAAGTGTAGAGATTTGTAAATTTGGTTGATGTTAGGATGGATTAATCCTTCAAAACGTGTTAGGATGTGAATATAATATGTCTAGGATTGTTTAGAGACCTTAAAACGATTGTTGGGACTTAGTTTAGAAGATATTTGAGGAGTAAGAATGGTGAAAAAACGAGATTTGACAAATCTGGGACGAATCTGGTAGGTCGTTAGAAGCCCCTGCCCAGGTCGTTCGAACGAACTCGTTCGAACGAGCTTCTAACGAATTGACCAGTCATTCTAATGAAAGGGAGCCTCGTTCGATAACTTCGTTCGAACGAGATCTCGTTAGAAGGTACAGTTCGTTCGAACGAACTGGATCTCGTTCGAACAGCCTCGTTCGAACGAGACTTCTAACGAGCCGACAGTGGAATCTCGTTCGAACAGCCTCGTTTGAACGAGACTTCTAACGAGTTGACAGTCTGGACCTTTTTGGACTGTTTTGATTTTTGGAGTCCCGTAAACTTGTTCGAGAGTATAGATAACATTCCGATGATGATGTAATGATAGAATTGGGACTTTTGGGTATTTATGAGAAGGAAATTATATACGGAGTTATATTAAATGGACGGTTTGGGTTGAGACGTGAGTGTCTACTACGACGTGAGAATAAATTATGGCGCGTATGATTATAAACCAGAATAGTATAAATTGTGATAATTATAAGTTGGTACGAGAATGAGAATAGTACTACGATTAAACTACGGGATTTCTAAGATGTGTGTTTACTTAGTATTGGTATATGAACTGTGTGTATGACATACCTACCATACTTGCTATCACGGGAGGTTTGCGTTCGCTTAGGGCCCTCTAATCCTTGTGTTGCCCGGATTTAGACTGGTTACCTCGATGAACATAGGTCATAGAAAGACTTATTGGGATATTAATAAGTCCGCTGATCGTGGGAGCGTAGGTATGTGCGTGACCCATGTGATGTGACTGTGTTCGCCTCCATTGTTTGTGATGTTGTTATCTGTGAACTATTCCTGAGAGATTCGGAATATGTAATCCTTATGTACGTGATGTACCGGGATGGATAGCAGAGTATGTGTGCACTGCAGCTTAGTTCTCGGGGTGCTTATATTGTATATTTATGATGTGAATAATATACACTTAATTAATGGGAATCTTCATGTTAATGTTGTGAATATAATTACGGTATTGTTTCAAGAAACATAACGGGTTAACTGATAGTTATATATATTGCATATTGAGCATCTGAGTTTACGTTAAACCCCTACTTAATTACGAGCGTTATAATGTTAATAGAACCGAGTAATAAGGGTAGGACCTATGACAGTCTAGCTAGATATGATGGCACTTAGCTAGTGGTTTGTGTCGGTATAGATGGGTACTTACGTTAGGAGTGCACAGTTAGACGAGAGGTGAGAATATCATGTGAGTGCACGTCCTAACATGTACTTTGCATTTAATGTTTTAAATGTTTTTTAAAGCACTTGCAGGTTTTTAAAATATAACTCCACATTCGGGCTCTGACCCGTTTGCTTTTCAAATCTATTTTTCTTGTAAAACCATTTTAGGTGCCCATCCACAAGGACACCATGCATAGGATACTCATTCAGGTGACGAGCTGTAGCTGTTTGTGGAAGCTACAGGGATTTGCTTGTAGACGCTTCTATCACTTGGATTCTAGATTCACTATCTATCAGTTGTAGGGCATGTTGCCCATTTCTATTAGAGTTACATCTTTCCATTACAGTTTTCAGACTTTGGCATGTATGGATTTAGTATTCAGTTTACTTTCCAGTTGTGGGATTGTAGCGAGGAGTTTTTCCTCCAGACTTTATTTACTTTATGTGATGGTTAATCTATTTACTTCATTATGGTGAATGGTGTTATTATTCTTTATTACACTTGCTGCATGTTAATCAGACTTTAATTAAAATTTGGCACTTACTTTTTAAATACTAGGTGGTTAGTAATCATTAAAATGTTTTCGACAGTGATGCTATTAACTGGACCAACTTGGCATTTTGAATTAATTTAATAAAGGAGTAGCTACCCAGTATTTAATTAGTCGGGGTGTCACATCACGGTCCTCTGTCGTGACCCATCCTTAATAATATGACAATGGTCACCACAATGATCACAGCTCAAGGTCGTGACCAAAGCTTTGTCCTTACTAATATGGTCATGGCCCTAAGTCGTGACCCTATTTATGCGCAAAAATAATTAGAGATGGTCACAGCTTAGATCTGTGACCAGTTTTAAATATATTGAAAAATGGGTAGAATTTCCTCTATTTTTTAGACACTCTAAAACCTGCGTAATGTAAACCTCGCATGAAATTAATGCTAATCAATAAACTATAAAAGCCCACGAGGTAATGAGACCCCCGATTTGAGAGCAGGATGATATTCTCAAATTATTAGTCCGTGCTCTTGGATCGGGGGTCCCTTGACCACGTGATCGGTTCCTACAAGTTACATTGGTCCCGTACGAGGTGTTGGCACTACTCACGGGGCCGTTTGGGGAGTGTTTTGGGATTTCACCCTCTAACGGCATATTTTCAAGCCAAAGTGTGGATATTCTACAATTATTGTTGTGCTCCTGGACCGAGGGTCCCGTGACCATGCGATCGGTTCCTACGAGTTACATTGGTCGGCCTCTCACGGGGCCATTTGGGGGGGTGTTCCGGGGTTTCTCCCTCTAACAGCATGTTTTCAAGCCTAAGTGTAGATATTCAAAAAATTGGATTGTGCTCCAGGACCATGGGTCCGTTGACCATGCGGTCGGATCCCATGAGTTACATTGGTCTTGTACGAGGTGTTGACACCGCTCATGGGGCTGTTTGGGGGGGTGTTCGGGGTTTCGCCCTCTAACGGCATATTTTCAAGCCTAAGAGTGGATATTCTAAAATTATTATCGTGATCCCCGATCAGGGGTCCTACGAGTTATATTGGTCCCGTGCGAGGTGTTAGCACTACTCACGAGGCCGTTTGGGGAGTGTTATGGGGTTTCGCCCTCTAACGATATGTTTTCAAGCCTAAGTGTAGATATTTTGAAAATTGGTTTGCGATCCCAGATCGAGGGTCCCGTGACCATGCGGTCAGTTCCAACGAGTTACATTGGTCCCGTTCGAGGTTTTGGCACCGCTCACGGGCCCATTTGGGGGGTGTTTCGGGGTTTCACCCTATAACGGCATGTTTTCAAGCCTAAGTGTGGATAATTCTAAAATTATCCTTATGCTCTAAGATTAGGGGTCCCGTGACCATGCAGTCAGTTCCTACAAGTTACATTGGTCCCGTGCGAGGTGTTGGTGTCGCTCAAAGGGCCGTTTAGGAGGGTGTTTCAGGGTTTCGCTCTCTAATGGGATGTTTTCAAGCCTAAGTGTCGATATTATGAAACTTCGGTCTTTTACCAAATCGAGGGTACTGTGACCACGCGGTCAGTTCCAACGAGTAACATTAGTCCCGTACGAGGTGTTGGCGCTACTTAAGAGGCCGTTTGGGAAGTGTTTTGAGGTTTTACCCTCTAACGGCATATTTTCAAGCCTATGTGTAGATGTTCTGAAAATTGGGTGGTGCTCAAGGACTAGGGTCCCTTGACCATGCAATCGGTTCCTACAAGTTACATTGGTCTCGTGCGAGGTGTTAGCACCGATCACGGGGCTATTTTGGGGTGTTTCGGGGGTTCTCCCTCGAACGGCATGTTTTTATGCCTAAGTGTGGATATTTTAAAATTATCATCCTGCTCCTGAACTGAGGGTCTCATGACCACACGGTCGGTTCCTACGAATTACATTGGTCCCATACGAGGTGTTGGCGCCACTCACGGGGCCGTTTGGCCGGTGTTTTGGGGTTTCGCCCTCTAACGACATATTTTCAAGCCCAAGTGTAGATATTATGAAAATCTGACTGCACTCCCAAATCGGGGGTCTCGTGACCATGTGATCGGTTCATACAAGTTACATTGGTCTCATTTGAGGTGTTGGCACCGCTCAAGGGGTGTTTGGTGGGTGTTTTGGAGTTTCGCCCTCTAACAGCATATTTTTAAGGAAAATTGTGGATATTCTAAAATTATTGTCGTGCTCTCGGACCGGGGGTCCCGTGACCACACGATTAGTTCCTAAGAGTTACATTGGTCAGGTGCGAGGTGTTGGCGCCGCCCACGGGGCCGTTTAGGAGGTTTTTCGGGGTTTCACCCTCTAGCAGCATGTTTTTAAGCCTAAATGTTGATCTTCAAAAAATTGGGTCATGATCCTGAACCGGGGGTACTGTGAACACACGGTCAGTTCCAATGAGTTACATTAGTCCCGTGTGAGTTTTTGGCGCCTCTCACGGGGTTGTTTGGGTGGTGTTTCGGGGTTTCCCCCTCTAAGGGCATGTTTTCAAGCCTAAGTCTGGATATTCTCAAAATTGGTCCATGCTTCCAGACTAGGGGTCCCGTGACCATATGGTCAGTTTTTATGAGTCACATTATCCCGTGTGAGGTGTTGGCGCCACTCACCCCTAGTTCGAGGTCACGGCTAAAATTTTCAGAATATTCGCACTTAGGCTTAAAAAATGCCGTTAGAGGGAGAAACCCCTAAACACCCCCCAAATGGCCTTATGAGATGGGCCAACACCTCGCACCGGACCAATGTAACTCGTAGGAACCGAACTCGTGATCACGGGACCCCCGATCTATAAGCACGGACCTATTTTCAGAATATCCATACTTAGGCTTGAAAACATGCCGTTAGAGAGCGAAACCTCGAAACACCCCCCACACGGCCCTGTGAGCGGTGTTAACACCTTGCGCAAGACCAATATAACTCGTAGGAACTGACCATGTGGTCACGGTCCTGGAACACGGCTCAATTTTTAGAATATCCACACTTGGGCTTCAAAATATTTTGTTAGAGGGCGAAACCCCAAAACACCCCCAAATGGCCCCGTTTACACTGAAAACACCTCATACAAGACCAATGTAACTCGTAGGAACCGAGCGCATGCTCACGGGACCACCAGTTTGGGAGCACGGACTAATTTTCAGAATATCCACACTTAGGCTTGAAAATAATCCGTTAGAGGGCGAAACCCCAAAACACCACCCAAACGGCCCCATTTGCGGTGCCAATACCTCGCACGGGACCAACTTAACTCGTAAGAACCGACCGCATGGTCACGGGACCCCCAGTCCGGGATCACGGAATCATTTTTAGAATATCCACACTTAGATATTTTGAAAATTGTGTCGTGCTCTTGGATCGGGGGTCCTGTGACCACGCGGTCAGTTCCTATGAGTTACATTAGTCCCGTGTGAGGTGTTGGAGACGCTTACGGGGCCGTTTGGGGGGTGTTTCAGGGTTTCACTCTTTAGCGGAATGTTTTCAAGCCTAAGTGTGGATATTCTGAAAATTATCATCGTGCTCCCAGATCGGGGTCCCGTGACCATGCGATCAGTTCCTACGAGTTACATTGATCCCGTGCGAGGTGTTGGCACCGTTCATGGGGTCATTTGGGGGGTGTTTAGTGATTTCTCCCTCTAACGGCATCTTTAAGCCTAACTATAGATCTTCTGAAAATTGGTCCATGCTCCTGGATCGGGGGCCCCGTGACCATGCGGTCGGTTTCTACAAGTTATAATGGTCACGTTCGAGGTGTTGGCGCCGCTCACGGGGCCGTTTAGGGGTTTTTTTGGGGTTTTGCCATGTAACAACATTTTTTCAAGTTGAAGTGTGGATATTCTAAAATTATCATCGTGCTCCTGGACCGGGGGCCTTGTGGCCACGCGATTGGTTCTCATAAGTAACATTGGTCCCGTATGAGGTGCTGGCACCGTTCACGTGGCCAATTGGGGGTGTTTGGGGTTTCTCCCTCTAACGTCATGTTTTCAAGCCTAAGTGTCGATATTCTGAAAATTTGGGCGTGCTCCTAAACCAGGGGCACCATGACAATGCGATCGGTTCCAGTGAGTTACATTTGTCTCGTACGAGGTGTTAGCCCCACTCACGGGGCTGTTTGCTGGGTGTTTTGAGGTTTCACCCTCTAACGGCATGTTTTCAAGCCTAAGTGTGGATAATCTAAAATTGGGTCATGCTCCCAAATTGGGGTGCTGTGACCTCTTGATCTGTTCTTATGAATTACACTGGTCCCGTCCGAGGTGCTGACACCGCTTACGAGGCCGTTTGGGGGTATTTCCAAGTTTTTCCCTTTAACAGCTTGTTTTAAAGCCTAATCATAGATATTCTAAAAATTGGTACGTTCTCTCAAATCAGTGGTCCTGTGACCATGCGATCGGTTCCAAAGAGTTACATTGGTCCCATGCGAGGTGTTGGCCCCGTTCATGGGACAGTTTGGTGGGTGTTTTGGGGTTTCGCCCTCTAACGGCATGTCCTCAAGCCTAAGTGTAGATATTCTAAAAATTGGTTTGTGCTCTTGGATCGGGAGTCCCGTGACAATGGGGTCAGTTCCTATGGGTTACGTTGGTCTTGTGCGAGGTGTTGGTGCCATTCATGTGGCCGTTTGGGGGTTATTTTTGGGTTTCGCACTCTAACGGCATGTTTTCAAGCCTAAGTGTGGATATTTTGAAAATTGGGTCATGCTCTCGGATCGAGGGTCCCATGACCACGTAATCAGTTGCTACGAGTTACATTGGTCCCGTGCAAGGTGTTGGCTCCACTTATAGGGCCGTTTGGGGGGTGTTCCGGGGTTTCTCCCTCCAACGGCATGTTTTTAAGCCTAAATGTAGATATTTTGAAAATTGGATCGTCTCTCAGACCGGGGGTCCCATGACCATGCGATCGATTCCTACAAGTTACATTGATCCCATACGAGGTGTTGGCCCTACTCAAAGGGTCGTTTAAGGGTTATTCTGGGACTTCGCCCTCTAACGGCATCTTTTCAAACCAAAGTGTAGATATTCTAAAAATTGGGCCATGCTCTCAGATCGGGGGTCTCGTGACCACGCAATCGGTTTCTATGAGTTACATTGGTCCCATATGAGGTGTTTTCACTGCTCATGGGGCCGTTTTGGGGGTATTTTAGGGTTTTTCCCTCTAACGGCATGTTTTCAAGCCTAAGTGTAGATATTCTGAAAATTGGTCCATGCTCTCGGACCAGGGGGCTAGTCACAACTATAGCAAGTTTTCCCATTACTAATTTTAGATGGTGGAGTTAGATATTATTAAGAAGAGTGAGGGGAAGTAAGTCTTGTTATGCAACTTTAGTTTAATTCCATGATCTCCTTCTCAAATGCCATATTGTTTGTGGGAATTTCAATTGTAAAGAGTATACTTAATATGAGCGGGAAAATGACCATTGTGTGAAGGAAATCAAAGGTCGGGTCACAAAGATTTTTGTAACCTGGGTCGTACCGTTCTCTGCTTCATTTACAAGCTATGTCAGTTGAAAACTTATATTATTGTGAAAATTACAAGCTATGTCAGTTTCTAAATTATATTTTTGCGTGGTCACTGGACCCTCGGTTTGAGAATATGATAATAATTTGAAAATATCTAGACTAAGGCTTAAAAACATGCCGTTAGAGGGAGAAAAATCAAAACACCCCCCAAACGGCCCCGTGAGAGGCGCCAACACCTCGCATGGCGCCAACAACCAAAAACTAACAACAAGCCAACAACCAATAATTATCCAATATACAATCTAACAACAAGCCAACAGCCAATAATTATCCAATAGCCAAATCAAACAAAACTAATAATTTTTTCGTACTCCTTCGAACATACTATCCAACAACGAGGCCAATATCTAGCATACTATCAAACATTCATAAAAGTAACTAAACATTCATATACACACATACATAGAAATACACACACATATACATTAGGGTTTAAATCATAAATATAAAAAATAGGGTTTACCTTTGAGATTGAAAGAGAGATTTGGGATGAAATTACATTCCTAAAAGTAACTAAACATTCATACATCAAAGTAACGCACTAATACAATGCCAGTATCATAATAGGATACAAATAAGATTCACAAGGATAACATAATATTTTGATACTCAATCTTCTTGTGAATCAACTAAAAGATCTTTCAAATTAGGGTTGTCATCAAGAGTTGGCTGGAACTTTTTTGGAGCCTTTAATGCATCCACTTCAGTAGTCAAACTCATTTGTGCATGCATAGCAATAGACCAATTCCAATCGTTTATGCACTTCGAGTAGAATACCTTCTTTACGTTTTGAAAGGCACATATAAAAGGCTCGTCGACTATGAGATATTTACTCTTGAACTTTGATAAATCTACCATAATAATTTTGGATCTAGGATCAACTTTGCAAGCATTCATTGTATCCTCCACCTTTACCTAATCACAATAGAATACGATTTCTGGGAAATCTAAGTATTCAAGTTCTAAGATTTGCTGGATTATCCCATAATAGGTTAGCACTGTATTCTTTGTATTTTTATCTCTTTTGCTAGAGATATAGGTGGTTAAGGCATAAATTGATATTCCACTATTTTGCGTCAAAAGCTTTTCCTCGTATGGATGTGAAATGAAATCAAAATCATTGGTGTGGAATTTCTTAAACTCTTTTGCATGAAAACTAAAGCCTTTTGCTAGGCGTGCAAGCCTGGGAGAGACATCACCTCTTTTTAAAAACTGCATTTATTAGTGAATTTGTATTAGGACATGTTTTTATCACACACGAATAAATAACCGCACACATAAGATGTGAAATTTACCTCTATTCATACCCATGGGCCATGCCCTAAAATCAGTTGTCGTGTAATTTCTCCTTTGATTTTGGGAAATTTCTTTCTCATACTTCCTAATGGTAAATTGTAGAGTTTAGATCATAAAATATAAAAACATATAATTAAAGAAGAAGAATTCAATAGCTACTCACTCTCTCCAGTCTTCGAGTTCATCTTGCGATTCGAAGACATAACGAGCTACTTGCTTGTATTGTAGATTTGTGAGTTTCACCTCTTTAGGGTTCCCAAATGGAAATTCTTCCTCAAACTCGTCAAGTTCCTTGATCACTCATTCTCGACGAGGATTGAACCTCCTCACCTCTTGTTCTGGCATATGTTCCCTAGCGTATAGCGATGATTCCACCATTACGTATTCTTTAAAAGTTGACCCTCAAATATACAGTATATTCTTTATGTAATCTTTGAAGGTTATCATCAAGTGCTTTAAAGGATGCATACAACGATGCCTAATGAGACCATATAACAAAGCTTCATTGCATAAATGCACTAGCAGGTGGATGCCGATATCGAAGAACAATGGAGGGAAATATTTCTCTAATACACAAACTGCCTTGGATAAAGTTAATTTTGCAACTTTAATGTGCCTTTTGTTTACCACTTTTGCACAAAGTGGGGTAAAAAAAAACTGATTTGCATAATTGCCTGACGAAGATCTTTGTGTTCTAAAGATCAATGCCGAAATAATAGAGGGATTAATTGGATGATTACGTGCCATTCATCAGACTTGCACTGTTTCAAGTCATTTGCTTGGTAGCTTACAGCCCTACGTAAATTACCAGAATAACCGGTTAGATACTTCAAGTTGAACAATGTGTCTTAGAGGATATTCTTCTCACTGGTAGTCAAAGTGAAAGCAGCCCGGGAGGTAGAAATTTTTCATGTTGTATCATCATTTTTTAACTACACTTTCTTCTTTATTTTTATCTCTTGTAGATCTAAGCGGGACCACTTTCCATATTTGGAATGAGATCAACCCAGACATGTTCCTATCATATATTCTGTATCATTCTTCTCTGTGTTCATCACATCAACTACAAGCCTTACATGATGATCTTTCCAACATGGAAAATCAAAGAATATTGATCGCCTGGACCACGACTTTGCTTTACTAGGGTCGTTCGGATCCCCCCTAAATTTATGCTTCAGGTTTACAAATTGGAGGTGTTTTCCTACGTACATATTCCCCGCAGTTGAAGCTATCTCCTTCTCCTTGATCTGCTGAACAGAAAGATGAGCAGGTGGCATTATGCACTCGTGACTGACAGGCAAAAAGTTAGACTTGTCATTCCAAAAAGGGTGACTGGTCGGAAAAAATCTATGATGACCCGTGTAACTCATCTTACTACTATATTTTAGCCAACAATCTTCAATTTCCTCCCCACATATGGGACATCCATAATAACCATGAACATTATAACTCGACAAGGTCCCATAAGCTAGAAGGTCGTGGATCGCCCACATCACCATTGCTTTAAGTGTGAACTTTTCACCCTTATGAGAGTCGAACATCGTCGCGCCTTTATCCCACAACTCTTTATGTTCTCTGATTAATGGTTCTAAGAGTATATCAATATCATCACTGGGAGCCTTCATCCCGGGAATCAAAAATGTGAACTCCTTTCTCATGCATAGTGTCGGAGGGAGACTTAAAGGCGCCAAGAGAACTGGCCAATAACTCTGACTAGTACTTAAATTACCGATAAGGTTAAACCCATCAGAAGAGATTGCAAGGCGAACACTGCAAGGTTCCTATACAAATTCATGGTGTTGTGCATTTAAAATTTGTCATATGGGTGAATCAACTGGATGACGCATCAGATTCTCACCAACCTCGCATCGAGAGTGCCATGTTATGGCCTCCGTTATCCAAGGTACAGTAAAAAACCATTTTAACCATTACTCAAGTGGAAAATAATTTAAAACCTTTGGTGGGACTTGCAAGCACTTGCGATTTTTTACATCTTTATCCTTTCCATTCTCACAAACCACATGTCTAGGCTCATTGCATACAGGACATTCATCCTTCTCTTCATGCTTATTGCAGTACAATATGCAATCACACTTGCATGCATTAATAGATTTGTATTTTAAACCCATACCCTTTAAGCTCTTCTTCATGGTAGGATAATTGTCTGGTAACGTGTTCTATTTTGGGAGAATATCTTTAACCCACTTAAGAAATACATTTACGCTATTTCCAGATAAACCAAATTGAGTCTTCAAATTATGCAAACCAATCATTGCATATAATACCGAGTGATCTTCATCGCAATCTTTATACAATGGTCTATTCGCATTGTCTTTCAACTGTATGTATTCCCGATCTCCTGAAAGTTCAACATCAAATTTTTCATTTAGTTGGCCATAATGCGCATTATCCGTATATATAGGTTGGTGGTTTTGACAGTTGTGGAGTTGTAAGCATCATCAATTAAGTCAGTCAATGGATAATTTGTTGGTGAATCATGTACCACTTCCACTCGTTAGGTATCCGTTACTCGGTTGAGTATCGACAATTCTTTCGAAACATAAGGTATATTTTTTCACAATGGTATGTCCAAATTTTATAATCTTGATAGATTCCCCACCTTACTAAATGAAACTCAACGTATTCCAATGGCTTATATATTTCATTCATACAATGGGTGAACGGATATGGAATCTTGTCACTTTTAAGATTTTTAAAAGCGTATTTAATAAATTCTTGAATTACATTTACATGATTATTTAAAATTCGGTTAGTCTCTCTCATCCACTCTTTGTATAGTGGGAAATACATGTAATAATCTTCAAATTTTAGTAATGTGGTAATAGGTAAAAAAAAATATTATTACAACTGAAACAAAAACAATATTCTTACAACTGAAGCAATAAAAATATATTATTAAAACTAAGACAAAACCAATATTCTTAAACTGAAACAAAACCAATATTCTTACAACTAAAATAAAAGAACAGTTATTACAACTTAAACAAAAGAAAGTATTATTTGATCTTTTCCAACAGATAAATTGGCCAAGCAAGAAAAGAGTCTGCATAATTCCTCAATTCTAGCCCATCCCCGCCTTCAGCGAACATAGGTACATCTCTGAAGCCATTGTATATTTCATTGACCAGTGTTTGAGCCTCACCCATCTCCAAAGGTCGGTTTTGTACTCAAGTTCCATAAACCTTGAAGATGAGTGTGCACACCCAAGTAACCCTCTTATTTCTCAGGTCTTTGAAATGGTAATTTGCGCCATAGCCACCGTGAGTTCTTGATGATAACCAACTCAGGCGGCGTTTGGGAGGGAAATGTTGAATGAGGCAGCATTTGGGAGGGGAATATTGGAGACGGCATTTGGGAAGGGAAACTTGAAGGGGGAGGATAGGGAAAACCTTGAGGAGGAGGAGGGTGAAGGTGAGGTTAACCTTGAGGAGGAGGCATTGGGATCCCATAATTTTGAAAAAGGGACACAAGTTGCCCAATTTGATTCGTCAACATTCCCAAGTTAGTTTTTATATCCTGGACATCCGCATCGGTCTTGAACTGTCATTCCTCATTGTACGAGAAATGATCCTTGATCAAAGAAAACTCATCCACGTGAGGTGCGATCTATTGAAATTTTGTTTTTGGCATGTGAGCCAACACCTCTCTTCCTCCCCCTTTTGTAATTTCTAAAGATCTGGGTCAGGGCATAATTTTCAAGGTCAAAGTCATCATTAGGGCTCGAACCTGACTGACTGTTTATGACCTCTATTGATTCTAGCGTCTCAGCCAAGTGCGGTGGGAATTTATTATCTTTGTCCTATCGAGCATAAATAAATAAGTTGGATTAATTTGGATTTTTACCTGCATATGGACCATCCTTTGCCTTACTCGCCCATTTATTCTTCAAATCCTCATAGGATTTGGATCCCAGCCTGTGGATATCAATTTTTGTTGCCCTATTTTTTTACTTTTCTCCCTTTGGATCAAATTTTTCTTCGTCACCTCATTCTCCAAAAACTTATTCCAATGCTCCACCAAAATTTCAACACTGGGAGGCACTACTGATGTTCTTCTTTTCTCTTTGTTTATGTTCTTTGCACTTGTTATTTACTTTTTTATTTATAGCTTGTCATTATGGAGGACTATACATCTCCTTTCTCAAATATTGGAAAGGTTCTAGGCCCAGGTCTGAGTGGGCAAGCTTGTTGGGCCTTTTTAAAGGTCTACATATAGCTGAAGGTAAGAACAACATCGTATAAAGACCAATCTGAGATGGTGGCTAAGTTGAAGAATGACTTCCAAGTCATGAAAAAAATTTACTCCTCATTGTAGGAGGAAATAAATGATCTGAAGTCCCAACTTGTAGTTAGCAGGTATATGGTCCAGGTCAGTGAGCTGATTCAGGATGAGAATGATAACTTGAAGAAGGAGGTCACCGAACTGAAGGAGGATCTTCAATAAAAATACACTACTATAGCCAGTCTTCAAAGAGACATCGAGAGGCTTAGGTTCCTGTTCAGGATGGGCCCTCGAGCTGCGTGGTAAACTATCTATAATGAGAGTTAGCAGGACAAACCTGTAAGGCTACAGAAGCCCAGAACGTTACATATAAGCATAGGTGGCTGAATTCCCTTACAGTATTGAAGGAGCTGAGAGAGTCCCAACTGTGGAACATATATCATGTGGATTGCAATGCCTACTGCAGACCCTCCTATGGGAATGATGAAAAGTGGACTCCCTTAGATGTTATTCCCCACTAGCTACTAAATGACTTTGAGGTGGATCCAGTCATTGAGGAAGAGTTCACCCCCAATCCAGATGATGGCCGAATAAGGCAAAAGTAGATTTTTTGGCTCGCCACCCATGAATAATTTGTGTATTTTCAACATCATGTCTGTAATCTTTGTATAGATTTTGTAATATTTTGTAACCCTATACTCTTTAGGCTTTTACCGAATGAATAAAGTTTGTTTATTAACTGTAGTGTATTTTGGGAAATTTTTGACTAAATAGAGTTAATAATTATTTCTATATTCTTAGGAGTTTGCTGACTAGATAGAGTTGATACCTATTAATAATTTTAGGGCTTTTGCCGAGAACATGAGTTAGTAATACATTTAATCATTTTGGGCTTTATGACAACTAAATGAGTTAATAACTAATTGTAATTATTTTGGGCTTTTGCCGACTAAATTAGTTAGTATTGATTGTATAATCACTCTTCCAGTCCAATATGCCTTAGAAATATCATTGCACCTACCTTACCTTTTAGGTTGTGTCGTCACACTCCCTCAGGACTATGAGAGATGATGGCAATAAAGCACCTTGTTAATGGGCCATCCATTTAATCAGGCTTTGGCAACTAACATTGTTGGCAACCAACCTCAATTGGCTTTTTGCCTAAGGATTCCCTATAGGGCTTTTGTTGTTGCCGGGACAACTCATGAGGCCCTATGTCTTTGATATGACAAAAACTTGAGGATTCTATTAATTGAAACAAACTTAAAAGTTTATTGTAATTAGTTTGACCCTGATTAATTCTAGGAGATTCCTTGATTGGAATAAGTTGAATAAACCATTATATTCTAAAGGAGTTTTGTTCTGTGCGAGGAAGTTCCTTGGTTGAAGTATGTTGAGCACCTTACTGTAACTAAGTGTAATTCTTCTTAATATACTAAGAATGGAGATGTTGCTTGGAAATGATGCATAATATCGAGATACATAATATAAAATTGAAACAATCAAGATGTGAGAGAAAATGTGTCTTTATTTATTAAGTAATAACTCGAGAGCAACATAAGTCTGAAATGAAAATTTGTATAAACTAGATGTGCTAAAAAAGACTAAAAGTAAAACTTCTTGAGGTTGGACACATTCCATTCTCTTGGTATCTCTCTTCCCTTCAGCATTTCCAAGTGATAAGATCCTTAAAGGTCGTCCCTAATTAGTTTGAAAGGTCCTTCCCAATTTGGCCCCAGTTCTCCATCTCACGGTCTTACTACACTGCCGAGGACTTTCCTTAGGACATAATCTCCCACCTAGAATTTTCTCGGATTGACTTTATTATTTTACTTCCTTGCAAGTTACTACTGATATGAATCCAACTTGATCATGGCTTGCTCTATTCATTCATCCACCAAGTCAAGTTCAGTGCACAAGGCATCGTTGTTTAGCCCTTGGTTGACCTGGTTGGTTCTCATGGCAGGGAGACTTTATTCAAGTGGGATGATGTCTTCCATTCCATATATGAGTGCTAAGGGTGTTTCCCTTGTAGGTCTTCTAAGCTTAGTATAATAGGACCATAGGATGTGAGGGAGTTCATCCACCCATGCACCTTTTGCTCTTTCCAGCCTCTTCTTTGGACCGTTGAGCATCGTCTTGTTGGAAGCTTTTGCTTAACTGTTACTCTGAGGGTATGCTACTGAGATGAAGTGATTCTTAATACCATGCTCATCACATAAGTTTTGGAAGAAACCACTCTCAAACAATATGTCGTTGTCAGTGATGATAGCTCTTGGTACCCCAAAGCGTGTTATGATGCTCTTCTAGATGAACATTATCATATCAGCATCTTGGATATTGGCTAGTGGTTCTGTCTCTACCTGCTTGGTGAAGTAATCTATGCCGACCAATAGATACTTATGATTCCCAGGTGCGGTAGGCAATGGTCCCACAATGTCTAACCCTATATGTGCAATGGTTAAGGACTGGTAAAGGATTTCTAGTTGTTAGTTGGTTGATGAACCATAATGGAGAACTTCTCACATTTTTCACATCTCTGAGCATAAATACTTGCATCTTTTTATATGTGAAGCCATTAGCCCTCTTTGATTGCTCAAAATGCTAATGATCTTCTGCTACACCAAATCCTACGAATGGTCACCCCCGGCGGGTCACGGCCCAAAGCCCTGACTAGTTGGTCATGACCCAAAGTCGTGACAACATAAAATTTGGCATGAACATATCCATGACCCAGTGTGGACATGGATGCTCTTGGAGGTGGTCACGGACCAAATCCCTGACCAGTATGGGTCATGGCCTAAGGTCATGAACATCATGGTGCCAAATTTTTGCCAAAGTTCCCTCTAAGTTTGGTAATGGTAGGGTCATAGATAAGGGCCATGACCAAGGCCACAATGCACACCCAATGGGTCACGACTTTGGGCCGTGACAATCTCAATTTGTTTATGTGCGTGGTGAAGCACCTTATACCTTTGACTTACTTAAGTCTATATTGTATAAGTGTTCAACTAATTTGGAAATAGTGACAAAATTGGTTGTCTAACCTAGAATCCAAAGATCCTCAGAATTATTCTCTCTAATCCTCTTCAATGATCCAAACAAGGTATAAATTGAATCACACTACACACATTAGAAGTGCATACATGTGTATATATTGCTCATAATTGATTGTGTGTTAAATTCCCCTTAAAATGTTGTTTTAATAATTTTTGGGAATTTTTTAAACATTTTTAAAATAATGATTTCTTAAT
The DNA here is from genome assembly GCA_949130495.1 of Sambucus nigra. NCBI lineage: Eukaryota > Viridiplantae > Streptophyta > Magnoliopsida > Dipsacales > Adoxaceae > Sambucus > Sambucus nigra. The sequence goes on along the minus strand of OX422213.1, from coordinate 257,629,191 downwards.
TAAAAAGTGTTTTTATAAACTTTGTGGGGTAAAAATGCTATTATGAAAACTTTGTTTTTCATTAAAATGTTTGATTGGGTAGAATATCAATGCGCTAGAGACTTCAGGGTGTTGCCTATAATTATTTTAGGACGCGCGTTGCCAGCCAATGGAATGCCAACACTTGTCATCTTCCTGTTATCTCATTTTTTGTTTGTTTTGTGAGAGAACTGCCTAGAGTGTTATGGATCGTTAGATCAAACCTAATCTATGGCCTTCATGTGTTTATAGTCTATCCTTGTGCTATCCTTTTGGAGCAATCACCCTCATTTTAACCACCGCTGTTTTACCACCCTTGGATCAAGTCAATATTAGGAAGACTGAATCTCAATCGTTGATTTCAATCAGCAATCCAGAACCTTCCTTGGCTCCTATATAAACCCTCTTATTCTCAACTTTTTGGGACTTTTGGCAGTCGTCCAAATTGAGAGAAAAAAAGAGAGAAGAGAGAAGTGAGAGAGAAGAGAGAAAAGAAAATAGAGAAGAGAGAGAAAGGGAAATTGTGTTAGAGAAACCCTAACCCTAACCCTAAACCACTTCAAACCATCTTCAAACCTTCGTATATTCAAAACCCCAAACACAACCTTGAGTGTTTGAGAGAGATTGGTGTCACTGGTTTGATCGTTTGTAGCTGTAACCTCTTGATCTGTGATCTTGTTACCAACTTAGACATTTTTGGTGAGATCTGTATTTCTTTATCATAGAAATCTTAGATCTACACTTTGCATGTCACATATCACTAGATCTGCATATTTGTTTCTCGTTTTAGAAAATCTTTGCTGATTTAGATCTCTAAATGTTTTATGTTTTCTGTTCTTACGAAACTAAACCTTTACCTAGTTGGATTCTCACTTGGAGATTTTCGATCTCGAAAATATTTTTAAAACTGAGATTGATTAAGATCTTGACCGATTTTGAAGCAAGATATCCGTGGAATCTGGGATAGATTAAAAGGTCAAAAAGGTTTTAAGTTCTGTAAGAAAGAAAGAAAAGAAAATCACAGCATATAGTCTTTATATGTAATTTTCTAGGGCTGTCTGTAAAAACTAAGTGTGTGTGAGTTCATGCATGTGTTTAGAAATCACATCACAAACACTTGACACACTACCACACTGAAAGTGTTGGGTATAAGATCAAAGATTATTGAGTCGACGCAAGGAAAGCTAAAGCAAAGGAAGTTATCAAACTGAAAGAACATCATCAACAATCACATCTACAAGAAGTTAGAAGGACACCAAGTGGGGTATATTCCTAAACTTAGAATAGGCTGAGTTGTGTGCATGTATGTTGTATTGTTTGTAACTGTTATTTGTTTTTAGTGGATTTTTACTTTCGTGACTTAGAAGTCACCGTGGATGTTTCCTCTATTGGGAGAGGTTTTACCACGTTAAAAATAGTGTGTTCTGATTATCTTCATCTCCTCATCTCATTCTAAGTGTGTTGATTTTTGAAACTATCTTGTTTTAAAAACTGATTACAAAGTCTTGGTTATTCTCGTACATAAGTTTTTTGAAAACACATCTTGTTGTTTATCATTTTTATTTTCAAAAGAAAAGGGTTTCTTCAACAAACATCTCGGAGTTGCTTATACAGTTTAATTTTTGTATTAAACGGCATTAGCTACGTTTTTCACGTGGGTCATGACTGAGGGTCGTGACCACATGGTTGCCTACATACTGATGTAAAAAAATTTAAGAGTCATGACAATGGGTCACGTCTTTAGTCCATGACCATGGTCCTTATAATAAAAAACCCTCGCCTTTATTTTATTTCTTCCCACGTCAATCTCTCCCCCTCTCTCTCTCTCTCTCGGTGATTTTCATTCTCAAACCCTTTTGGCGATTTGCATTCTCAATATCAATCTCAAAGGTAAACCCTAATTTTTTTTATATCCATGTTAACCTCTAATGTATATGTGTGTGAATGTGTGTGTATTTCTACATATATGTGTGTTTATGTGTGTATATGTGTGTATATTTGTGTGAATGTGTGTGTATATCTATGTACGTGTGTACATCTGTATATATGTGTGTATATGTGTGAATATGTGTGTATATGTGTGTGTATGTGTGTATGTGTATATACTTTTTTTCAAGCACAAGGGATGCTATATTTAGGGATTAAAATTTATCGCATTACTTATTGGGTATTGTTAACAATAATTAGGAATTGTTATTTAGAGTTTGAAATTAATTGCATTATATAAGGGTATTGTCATTACTAGTATTGACTGAATGTGGTTACTTAGGGATTAAAATAAATTGCGAAATTTAAGGGTATTGTCATTTAGGGCATAAAATTTACATAGAGTTTGAAATTAATTGAGTATTATTACTATTGATTGAATGTGGTTACTTAGGGATTAAAATAATATAGTCAAAATCCTTTCCATTATCAAAACCTTAATAAAACTAGTATACCCTAATACCTTAACCGTAGGACTCATATTCTCAGGAAAAATGAGGCACATTGATAATCACTAGAAACAAGGGTTGGAGAGGTTGCAATTGGACCACACACGTAACTCTTTTATTAGTGAACGTCATATAGAGGGTACCCTAATTTATAGGTATGGAAATAAAAATATTGAACAATTTAACTACCATGTAAATTGTGGAGTTAATATCCAGCAAGATTACCTGTTCGATCATATTCTATTTTTCCTATTAGAAAATTGGGATGACGTTGTACAAAATATATTTCACACACATAATCCCGATGTAGCCCTGAACTTGGTTATGTTGTTGGAGAATGCATTAAAAAAATCCACCCATTATGCATACAACTGCGCATAGAGAGCATTGACATAGATTGGGATGTCTCACACTATATGCACGCTAAATTGAATCTTTTCAGCAAGTTGAAAAGGATGGGATTCCGAGTTCATGTCACGGATATCTACACATCAATCATAGATACCCTTCCTCCTAGTTGGCCACGTGACAAAATTCATAGGTTCTTAAAAACTAATACCAAATGGATGGAGATCAGACACATTGAACTTATTTCGAAGTCTTGCTTTGAAAAGGTATATATATAGTCATAAACTTGATTAATTAATTATAATTTCTTAAACACTTTTGGTTTTTCATTTTTGTTGATAATGTAGGGAGGAAACAACATAAGGGAACCAATTGCCTATGGGACACCGCAACGAGGTTCACCATCTCCTGCACAACCCAAATTCTTAACACCAATTGGTGAGCAATACACAACTCCACCAATAGTTCCATACTCACCAAGTTCAGCGGGAACTTCTTCGGCGCCCTCATCCAGCACTCTTGTTGCTCCACCTCCCCCATCCAACGCTGTCGATGCCTCCCTCTTAATCCAAAAGAAACCCATTAGGTTATCCTTTTTTAGGAATAACCTGACGGGTGATAGGAGTGACGTGTTGAACTTCAAAGCCTCGGTGTTTGGAGTTGGGAAAAATGAACGTGGGAGTTAGTGGACCAGAAAACTGTAACCTAGTTGATGAAGCCGTCAAATATGACACATACGATCAACTCTGCAAGTATTTCTCACTTCTCAATCGTTCCAAGAATAAAGTTCTATCTCGGTTTGCTGAATCATTGAGGACATATAGGAGAAACTTTCAAAAGAAACATTTCCCGAAAGAGGCAGCGAGCTCCGATATTTTGTCTTTAAATTCCATTAATAATTCAAAAGGGAGTCAAGAGCCACTATAACTAGAGAAAGGGAAAAAATAACAACATGTGAACAAAATAAAGGAAAGGTTTTAAGATTACAGGACTTCACTCCTTCACCTTCTCAGATCTTTCCTCTTCTTGGCAGCTTTCTCCTCTTAGTCGACAGTTGTCTTAACCTCATTTGGCTCTTTTTCAGCCTAGTTGGCAGGCTGGCCAACAGAAAGCTCCTCAGCTGTAATGGGAGAAGATATTGGGAGATGAATCTTATACAGGTCGGGCTCTGGTGGGACTACTGTCGCCCCCAAGGCATGGTCTCACCCCTACTTGGTATAGCTCTTTGGCGTAAGCAATTTAAATCTCAACATCGTCGCAGGCCGTATTTCAGCCATCTGCGTAGCTGCTCTCCTTGATGCTTGGGACCTCTCCCTCTAGCTTTTGCACCTTCCTAACTAAATCTAGTTTCTCCACCGCCAGCTTCTCCTTCTCTGTAATAACAAGGTTGTTATCCACTCTCATCTAGGCCAAATCCTCCTCCTCCTTCTCCTGCTCAAATCTAGCCTGAGCATTAGTTAAGTCCTTTTGAGAATTCTTTAGGGCTTCACTCAGCTCCTGATTTTTCTTGAACTAGTCGGCATGACTATCCAAGAGTGTTATAAAATCTAAAAAGAACTCCATAGGATGAGAAAGAAGAATTAGTGCATGAAAGCTGGATAAAATGAAATGACTATCAAAAAAGAGAGTACTTACCAAGGCAAGCGACATTGTAAATTTGATTGCAAGTTGTTCTGACACTATCCGTGAAGAATCATCATAATCAATCGAGGGCACTGACCACTTCAACAAGTCGGGGGAAAGGGATGGGGTGTTTGCTATGCTGGCCCCTCGATAATAATAAAAAGTAGAATAAGGACCTGACTGGGGGCTAGAGGGTCTAATTCTTCTTCCTTTCCTCCTCTCTCTTTCTCTCCTCCTCCATCCTCCTCTCTCCTTCTCTTCTCTTTTCTTCCTATCTCTTGTTCTTCTCTACCTCCTTCTCCTTCCACTTGGTTCTCGAGCTAGAACAACTAACTTTAGGGGAGTCCCCCTCAGATTTTTTCCAGAAGCTTGACCCTGTCGGATAGTAAGGCCTGATTTTCATTATTTGAGATCAACAATCTCCTCTTCAAGGGAATCATTCCTTCTTCTTATCCTATTTCTTCTTCCTCTTCTTATATCTCAATTGGCCCAGATGAACCAGAGGATTCTTCTTTTAAAAGATCTAAGATTGGGATCTTGTCTACTAGCCGAGCAATAAAATTAGAAGTGGTATTTTTATATTCCATAAGATAAGCTGCTGAATGAGGGTGATCACCATCAGGAAACCTGTCTCTAACCTTACAGTCCTTCAGAAGATCAGTAACCTTTATTTTTCGAAGAGCAGGCTCTGGGTTCTTGTCACGAGCTACAAAACAGAGGAAGAAATACATATCCGAAGATAGAAAAAAGAAATAACAGACAAAAAGTCAGAACCTTTGATAAAAGAAAAAGAGGCAACAACCTATGTGATCCTCCCCCTAATCAAGGCACTATGAATCCCAGTACCTCTCTCCCTTAGGTAGGGGAGGATGTTGTTAATTCCTGGCAATGAAACCCTGCTCCTAATACCCTTATAGGAGTCATGAAGATTTATGACCAGAATCTATCAGCCTTCCTTACCTTCAGGTACAAAACACCATCACTGGTGCGCGACCAAACATAGCAATAGAAAATTTCTATGAGTCCCAAGTTGGTCCCATGCAATTCATTAATTCTATGCACCTTGTTCACTATTTTCCAAGTGTTTGGGGCACACTGAGCAGGGAAAGACTTAAAATAACTAAAGAATTTAAAAAATAAGGGGTTTGGGGGAAAAGTTAACCACCTGAAAAACAAGAAGAGTGTGAATCTAGTGTCCATCTTCTATGTCCTGGGCATCCCTGGGACACAGTCGATTTTTACCCACACAAAAAATACAATATGATTTTCAAAACTCCGTAACAATTTTGCCCTTGAAATGAGACATGAAGAAAAGGTTTCGAACAGCAAATAAAATCAACCAAAATGATGAATAAAAGGATCAGGTTAGAGTAACTTACAAGTAAAAATAGTAAGAGAAAGCTCTGGAAATATAAAAGGCAAGAGGGAACATTCGGCAACAAGTTCGCGAAGAAGAAACAATGGAAAAATGACGATTGATATAGTTGAACCCGGTTTGAACTTCATGATAATGATGAAAGGGAGATTCCTAATGAAGATCTTGACGCTTCATCGATCTTCTCGGACTAGCACACCGCAAGTTCATAAGTATTACTAATGTGCCATGTCAGTTTTTAACAGTTATGGGCCTTGAACTCACTTAAAATCTATTGGCCCAACATTTCAGCCCAAAGATTTAGGGGAAATTGTGGGGGTTTATTTATTCTTTAAGCTTGCTGATACAGCCGACCAGCCCATCATGCAAAGTGGACTTCCCAACCTAACTCAAATATTTAATTTAGACCCGTGTATTTAACATGTGCTTAAATGCATGGAGATAGGCTCAAATAGGTTACCAACAATGTCACAGAGATATTCAGGGACACCTACAACCTATCCACAGGCTGGTTGATTTACTTATAAAATTTAGTCACTTAAAATGACAACTATAATTATAAACCCTGACCCGAGGCAAAGGGGATGTGACTTATATCATTCGAGAGAAAATAATAGCAAACAACAACCTCTCCATGGGCATAGGTAAATTACCGAACCACGTACATTTGGTGTTGTGTGTGTGATTACTTATCTTCTGCTCGATATTGCTTTCTAGATTTCTCATAATGATAATTCTTGCACTCACAACATCTATGGACCAATATAAATTCAGTTAGGACAGATTCTTACATGGCTTCTCCTAAGACTCGTTCGGGATAGGTTCGATCAAAACAATTTGTCGACACCATTCAAAAATTTCAACTGAGGATTCGGTCAGAATAAGGTTCGGGCTCAACTTTTAAACGAACTCACTTGAAAAAATGTTGGATAGGTTCGGCTTTATCTATTTCAATGCTTTAGAGTCGGCCAGATATATTCATTTGAGACTTGGCCGAGATAGTTCATCCGAAAGAGTCGGCTTAAACTCTTGACATTGTCACCTGAGAATCGCTTAGAATAAATTTAGCCTTACCACTTATATTCTTTAGAAAAGGATTTATCATCACCACTGAGGCTCCGCCGGAATTGGTTAGAAATCAACATTTAAAGACCTACCAATGTATAAATTGGCATCCAGACTTCTCTGGACACTAGACTAACTAAGGATCAGCTACCTTTTAACTCTCTAATAATATTTGGTTTGGCCTAAGCATTTTGGAGCATCCATTTTATTCTTGTCCATATTTGGTTCAATTAAAGTATTTAGAGCGCCAATTTTTACTCTTGGCCATATTTGGTTCCGCCTAAGCGTTTGGAGTACCCATTTGGCCCTCGACGGGTAAGATTGGTAATAGAGTTAATTTTAGTATGTCGTTATTTAAAGCTCCTCTAACCAAAAATCTCAATTACCAACAAAATTATAACAAACTAGAGCATATACTGGTAAGTGAGGTATCAGTCCAAATCTAAGGATGAAACATGCAAGAGAGGAAAGATGTAATTCATTTATTTATTTGATTTCCTTTTTGGACTTTTTACTTTTTCTATTTTTTTAGCTTTTCTTAATATTAAAACAATTTGGAGATAAGGTGAAATAAGACGACACTAAATGAAAGATTTAATTACTAACTAGAAAGTAAGAGAAGAAACTAAGTAAATCTAACTAAATAAAAATATAAAATATGATATGACTGAGGAAATAAAAGTGAGAACTAACAAGGGATAGGATGACACCATATATTCTAGTTAATCAAAATTAATAAATTCATTCAAATTAATTATCCCAAGTTAGTATTAAAATCACAAATCAACTCTCGTTTCAAATGTAATTTTAATAATAACATTTTAAAAAATTAAATTTAACACCCCTACACTCTAGAAAAGTAAATTTAAACATTATTTAACAAATCACCCGCTAAGATCAATTTATCAAATTAGTTTAAATCATAAAAGTAAGCTTAGAGTTGAAATTCAAGGAATAATACCACACTTGAGAAACCCCTATCTCTAGTCTGAATCTAAAATAGGTATTATAGCTAGAATTTTGATTTTCTCACGAAAATCATTTACCCTCTCTCGAGGCGTAAATTAAAATGTAAGAGTGCAAAGTTAATCATCAAAGGAACATTTAGTTTAAATTAATTAATTAAATTATGATTAACATCAAATAATGGGTCACCTCACCCCTTGAAAGGGTATTTAGCCTCACATGATATCAAACATGATAAACTAATATTCAATAGTTATTTATATAAAAGAGTACAGAGAAGAACAATCAAAACGGTCTCTTGAATTCAATTGACTTCAATCCTTGAATGTTACGTATACAACCCTCTAAGTGAGTGATCAATAAAAATATAAATGAAAAATTCACTCAACTTGAATCTCACAAATTTAATTTCGCACTAATCTCTAAAATAAAAAATAAAATAAAAACTACTCTAAAAAAATAATAAGTGTTTCTCTCTCAAATTTTCTCTCTAAAACCCTAGATGATCTCCCAAATGATCTTTGAGTCTTCATTTATAGGAGGCACATGGATCATGGGGGCACAATTGGGAAAATAGGCTAGGGGTGCATGTGCATGGGGTGAGATAGAAATCAGATTTCAGTGAGGGTCCGTTTGGCAACCCAATTCCAAGCCATGGAAATGGAATTCGCAGGCCAATTTCAATTCCACGGAATTGAAATTGGCCTTCCAATTCCAATTCCAAACCTTGGAATTGGGTTGCCAAACGGGCCTTGAGGGTATTTTGGGGAAGTCTAATTGTGCATGTGGGAGATGTGGTAGTTAAGATGAGTTGGGGGTAAACTGGGTATATGGGGTAAAATGGGTTTTTAAACACGTGGGTCTTAGTTTATTTGACTTGGGTTTATTTTGGTCTTTGGCTTTGGTTTATTTGATTTTATGCAGGTGACGGTTTTGGTTGAGGTGGGTTAGAAATGGGAGATGGGAAATGGGTAGGTTGGATATGGATTATGGGTTTGGATGGCTTCCATGGTTTCAGTTGAGTTGGGTTGCTGAGTCGGGTCTAGATATGAGTTGGTTTGGGTTCGAACTGAGCCATGGGTACGATCGCAGGTGGGATCGGGTTTGGGAATGAGGGAAGCTTCGGGTGGCTTGGGTTTGGAATTGAGGTTGGGTATTGTTGGTTTTGGTATGGAAGTTAGGTCGCCGGCGAGTTGACTTGGCCCGAGGTTCTGGAATGGGTTCCGAGTTAGGGATGAGTTGGGGCAGGTCCGGTGTGGGATAAAGGGCCATACAGAGTCGCTGGTATTGGGTTGGATGGGATAGGGGAGGGGGAGTTGAGTTCGAGTTGGCTGATGGGGGCTGCCGGAGCTCATGGATTTTCGGGTTGGACCCGTGTTGAACAAGTGCGGCCAGCTTGGGGCTAAGATGGAATGGAGTAAGGTGGGTTAAGGTTGTGTGTTTATGGAGTTAGTTTGTTGTCGTGTTAAGGGAGCATTAGGAGAGAGAAAGAGCGTGTTGGGTGGAAGGAAGAAGAGGGTGAATAGTAGCTGGATGGGGAGTTATTTTGGTGTGGTGAGGTGTATGGTAAGGTAAGGTGAGGGTGAGGGTGTTTTGTGTGTGCTTGATTTGTGACCCAAAAATAAAAACATATATAAAATATATTATACTGATATACCCGTTTATATCCTCGGCTTGGCTGATGATAACCTCCAAACGGATGACCTTACGAGGGCCCGACCCCTCATACAGGCTCCATACAACCCCTCAGAGGGCCGACCCTCCACTTGGCTTCAGACGACAGTACGAGGGGCCGACCCTCCACCAGGTTCCAGACGAACCTACGAGGGGCCGACCCTTCACCAGGCTCCAGACGACCCTACGAGGAGCCAACCCTTCACCAGGCTTTAGCCGACCCTGCGAGGGTACGACAGTACGAGGGCAGAATTGGATCAGACTCACTACTGGAAGGAACTTTGCCCTCGGCCTCGGCTCATAGGCCGAGGGTGACATCATGCCCGCGCGTGGTTTGGGAGACGCGTGGAACAGTGCGCATGAGGCTCACATGGCACGTGGAAGACCGTTACAACCGAATCACCCCCTCACGTGAGGGAATATTATGTCATCATTTGGCATCTACAGGTGTCAACAGGAGATTGGCTTGATCATCATTCACATGCACCATGCATACTTGGGGGTACACTACACCCCCCAAGACCTATATATACTTGTCACCTACAACCCTACAGGGGATCGATCCATGAACAGTAGCCCTAGCTAAAACTCTGCTTGTACACACAGTAGAGAGAGAGAGAGGGTTATGTGCATTGTATCCAAGGCCATTAGCGCCCATACTTAGTGGATCACACACTCACAGTGGATGTAGGCCAAATTGGCTGAACCACTAAACATCATTGTCCTAATTCCTCTTATACTCATCCCCTTCTACATACTTATACACTTATACATCTCTATGGCTGCCATGGCTGCTGCTGTTTCAGCTCACTATCACTTATCTGGTGGTGCTGAATCATAGCATCACCAGTTTGGCGCCGTCTGTGGGAACGCGAGAAAACATCTCTTCCCTAAGTACAGCTTGACCTCACTGGGCACTCCTGTGGTGAACCAACACTCCCCCTGAGAGGAGGTGTTTCACCATTAAAAGAGACCCACTAAGGTATTCAAGCTCACCAGTATTTTCTTCAGTCCAACTTTTCATAGCTCAAGCACATGGCACCTGAGATGCCACCACCACCACTCCCCCTGCCGGATGAGGGGGGAAGACCCAGTTCCAGTCAGCCGCCACCCCAGTCTGAGATGGCTGATGTGGCGGCAGCCCTAAAGTCTCTGGCAGTGAGCCAGCGGATGATGCAGGAGCAGTTCACAGCTCTAAGCCAGAACATACTAAGAGCACCAGGGGTTTCGCCTGAGATGATTACTCCGGCAGCAGCTCCAGGGCAGCATGAGGCCAGGGGACCACCCCAGGCACCACGCAAAGACCTGCCACCCCCTCAGCGGCGTAGGGATGTTGCTGACCCCCGGCGTCTACGCCTGGGGAGGCAATAAAACCCTTGCCCTGAGGATAGGTATGGAGATCTGGAGGGAGAGGAGGCTCTTATAGAGTGCTGGGAACCTTACGAGGTCTCCAACAACACTGTGCGACCCCTCCAGGACAGTAGGGGAAAGTTTGGGAGACCAAACCCGGATGATCGCCCAAGAGGCTCTGCTTTTGATCGCTTGAGCAGGGGGTCGGCCTTTGAGAGGCTAGGCCCAGTAAATGACCTGCGGGAACAGTTGTCCTGACCAAGGAGTGCTGCAAGATCTAGGAGGGAGGCAGAAGATGGCCGACCCCGAGGACGAGATGACGGCCAAAGGGAAGTGAACAGTCGACACAGGCCTGCTGCAGCAGAACCCTCCGTCCACCTCGGAGAGGCAGCAGGGGATAACATTGGCCAGGCCGACCCTGTGAGGCCCTGGAATGACTCAATCCAGCGGTTAGAGGATAAGATTGGTGATATAATTAAGAGCAGAGACCCTCTTCAGAGGGGATACACCATAGGCTCACCCTTTGTGGCAAAGATAGTCAACTTCCCCATGCCGTTAAAGTTCAAGCCACCTATGGTCACCCCAAGGTATGACGGGAGCACCAACCCCGTCCACCACGTGGAGATGTATCAGTCGGCGGCAGACATATACTCTATCTCAGACGAGATGAGGTGTCGCGCCTTCTCTGGTACCTTGACAGGGGCTGCGCATGTCTGGTACACGTCTCTTCTAAAAAAATCCATTGGAAACTTTAAGCAGTTGGCAGACCTGTTCATCCATAATTTCTGCTTTGGGGTGAGGCCACAGAAGAAGACCACCCACCTGCTTTATGTTAAGCAGGGGAAGAGTGAGAGTCTGAGGGACTATATAGCCAGATTCAATAAGGAGAAGCTAGAGGTGGAAGACTATGAGGAGAGCATAGTTATGACAGCCCTGATTGGAGGACTCCAAAAGGGGAAGTTGTTATGGAAGCTTGCTGAAGACCCTCCGAGGACGATGGCCGAGCTGTTGTCGACAGCAGGAAAGGTGATGAACGCCGAAGAGGCGATGGCTGTGAAATATGAGGACGAAAGAGGAGGTGCAAGTGGGAGTAAATACCCTAAGAAGAACAAGGAGGGAAAGAAGAGGTCCTCGGATGATAAGTTCGCGGGGTACACCCCTCTGACGGTCAGCTGTGAACAGATTCTCAATGAGATTAAGTGTGACCGATCCCTGAAGTGGCCTGAGAAGCTGAGGGCAGCCCCCGGCAAGAGAAATAAGAACCTATGGTGTGAGTTCCACCAAGACCACGGCCACGTTACGGACAAATGCTTTGCTCTGAAAGACGAGATTGAGAAGATGCTGAAAGAAGGGAAGCTCAAAAAGTACATGGACAAAGGTGCCTTCAAGAGGGGCCGAGGGGACGACCCCAGAAAGAAGCGAGGCGATGCATGCAGAGAAGGTCTTCAAAAAAGAGGGGACGACCCTTCTGATGATGAGGACGACCCTGACCTCCCGCTGAGAGACGACCACGGCCCTGTCAAGAGACTTAATATGATCTCGCTCGGAGTAGGAATGATCTCCGGGGGACTTGCAGGAGGAGGGTCTGAGGTCGCCGATAGGAAGGCCCATGTGGCTGAAACAAAGACAGTGACGAAGACGGTACACGCAACCTCCTTGGAGGTCAAGTCAGAAAAGATGAAGAAGGTGGATATGGACACATTGATAGTAGGGTTTTCAACGATGGACTTCAAAGGCCTCTTAGCCCCACATGATGACCCTCTCGTCATCACTACCAGGGTACACGGGTGCGATGTGCCGAGGATCTTGATAGATGGGGGTAGCTCTGCAGATGTGATGTTTTGGCCATGCTTCAAAGCTTTGGGTCTCAGCCATGCTAGACTTGTCCCTTACCATCATCCGTTGATTGGGTTCAGTGGGGAAAAGGTTCATCCCCTTGGGGTATATGAGGCCGATGTGAGGATGGGGGACGAGTGGCCGAGATGGCTCACAAAGAAGGTCAGTTTCTTTGTGATGGACGAGCAGGTGTTTTCGGCCTACAACATCATACTGGGGCATGTGGCCCTCAAGGGGTTTGAAGTTGTGCCATCTATGGTCCACCAGATGATCAAATTTCCTACCCCTTACGGGGTAGGGGAAGTTCAGGGAGACCAGATGACAGTGCGAGAGTGTTACTACAACTCCGCTGAAGAAAGGGAGGCACACAAGAGGGTTACGACCACTTACAACATTGATACCCTAGACCCCAGAGATGAAACAAAGCTGAAGAAAGGAGAGGCTGCGGAAGAGGTAGAATCCATCATCCTCGATGAGGATGACACGGAAAAAACCGTCCAAGTTGGCAAGTCTCTGAAGTCCGACATCAAGGAAGACCTAATTAAACTATTGAGGAGAAGGCGAAGCGTCTTCGCCTGGAGTCATGTAGATATGCCAGGGATTGACCCTGAAGTCATGTGCCACAAGCTCAATGTGGTAGAGGGAGTGAAGCCGGTGAAACAGAAGAGGAGAATTTACTCCAGAGAAAAATATGAGGTCATCAGGGACGAGGTCAAAAAATTAGAAGACGCTGAATTTATTAGAGAGGTCATCTACCCTGAATGGCTGTCCAATGCAGTCATTGTCCCAAAGGCCAACGGCAAGTGGAGAATGTGCGTGGACTTCATAGACCTCAACAAGCATTGTCCCAAAGACAGCTTCCCTCTCCCCCGCATCGACCAGATGGTAGATGCTACCGCAGGCCATGAGCTCATGAGTTTCATGGATGCCTACTCAGGGTATAACCAGATTTTCATGAACCCTGAAGACTCGGAGAGGACCGCCTTCATCACTGACAAGGGGACATACTGCTACAGGGTCATGCCCTTTGGCCTAAAGAATGCAGGGGCAACATACCAGCGCCTCGTAAACAAAATGTTTGAAGATCAAAGTGGGAAGTCTATGGAGGTCTACGTAGACGACATGCTGACTAAGAGTCTGAAGGCAGAGGATCATGTAGCAGACCTGGAGAAGACCTTTAATACGATGGACAAGTACCAGATGAAGCTTAACCCGGCCAAATGTGTCTTCGGGGTCGGAGCAGGGAAGCTCCTGGGGTTCATTGTCAACCAAAGAGGCATCGAGGCCAATCCTGAAAAGATAAAGGCCCTTGTTGAGATGAAGACCCCCAAGTCCATTAAAGACGTCCAGAGACTCACATGGAGAGTTGTTGCCTTAAACAGGTTCATGTCTAGAGCCACAGACAAGTGTTTGCCATTCTTCAAGATCCTTAGGAAGGCCTTCGAGTGGAACGAAGAGTGTGATGAGGCTTTCAGGGACCTGAAGTTATACTTAGGGTCTCCCTTACTGCTGTCACGACCCGTGCAGGGTGAACAACTCTACGTGTACCTCGCCGTCTCAGAGTCAGCCATCAGTGCAGCCATTGTGAGAGACGAAGACAGGATACAGAAGCCTGTGTATTTTAACAGCAAGGCACTCCAAGGGGCAGAGCAAAGATACCCGAGGATGGAGAAGCTGGCCTACGCCTTGATCCATCCCTCAAGGAAGATGAAGCCGTACTTTCAGTCCCATACAATGGTCATCCTCACCGACTCTCCTCTTAGGCAGGTCCTACACAAGCCAGAAAAATCAGGTAGGTTGATGGCCTGGGCTATAGAGCTGGGGGAGTTTGACATTGTGTATCGGCCTAGGACGGCCGTTAAGGGGCAGGCATTGGTAGACTTCGTGGCTGAGTTCACCCTGGAAGATGATGAGGCCGAGGGTGAGACCCTCGGGAAGACGGATACAAAAGACAGACCCGCAGACACACCCGCAGATAGGGCTGAGACGAGCACCGCTAGAAGGAACGCGACTGAAAACGAAGAGGGAAGATACATCTTTAGACAGGGGTCCCTCTCTGAGGGAAATTTTTCAGAAGGAAAGACTCTGTGGAGCCTCTTCGTTGACGGGTCCTCCTGTGACAGCGGAAGTGGTGCTGGACTGATACTATCAGCACCCGATGGCACAGACGTTGAATACGCCCTGAGGTTCAACTTCAAGACCTCCAACAACGAGGCTGAATATGAGGCCTTAATAGCAGGCCTCTCCTTGGCTAAGTCTCTTAGTGTTGGCCATATTTTGGTCCATAGTGATTCAAGGCTAGTAGTGAATCAGATACTAGGATCCTACGAGGCTAAGGACGAGAGGATGGCTAGGTACCTTGAGAAGGTGAGGTCATTACTGAAGGGCTTCAGAGAAGTGAAATTAAGGAGGGTACCTAGGCTCGACAATGGCCGTGCTGATGCCCTTGCTAGGTTGGCTTCGGCAACAAGAACAGACATCAGGAGGACGGTCCCAGTAGAAATTTTGCTTCGGCCAACTATTGAGGATGCTGAGGGAACACTCAGCAATTGCCTAAATGTTTCCCAAGAAGCTTCGTGGATGGACCCCCTGATCAGATACATTAAAGAGGGTGAGATGCCAGAAGCAAGGCAAGAAAGGAAGAAGCTGAGGTACAGGGCGGCAAAATTCACTGTCATCGGAGACATCTTATACAAAAAGGGGTTTCTGCTCCCCTTACTTAGGTGTGTGCATCCCTCAGAAGTCCTTTCCATTTTGCAAGATGTGCATGAAGGGTCGTGCTAAAGCCACATTGGGGGTAGATCCCTAGCAAAGAGGGTAATCACCCAGGGGTACTGGTGGCCGACCTTGGGGAAAGACGCAGCGGAATACGTAAAAAAGTGGGACAAATGTCAAAGATTTGCCACCATCCCTCACCAGCCCCATCAGTCTCTTACTTCCATTACATCCCCATGGCCATTTGAAGTGTGGGGGATCGACCTAGTAGGACCCTTGCCTAGGGCCATCAATAACTATCGATTCCTCATCGTAGCCATTGATTATTTTTCAAAATGGGTGGAGGCGGAGCCAATGGTGACAATCACAGAGCAGAAGACCTTCCAGTTCATCTGGAAAAACATCATATGCAGATATGGTCTCCCCAACACCCTCATCTCGGATAACGGGACTCAGTTCAAGAATGCCTCTCTACAGAAATACTGTGAGAGGGTAAGTATCAAACAATTTTTCTCCACCCTAGGCCGACCTCAGGCCAATGGGCAAACCGAAGTTACGAACAGGACAATCCTAGACGGAATTAAGAAGAGGCTTGAGGAGGCAAAAGGAAGAAGGGTCGAGGAGTTATATGTCGTGCTGTGGGCATACAGGACGACAGTGAGGACCTCTACCGGAGAGACCCCATTCATGCTAGCATATGGATCAGAAGCCGTCATCCCCACCGAGATTGAGTTTCCTACGCATAGAGTCCAGGTGTATGACCCCCAAAAAAATGCGGAGGAGAGGAGACTCGACTTGGACCTGATTGAGGAAAGAAAGGAGAACGCTGAGGTAAGGCAGGCCGCCTACCAATAGAGGACCGCAAGGTTCTACAATCAGAGGGTGAAACAGAGGCCCATCGCAGTGGGGGACTTGGTCCTCAAGAAGACTTGGCAAAAGCCCAACAAGCTTCACCCTAATTGGCATAGCCCATATAGGGTCATCGATGAAGTCATCCCTGGGACCTACAGGCTAGAAAACCTAGAGGGGGAACCTTTTTCAAACCCCTGGAATGCAGATCATTTAAAGAAATACTATCAGTAGTGTTGTAAGGTCTTGAAAGGACATAATTGTAATGAGAGTTGCTCCAACAGAACACTTGGAAAATTAATGAGAAATATCAGTGTTTCCCTCATCCTGTTGTCAGTCCTAGCACGCATGGAAACATCTACAGAAATCCATTAATTTGGAAAGTTGATCCCTCGGCTATAATGGGGACCAGTGGAGGGGACGAACCCACCATTGTCCTCAAGAAAGACGAGGGAAGACTTCATTAGAAACCATTAACTTGGAAAGTTGATCCCTCGGCTATAATGGGGACCAGTGGAGGGGACGACCCCACCATTGTCCTCAAGAAAGACGAGGGAAGACTTCATTAGAAACCATTAATTTGGTAAGTTGATCCCTCGGCTATAATGAGGGCCAGTGGAGGGGACGACCCCACCACTGTCCTCAAGAAAGACGAGGGAAGACTTAATTAAATCCATTAGTTTGTTAAGTTGATCCCTCGGCTATAATGGGGACCAGTGGAGGGGACGACCCCACCACTGTCCTCAAGAAAGATGAGGGAAGACATTAAAATCCATTAAATTGGTAAGTTGATCCCTCGGCTATAATGGGGACAAGTGGAGGGGACGACCCCACCACTGTCCTCAAGAAAGACGAGGGAAGACATTAAAATCCATTAAATTGGTAAGTTGATCCCTCGGCTATAATGGGGACCAGTGGAGGGGACGACCCCACCACTGTCCTCAAGAAAGACGAGGGAAGACTTTAAAATCCATTAAATTGGAAAGTTGATCCCTCGGCTATAATGGGGACCAGTGGAGGGGACGACCCCACCACTGTCCTCAAGAAAGACGAGGGAAGACTTCATTAGAAACCATTAATTTGGTAAGTTGATCCCTCGGCTATAATGAGGGCCAGTGGAGGGGATGACCCCACCACTGTCCTCAACAAAGACGAGGGAAGACTTCCATTAGTTTGGTAAGTTGATCCCTCGGCTATAATGAGGTCCAGTGGAGGGGACGACCCCAACACTGTCCTCAACAAAGACGAGGGAAGACTTAATTAAATCCATTAGTTGGTAAGTTGACCCCTCGGCTATAATGGGGACCAGTGGAGGGGACGACCCCACCACTGTCCTCAAGAAAGACGAGGGAAGACTTTTGTTAAAAACCATTAAATTGGAAAGTTGATCCCTCGGCTATAATGGGGACCAGTGGAGGGGATGACCCCACCACTGTCCTCAAGAAAGACGAGGGAAGACTTTAAAATCCATTAAATTGGAAAGTTGATCCCTCGGCTATAATGGGGACCAGTGGAGGGGACGACCCCACCACTGTCCTCAAGAAAGACGAGGGAAGACATTAAAATCCATTAAATTGGAAAGTTGATCCCTCGGCTATAATGGGGACCAGTGGAGGGGACGACCCCACCACTGTCCTCAAAAAAGACGAGGGAAGACTTTAAAATCCATTAAATTGGTAAGTGAACCCCTCAGCTATAAATGGGGACCAGTGGAGGCGACGACCCCACCACTGTCCTCAAAAAAGACAAGGGTAGACTTTATTTAAAAACCATTAATTTGGTAAGTGAATCCCTCAGCTATAAATGGGGACCAGTGGAGGGGACGACCCCACCACTGTCCTCAAAAAAGACGAGGGTAGACTTCATTTAAAAATCATTAATTTGGTTACTTGAACCCTCGGCTATAATGGGGACACATGAGGGGACGACCCCACATTGGTCCTCAAAAAAGACGAGGGAGGGGTTAGTAGCATTAACAATGAGCAAACCATAATAGAATTAAATATGGAAGACAAAAATTATGGAAGACAGTAGAAGTAGAGACGATGGTATTGGCAAAACATAAAATATCAAGTGTTTTACAATACAAAGCACAAAAATACACTATAAGGGTATGGGCTACAGGAAGCCACCCTATGGGACGACATCAGAGGGCAAGGCCTCTACATCTATAGGAACGGTATCCTCAATAACCAGAACAGGGTGATCTTCAGAAGTGTCTACCCCCTCGACCTGAACTTGGGATTCCACTTGGTTGAGGGCCTTGGCAATTAGGGGGTCGTCCAGTTGAACACCCTCCAGTGAAGGACGAACCGACGAGACGACATCACCGAATTTGAGGACGACCCATCAGCAGGCCGTCCTGATCCCCCTTTCCAGATACTCAAGGCCGAAGCCCTGAAATTCATCTGAAGTCTTATAAGCCTCAACAGCATCGGCCTCAGCTTCCTTGATGGCTGCTTCCAGATCAGTCTTGTGCTTGACTTCCATGTTCAGTAAAGCCTCATCCCTATCCTTGATGATCAAGTCCTTGGCTTGCAGGTCGGCATCGTGCTGCCTCATCAGCTCATCTAGGACCCTAGCATGCTCGGTCCTAGCACTCTCAAGCTCAGCCCTCGCAGTATCAAGCTCAGTCTTCGCAGTATCAAGCTCTGTCTGCAAGACAGCCTCATGCTGAATAGCCCTTTCGGCCTCATGGAACTTCATCTGATTCTCGGCCATCCATTTGGTGGCTGAGGTAAGGGCACAAACAGACTGCACGAAAAATGAACAGATATCAAGAGGGGCCGAGGGAACAGTTAGCGAAAGAATGAAATTAAGGAGGTGGGTCAAGACCAATACCTGAGCAAGGGAGTGCAGACCATAGTCGTACACTTTAGCAGGAGGCATCTTTGCTAAGAACTCGAAGTCAGAGGCCGACGGTGCAGAGAACATCGAGGCCTTAGCAGCCCGTAAGTTCGTGATCAGTGACGAGGGGTCGGCCCTCAGATGGGCCAGATTTTGAGACCAGAAGGCCCCCATGCTGGACGAAGAGGTCTTCCCCTCAGAGGCGTCGACTCTGGCCCTCGTCCGAGAATCAGGCCGAGGCTCAACTGGGCCCTCAGGCTCCTTCCTTTTGTTACTGTCAGTGGTCGGCTCCACCACTGTCGGCCCAGCGGCCTTTGTCTTCCTCGGAGCCTGCTGAGGCTCCTTCCCCTTCTTCTTGGCCAATCCAGACAGTAAGCTGGGAGCTGTCATTTCCCAAAGATAGTCTGGTGTACCTGCAGGACGATCTGATAAGAGGACGACATGTCAGAAAAGTTCAGAGATAAAGAGAGAACACTTCAAAAATAAGAAAAGAAGGGAAAATGTTCAGTATAACTCACATAGTTCTGTCAGAGGGCCGACCCTCAGACCAGCTTCTTTAAGGAATCGAGGGGTCATCAAGTCTTCGAATTTTGCAAGCTCACCCTATCGCCCTCGTCCTCTCAGATAATCTACGATATCCTTCTCCTCCAGACTAAGTCCAGGGTCTGACCTGGCCTTCATGGAGGGGTTAGACCACTTCCTGGGGACCCTCGGACTATCGGCAACGGGCTCCCACTCCCCGGAGATAAAGAAAAACCTCTTCTTCCAATCATGGTTGGAAGTTTGTGCCACATGGAGGAGTTTCTTCTCAGACCTCCTTGCCCCCAGGTGATAATATCCAGGCTGCTTGGACGAGGAGGTGATGTTATAGCAGCCCAGAAATAGGGCAGCCGAGAGCTCGTCGGTGAAAGAATTATTCCACAAAGAGATATAGCCCAAGATCGTCCTCCAAGAGTTGGGGGGAAGTTGAGAGGGTGATACGCCGAGGGAAAATAGAATATCTGCAATGGAAGGGTGCAGAGGGAGCCTGACTCCAACCTTGAACATTTGTTCATAGACTGCAACCTCTCCCTCTTCACAATCAAAAACTCTCTCAGAATCAGAGGGAACCCTCATAGTTACCCCAGAGGGCACTCCATAAATATGCCTCCATATCAGAAGGTCTCTATCCCTAACTGAGGAGATAAAGGACGAGGCATGGGAGGTATCAACCTCGTCATCCGTATCATCGTCCTCGTCCTCATCCCTTTCCCCCTCATCACCTGCAGGAGGACCCTGAGGAAAAGCCACTTGGAAGGCATTGGGGGACAAGGTTGTCACAGGGACAGCCTCAGAGGGGGCCGTACCCTCGGCCTCTCGGCCTGGGCTAAGGTCAGATGTGTCCTTCCTACCAGAAGTTCCAGCACCAGTTGGCGAGGATGCTCTCTCGTCCATCTCACTCGGTTTGGGAGTCTCGGCTGGACGAGATGACGACCCACAAGACTCAGAGGGTTCAGATTGTCTTATGGTGGCAAGAGGAATGGGAAAGATGGGTCGTACCCAAGTAGGGTCGGCCCCTCGTCTCCTCTCTTCCTCCTCCTCTATTCGTCTGATCTCGGTAAAGAGTTTCTCTCTCAAAGATGGGAATTCAGACACTAAGTTGTAAATCCTCCTAAGCATTAAAGGGAGGACTCTACACTTGGAGAAATTACACTAGACTTGACTAATTTAGCTACAAACAAGTGGGGAATTGACCAGGTTTGACTTTTGGATTAAACAAAGAACTCAAAGGTTTTCGTCAAGAACGATTCAAGAACCAGTGACCGGAGAGGACGCCGGAAAAAGCTATGGGGCAACTCAAGGAAAGTGCAGCCCTACGACCCTAAAAAACAAACAGAAATGAAGACAAAAGAAAGCGCTGAATGAAAGAGGTTACCTGATGAGGAGAGAGCAAGAACGCTGCTAGACTTGGAAGGATTGAAGGCTGCAAATGGCGATGGAAGCTGATAAGTTTCTAGAGAGAGAATGCTTAGGCGCGAAGAAGAAGAAGAAGGAGTGAGAATTTGAAAATCTCTTAAATATCTTAGTAATGAGTGGGCCCATTGACTAAGGCAGGACACAGCCCACGAGGAAGGCATCATTAGGGCACAAAGCCCCAAGTGTGCAGCCTCCATGCCTTGGAAACTTGAACAGCAATGAGTACCTGCCCAGGTGTCACTCACCTAACTGATCATACATGCATCTCATTTAAAACACTATCCCTCAGCCATCTCAACAGCACCTATGGCTAAGTGTTGGGGGGTGATTGATATACCCGTTTATATCCTCGGCTTGGCTGATGATAACCTCCAAACGGACGACCTTACGAGGGCCCGACCCCTCATACAGGCTCCATACAACCCCTCAGAGGGCCGACCCTCCACTTGGCTTCAGACGACAGTACGAGGGGCCGACCCTCCACCAGGTTCCAGACGACCCTACGAGGGGCCGACCCTTCACCAGGCTCCAGACGACCCTACGAGGAGCCAACCCTTCACCAGGCTTTAGCCGACCCTGCGAGGGTACGACAGTACGAGGGCAAAATTGGATCAGACTCACTACTGGAAGGAACTTTGCCCTCGGCCTCGGCTCATAGGCCGAGGGTGACATCATGCCCGCGCGTGGTTTGGGAGACGCGTGGAACAGTGCGCATGAGGCTCACATGGCACGTGGAAGACCGTTACAACCGAATCACCCCCTCACGTGAGGGAATATTATGTCATCATTTGGCATCTACAGGTGTCAACAGGAGATTGGCTTGATCATCATTCACATGCACCATGCATACTTGGGGGGTACACTACACCCCCCAAGACCTATATATACTTGTCACCTACAACCCTACAGGGGATCGATCCATGAACAGTAGCCCTAGCTAAAACTCTGCTTGTACACACAGTAGAGAGAGAAAGAGGGTTATGTGCATTGTATCCAAGGCCATTAGCGCCCATACTTAGTGGATCACACACTCACAGTGGATGTAGGCCAAATTGGCTGAACCACTAAACATCATTGTCCTAATTCCTCTTATACTCATCCCCTTCTACATACTTATACACTTATACATCTCTATGGCTGCCATGGCTGCTGCTGTTTGAGCTCACTATCACTTATCTGGTGGTGCTGAATCTTAGCATCACCATATACTAACTTAATAAAAATAAAGTATAAAACTAAAACTTAAAAAAATCAAACTTACTAAAAAAAATGCTAATCTAAAAATAAAAAAGACTCAAAATGAAATAAAAATAATAGTAAAAATCATTAAACTAAAGGCTAAAGTCCTAAAAAAACAAAATCTAATAAAAATAAACCAAAAATAAATTCCTAAAAAAAACTAATCCTAATAAAATAAAAATAAAATTAAGACTAAAAACTAACAACCAATAAAAATAAAAATAAATAGAAAATACACTAAAAAGAAATAGAAAAATAGAAAATAAATCCTAGAAAATTCTAAATAAATCTAAAATAAAACCTAAAAATTAAAATGACACAAAATAAAAATCTAATAAAAAAAAGTACAAACACAATACACACACTGGTTTCGGGTGAAGGTTTGGATTAGGTTAGGCTTCGGTAAGGTACGGGACTGTGGAATTAGTTCCATAAATTGCACATTTGCCTTGAAATAAGCATTGGAACTCCGCAAACGGTGATCAAGCCTGCACATTAAACAATTAAGCATATAAGACCCAATTTTCCGATAATTAGCAACTAAAATACGTCTATTCGGGGTATAAAATGTACACTTTTGGGTGCTTATCACACCACCCCCAAATAGAACATTGCTAGTCCTCGAGCCAAAAGATAAAGAGAAAGAGAAAGACAAGTAACCAAAAGCGTATCACTTTCGCAGGCACTTGCGATTGTACTTAGTATGTGCAAGAAGCCTTTAAACTTATAAGTTGCCCTACAGAATGAGTTTTGCTTCGTGAAGGTTTGCAGGCAATATACCCACAAAATTGTTTATTTGCAATGGCAGTCAATCTCTTATTAGACATAGAATAATCGCACAATCCATCACAAGAGAAATATTTTGAGAAATACAAGCTGGAAGTGTATATATTTAGCTATGTGAATACACAAGACACATCCTTCCTAGAACTCAACGTGTGTGTGTGAATCAGTGAAAATGGGTCAAGTATCATAAAAGTAATTCCTAGATGACCTTTTCGGAATCAACGCTTCAACTTTAAAATCTCACTAGATATATCTCTCTCAAACGAACTCTCGAGATTTGGGTTAGTGTATCGCTCTTGTGTGTGAGGGGGTGAGTAAATGTAAAACATCTCACACACACATAAGAAAGAAAGAACATTTAGAAATAAAATGATCTCATGAAAGAATGCTAATAACTATAGTGAGAACGTCGAGTTATTCACCATGTTGACTCTCATTTGCCCGAACATCTAGGGAAAATATGGATGATTATGGGTGAGGGGGAAATGAAATGGTAAGGATGGAATGAGATGAGGTAGGTATGATAGGATGGGTTATGTATGGATGATGGATGAAAGATGGATGCGATAAGAGTGTTCTATACTTGAAGAACAAATGTCTTTATTTTATAAGAACTTGACTGCAACTCTCCTTTTTTCGATCTTTTTTTCTCTCTCTTTTTTTTCTACTTTTCTATTTTTTCTTTTTCTTTTTATACTCTCAACTCTGAAGACATTTTACATTTGAAAAACACTCTTTTCTTGAAAATAAAAGATGATATGGAGGTGATAAATGGATGATGTGGGGAATGTATGTGAATAGGGAAGAATATGGGAAGGTAATGGAAGAAGTAAATGGTAAATGGTAGGTGTATAGATGAAAATCTAGTATTCGGGACAAATTTCAAGACACACATTTTTTACAACTCGAAAGTGATGTCGTTCTCAGTGATCAAGACAAAATTTAATGAAGAATAATGAGATCGTACAACGATTTAAGTGCAGACCCAAAGAAAGTTGAATCAACTTGTGACTCAGAGATTGCGTAAAACTCTCTAAACGGTGAAAGGCACAAATATCACAAGCTACAGTCTCAACTAGTGATCCTTAAGGTTTTCTTAAGAATTATATTACTCTTCAACTCTAAATCGTAGTGACGTGATAAGTGCGCAAATTTCGTTGAGTCTAGAAATTCATGGTGCAAAATGCCTTGTTATGTATTACATAAGCTATTTAGAAAATTTATACTCCACCTTGATTCCCAGACTTAAAAGATGGATGATAGAAAATTCACGTCAATGAGTGAGATGAAAGAACTTGACAAAAAATTTAAAAATCACGACTTAAGATCAAAAAATTTCAAAAGAGGTACGATTTTGATAAAATTCCCCACCCCAAAACAAAAGGGAACATCATCTGATGTTAAGTAAAATGATTTTTAAAATTGAGAGCAGAAGGTAGGAAAGAGATTACCATAATCAACCACTAATGAAGTGGACAGATGAAGCCAATAATAAACCTAAATAAATGATAAGAGAAAAAATGATTACAAGTCTATAAACATGGAAAGCATAGGGTGATGTGAAACACCACCCCCAAACAGGATGAGACTCATACAAGAAATAACGGGCTCCCTCCCGGTAGCACTAAGTTTAATGTCTTCAGCCAGACCGGCGGGATCTCACCCTAAGGATAAGAACTATGAAAGCGCGAGGTGGCAGAAAAATAGGGTGATGATAATCACCCCCAAACAAGACTGAAGCATCAACCTTGTTGGATGAATGCTAAAAGGGTCAATGCACTTGTATGGAAAAGTGCATCACACGATGCAAAGCATAGGTGGACCATGGGTGGGTGGGTATTAGGGTAAGGGAGAAAAGACATCAGTCTCGAGCCTTATTGAGTCGAAAGGTGAGCTCAACAAGGGCCCTATAAGCATGATGCTCAAGTCGGTAAGGGAGGTGAAATGGTTCGGTAAGTGGGATGTGGTGGGGCTCATAGAAAGCACACAATCGTTCTATAAATGGAGGATGATAATGGTCGTGCCGTGACACACCAGGGAGCTATCGATGTGAAAAATCAACACCACAAGAGCGTGGCGGGCATAGAGTAATAAGATCGGTGTCATTAAAGTGGAGAGTAGCACCACATATACTCTCATGGCAGGTGGAGGTTGGTTTCAGGTGAGGATCTAAAAATGTAGATGGAAACATGAAAGGTGTAAAATCAAGATCCAAACCAGGTGGTGGGGTGGAAGGGGTAATGGGTGGGTCGGGTGGGATAAAGGGTGGAGGAAGATGATCCAATTCAAGTGTAGGGGACACACACTCATCGGGAGGAGTAAAGGAATACTCACTAGAGAGTGTTATCTAAATATGTAGTGGTAAACTTCTGGATAAGACTATCGCCAAGTAATGTGGTGGGTGGTTCAAACAAGGCACCAAGATCCGAGATAGAGGAATCATTAAAAATATTGGGCTCAAAGGGAGCCATGCGTAGTGGAACAATATCCATATCCGGAGAGGTAGAAATCAACTCGGATTCAATCTCAAGATAGGGGTGAGCATTCATAGCTGGAGCTAGCATATGATGAATTGGTTCCTCGGGAACACATACGGTGGGCTGAATAGGTGTAGACTCGGGCATTTTTTTGGATTCGTCGGGAGGGAGAATGTGAACCTCAATGGTAGGTTCATTTGGATAAAGCGGGATTTGACCAGTCTCACTATCTTCGGATAAGTTAACACAAATGTCAACTTGAGGTCCGAACCATGGAATGGTCTCAACATCGAGATTCTCGGGGTGGTAGGGTTGGTCACACTCAAAATCAGTGGCACAAGAAAACTCATCGTCACTCCACGTGGGGGAAATAATGGGTTGACTTAGGTTGAAATCCGACTCTCTCTCACACTCAATCTCATTTAATCTTTGTTCAAGCCGTTGAAGGGCGACATTTTGAATTTGAGTGGAGTGCTCTTTCTCGACGATGAACTTTTGCAAGAGGCCTATGGACAGGACTATATGGAGAATACTCAAAGGAAGTGTGGGGAACGGGGCCAAGTGTGTCATACGCGGGAGAAGCATCTCCGTGAAAGACAAATGGTTGATAATCGTGGATAGTGAAGGAACTGATCGGGATTAGGTGCACTTGGTTTCCATGATGACTGTTGGAACGTGTGAGGATACACAACATCGAGTTGGAATTCGTATTGCGTGTGAGGGTGATAAGGCCTCCACAAATAGCTAGGGTACTCACACAAATCAGAATTGGAGACATCGTGATAATAAGTCGGAGTGGGCTCCGAAACAGTGTCATATAGATACACTTGCTCCATAGTGGGTTCGTATTGATATGAAGAGTATGGACACTCATGGGGCAAGTGATTCGCTAGAAAACAATATGTGCACAACGAAGCATGTGACGCGTTGATACTCGTCATCAGAGGTGATGGAATGTGTAGTGCGTGCATGGACGACGCATGAGTATCAACGGCGTGTGTTTGAGAGTTAAACCCACAAATTAGAGTGTGGAGAGTCGACTCAGGATCAACGTCAAGCATTCTTCGAGACAATGGAAAATGGCCAAAGTATTCCCATAAAGGAATTTCTTCGGCCATGATGGGAGAAATTTTTTTTTTTTATTTTTTGGAACTGTTTCAAAAGGAATGAAAATATTTTTAGATTTTTTTTTGTTTTCTTAAAAAAACTAAGGAAAGAAAATATTTTTTGGATTTTTTTTTTAGAAAAACAAAGGAAGAAAATATATTTGGATTTTTTTTTTGAAGAAAAGAATGGGAAAATATGGACTCATAGGTTGGACGAACTCACTAAAACGGACTACCAAAAAATTGAAGTGGACACACACAAGTCAAGGAAAAATATTCACTAGCACATATCCAATTTTTATCTTAAAAATTAGTGAATGGGTAGTCAAGTTTTAATTAAGTCCGCGGGGGATAAAAATCATGAAAATGATCTTTGTAATCGCCTTTGCAAAAATGTTCTCCTATTGGCCTACCTAGTTGATTGATTTTAAATTTAATGATAGCTAGGATAGAACACAATTGGTAAGCGAGTGAGTCGGGTGATGAAATCCGTTCTCGTGAATGACCAGGTGTAGGTCTTAATTGATTAATTCATCACACACATTGAAAAATAAATGTGATAAAAAAATCAAATAAGAGCACGTAGTCACACACAAAAATTTACTCGCTGACAGGAGAAGTGCGGAGGTTTAAAAATGTACCTCCCACGATTTTTACACCGTGGGGTGATGAACAATTTGAGTCGACCGGGGGGAGATCACACCTATCTCAGTCGGTCCGAGGAGTCCGATCGACCCAAGGTAGAGAGGCTTATTTTCCCCGCCTTTGGACGTCCTCTCTCTACCTTGTCCGGTTTCCCGATCATGCTTTTCTTCGCAATTAATTATTACAAATTTAAATGAAAAATAAATGGTGTCTCTATGCAACGCAATACAAGATAAGTAATAAAATAAACCTAATACAAGCCTTCTAAAATAATAAAAAAAATGGTACGAAAATGAAAAATACAAATGAATCATAAAGTGGATCCTTTCAAGTGCTTCAAGCTCCAAAGATTGGCAACGGCGCCATTTGATAGAGTTACTTTTAGTATGTCGTTGTTTAAAGCTCCTCTAACCAAAAATCCCAATTACGTACAAAATTATAACAAACTAGAGCATAGAGTGGTAAGTGAAATATCAATCCAAATCTAAGGATGAAACACGCAAGAGAGGAAAGATGTAATTCATTTAATTATTTGATTTCTTTTTGGACTTTTTGCTTATTCTATTTTTTTAGCTTTTCTTAATATTAAAACAATTTGAAGATGAGGTGAAATAAGACTACACTAAATGAAAGATCTAATTACTGACTAGAAAGTAAGAGAAGAAACCAAGTAAATCTAACTAAATAAAAATCTAAAATATGAGATGAGTGAGCAAATAAAAGTGACGACGAACAAGGGATAGGGTGACACCAAATATTCTAGTTAATCAAAATTAATTAATTCACTAAAATTAATTGTCCCAAGTTAGTATCAAAATCACAAATCAACTCTCGTTGCAAATGTAATTTTAATAATAACATTTTAAAAAATTAAATTTAACACACCTAAAACTCTAGAAAAGTAGATTTAAATGTCATTTAACAAATCATCCGCTAGGATCGATTTATCAAATTAGTTTAAATCATAAAGTTAAGCTTGGAGTTGAAATTAAAGGAATAATACCACACTTAATTCGAATCTAAAATGGGTATTATAACTAGAATTTCAATTTTCTCTCAAAAATCATTTGCCCTTTCTCGCGGCGTAAATTAAAATGTAAGAGTGCAAAGTTAATCATCAAAGGGAAATTTAATTTAAATTAATTAATTAAATTAGGATTAACATCAAATAATGGGTCTCCCCACCCCTTGAAGGGGGATTTATCCTAACATGATATCAAACATGATAAACAAACATTCAATAGGCATTTAATATAAAAGAGTATAGAGAAGAACAATCATACCAATCTCTTGAATTCAATTGACTTCAATCCTTGAATGATAAGCATATAACCCTCTAAGAGAGTGATCAATAAAAATATAAATGAAAAATTCACTCAACTTGAATCTCACAAATTTAATTTCACACTAATCTCTAAAATAAAATAAAATAAAAATAAAAATAAAAACTACTCTCAAAAAATAAAAACTGTTTCTCTCTCAAATTTTCTTTCTAAAACCCTGGGTGATCTCCCAAATGAGCATTGGGTCTTCATTTGTAGGAGGCACGTGGAGGATGGGGGAACAATTTGGAAAATGGGATAGGGGTGCATGTGCATTGGGTGAGGTAGAAATCAAATTTCGGTGAAGGTATTTCAGGGAACTTTAACTGTGCATGTGGGAGATGTGGTAGTTAGGATGAGTTGGGGGTAAAATGGGTTTTTAAACACGTGGGTCTTAGTTTATTTAACTTGGGTTTTTTTTTTGTCTTTGGCTTTGGTTTATTTGATTTTATGCAGTTGACGATTTTGATTGAGGTGGGTTAGAAATGGGAGATGGGAATTGGGTAGGTTGGATATGGATTATGGGTTTAAATGGCTGACATGGTTGCTGAATCGGGTCTAGAAATGAGTTGGTTCGGGTTTGAATTGAGGCAGGGGTACGATCGCAGGTGGGATCGGGTTTGGGAATGAGGGCATCTTCGGGTGGCTCGGGTTTGGAATTGAGGTTAGGTATTGTTGCTTTTGGTATGGAAGTCAGGTTGTCGGCGAATTGGCTTGCCCCGAGGTTCTGGAATGGGTTCTGAGTTAGGGGATGAGTTGTTGGATAATATGAATGCAAATACAGAAATGGAACTCTTTATATATCACAATAATGTCAACTTCAATACAAAAATGTCACTTCGGAATAGATACTAGAAAGCTTCAAGGCGTGATGTCACTTTCCTAAATACAGTATTTGACCCACACGAATAATTTCGGTATACAAACGGGAATCCGCACATCCGTACTCAAGATACAATGAAGCAACTTGCACTGCCTGCAACTTGTATATTTGAAGACAGCCTTTGGATGCAGCAGCGAAGAACAGTCAATCAAGTTCTTATTCTGTTTATGTGCACAAAACAGAATAAGATAATTTATATCTCCTGAAAATTATAAGAGAGTAATAGCAAGGGTTGGAAATTTCGGAACTGGGTAATATCTGTTATATGTGCAAATTCGTTTTAGGCAGCCTTTATTTATAGATAATGAAAGGCTTTGTCTTCAAGAGTCATGACTGTTGGATTAACAGTCTTAATCAATTCTGAAATGGTATGACTGTTAATTACCAACAGTCTTAAGTCATTTCCGAACAGGTACAACTAATACCAAATCGGTTTTGCACGGGTCAACCAAAAAGTGACCGCGCCCGAGCTACCGCGATCCGACCCGGACGAATCCCGGAAACTCGCTACCACTGCGGACACGCGACGTGCGAAGTGCAAAGTGCGCCACTAGCGCCTCTACAGCCCACTGCCCCGCACCCGCACGCGTGTGCGTGTGCGTACG
The DNA here is from genome assembly GCA_949130495.1 of Sambucus nigra. Lineage (NCBI taxonomy): Eukaryota > Viridiplantae > Streptophyta > Magnoliopsida > Dipsacales > Adoxaceae > Sambucus > Sambucus nigra. The sequence continues at coordinate 257,599,071 of OX422213.1, read as the reverse complement.
GTGCTTCGCACCGTATTGAGGTCTCTTGAATAGCCTCTTAAATGCTAGATGAATTAACTCTTCATCTTCCATTTGTACTTATTAAGTGTACAAATTCTTAATATTTTTCCAATGTGGGACTCAAAGGTTGCCCACTCCTTTTATAGCTTAGTGGTGACACTTAGCTTTGTACATTTTCCAACGTGGGACACTATCCCTTTTTATATTTGGGTTAGCTTCCCACCTCTTCCTCACACTTCCAATGTGGGACAAGCTCTTAAAGCTCTTACACCCAAAAAACTCTTACTCATTTATTTTAAAAATCACCAACATTCCTCCACCATTTTCAAAATAAGTTTTGTAAATCTTTGATTGTCTGTAAGACTGTGTATAAGCATTGGTGTCTCACGACTTGAACCAATACCCTGTGAAGGTTCTTCAAGGTTAACCATGAAAGTATAGTAGACTTGTCTTTGAACTATCAATCTATATTGATTAGCCGGATTTGTCTTCACACACAAATCTTTTAGTCACTGATTATCCATATAAGCCGACACATGTATTAGGCCTTGTGTCTATACCTTGATTTCATGAGTGCTTTAGAGTCAAGCCCAATTCTCATAGGAAGCGGCACCACTTCCAGACTCATATAGGTAGATTATCATAGGTGTCCATGTAACTTAAAACACCATAAATCTATTAAGGTTAAACCCATCCTCTTTCATTATTCATTACATAAAGGCTGCCTAAAACGAATTTGCACATATAACAGATATTACCCAGTTCCGAAATTTCCAACCCTTGCTATTACTCTCTTATAATTTTCAGGAGATATAAATTATCTTATTCTGTTTTGTGCACATAAACAGAATAAGAACTTGATTGACTGTTCTTCGCTGCTGCATCCAAAGGTTGTCTCCAAATATACAAGTTGCAGGCAGTGCAAGTTGCTTCATTGTATCTTGAGTACGGATTTGCGGATTCCCGTTTGTATACCGAAATTATTCGTGTGGGGCAAATACTGTATTTAGGAAAGTGACATCACGCCTTGAAGCTTTCTAGTATCTATTCCGAAGTGACATTTTTGTATTGAAGTTGACATTATTGTGATATATAAAGAGTTTCATTTCTGTATTTGCATTCATATTATCCAACATGAGTTGGGGCAGTTCCGGTGTGGGATAAAGGGTCGGACAGAGTCGCTGGTATTGGGTCGGATTGGATAGGGGTCGGGGGCTGAGTTCGAGTTGGTTGATGGGGGTTGTCGGAGCTCGTGGATTTTCGGGTTGAACCCGTGTTGAACAGGTGCTGCCAGCTTGGGGCTGAGATGGAATGGAGTAAGGTGGGTTAATGTTGTGTGGCTATGGAGTTATTTTGGTGTGGTGTTAATGGAGGATTAGGAGAGAGAAAGAGGGTCTTAGGTGGAAGGAAGAAGAGGGTAAATAGTACCTAGGGGGGGAGTTCTTTTGGTGTGGTGAGGTGTATAGTAAGGTAAGGTGAGGGTGAGTATGTTTTGTGTGTGCTTGATTTGTGACCCAAAAATAAAAACATATATAAAATGTATTATACTAACTTAATAAAAATAAAGTATAAAACTAAGACTTAAAAAAAACTTACTAAAAATAAAAATTTCTAATCTAAAAATAAAAAAGACTCAAAATAAAATAAAAATAAAAGTAAAAATCATTAAACTAAAAACTAAAGTCCTAAGAAAAACAAAATCAAATAAAACTAAACTAAAAATAAATTCCTAAAAAAAACTAATCCTAATAAAATAAAAATAAAATAAAATAAAATAAAGACTAAAAACTAACAACTAATAAAATCAAAATCAAAATAAAATACACTAAAAAAGAAATAGAAAAATAGAAAATAAATCCTAGAAAATTCTAAATAAATCTAAAATAAAACCTAAAAATTAAAATGACACAAAATAAAAATCTAATAAAAAGGTACAAACGCAACACACACACTGGTTTCAAGTGAAGGTTTGGGCTAGGTTAGGCTTGGGTAAGGTATGGGAATGGGGAATTACTTCCATAAGTTGCACATTTGCTTTGAAATAAGCATTTGAACTCTGTAAACGGCGATCAAGCCTGCACATTAAATAATTAAGCATATAAGACCCAATTTGTCAAGAATTAGCAACTAAAATACATCTATTCAGGGTATAAAATGTACAATTTTAGGTGCTTATCAATTGGCCAATGAATTTATAAGGTCCCATTTGACCCTCGGCTGGCAAGGATCGGCCTAAGCATTTATAAGGCCCCACTTGATCCTCGGTTGGTAAGGTTCGGCCCATGCATTTATAAGGCCTCATTTGACCCTCGACTCACATGGTTCGGCCTAAATACTTTTAAGGACATCCTAAACTTAAGGCTTCAATAAGCAGGTGAACTCATATCGTCCTTGGATCCTAGGAGGATCGAGTCATAGCCTTCAGTCTCCTATCATAGTTAGAACAACTCATAAAATTGAAACCTAGGGGCTAGTTGATGATCCAAGAAATGTTCTCCTCTACATAATGAACATTTTGGTCCCCTCGACCTAAAGGGGTCGGCCTCATACCCTCGACCTCCTAGGGTTGGCCATATCATATCATAAATTTCTACAAAGGGTATTTTAGTCATATCAAGCCTATGTTCATGGGTGCATGTGCTTGCATTTCACATGAAGAGAATATCTACACATTCCATGCAGTTTCTAGAAGGATAGGTGTCAGCGATCAGGAGGATCTCTTCAATCATCATTCTCCGTGTGAGTTGGGATGTACATTACACCCTAAGCCACCTATAAATAGATTGTGCATCCTGCCTTGTTTCATAAGTTAAGTCATTGTATAGAATTAATGTTACTCTGTCAAAACACTCTCTAGAGAGAGAAGGTACAACGTGTAACTTGTAAAACACTCTATGGTTAATGAGATATGAGTTTCTCTAAAGTAGATGTAGGCCAATTGGATGAGCCACTCAAAATACTTTATGTTGATCTTATTTTCTTCATTCTTTTACTGCAATAGTTATTCATCGCCATACCCATAAATTGTTTATGTACGTACTCTTTGAGTTATTCTTCTTTTATCTGAGTTGTTACCATTTAATGTAACATCAATAATTAATTCCACTAAATAATTATGACTTCACTCTAATTTAAATATTTCAGAAATCAGTCAAATATAATGAGGTCTTATTTGCAAAGTTAATTATGCTTATGATTCCTCGCGTTAAGCTTCCAATACCTATTTGGTTAAATCAATTTGCCACTACTTGACTTTAACCAATATCTAATTAATTCATTGATTCTGGTACTTAACTTATTTTTTAACTCCAACGGATCATAAATAATCCATGGATCAGGTTTACCGATGAAAATAAGTCTTATATGTCTATCAAATGGATATCGCAATCCAAGGTATCCCCAAACGTGGATTCCCCTCAATTAAGATGTAAGATCTACTTACATAACTTTCACCTAATACGCGGGGATCATTTGATTCATTCTAAGATTGAATCATACCCATAGAATTAAAAATAATAATCATATAAGCATTAAAATCCCCATAATTCTCGGGATTGAGAATCTATGCACCCTTTGTAAATGGTGTGAGATTGCGAAAGTCTAATCAAGGCAGTTGACACGACTGAAAATGTGTCCTTAGTGCATGCCATTACGGTTCAAGAGAAAATTGATCGCGTAAGTAATAAACCTGGTAAGACGGGGTCGAATCCTCAGGGAAATAGGACAAGTGCTCGTGACGACGTAGGAAAGATAATTAACCCTAAACTGACTCTAAAAAATAAACGAAAAGGTGATTAATTTGGAAATTGATGTCTACTAACTAAATGCAAACTGAATTAAACTTACTAACTAAATAATATGAGCAGAATTAAAACCAATGGAACTGATTAAATATGAATGATGAAAGTAGGTTGGAATACAATCCCCCGAACCCTAGTACGTTTAGCGGATACAAAACTAGTTTCTGAATTAGATAATTGATTAAACCTGGTCTTTATTAATCCCAAGAATTACATATATGAGGTACTATTCCGCATCATACGTCATCAAGAGCAAGAATAAAGCAGTGTTGTAATAGCTAACACGCGCATCGCATTCTTAAACACCCCGTTTACCTAGGGCAAACGAAGTTAAAAGACCTACGACGGTTGTGATCACTACACAACATGATTCAATCATTATTTAATTCACAACACTAATTTTCTATTCGTGAAAACCACATCGGGTTAGGTTCATGTATCCCAACCCTGAGAAATCTAGCCTAGCATGGTGCAATTAACTACAATTATATTTTCGACTGTGTAGCAAATCAAAACCATGATGAAATTTAAGCTTAAAAGAAACAGATAATCTAGGATCTATTGGAAACAAATAAACCATCCACTGATTAATGAATTCAAACAATAAATAAAAAGAAGAAACAAACTTTACTAAAGAAAGCTGCATTAAGAGTCACAAATTTGTAACTTTGAGCATCTAGGTTTCTTAACTACCTTCTCTTTCTTAAACTATGCTAAAAGAACTCTAAAACGGAAATCCCTTAAGTCTGGGAACACGTTGGTGTAGAGGGATCTTGAAGGAAATCCTGAGATTAGGGATAATTCCTTAATTGGCAAAAGTGTTTGAGATTAAGCAACCGAAGCAGCTCAGGCGTGGCCACTCAGCGAGGCAGCTTGGCGTGGCAACTCATACTTTAGCTTGTTGTATTAGTGATATTGTATTTTTGTTTATGTTGACTGTAAGCTATAACGGTGGTAATGATGTAACGAGAATAATAAGGAGTCTTAGTGTGAGGTCAAACGGTACTCGCGAGAGACCAGGCTTGGCAGGGCCTGGGAGAGCTTTCATGCTCTATCGAATGACCTCACCGTGGGAACTTTAGAGGGGCTTGGTTTGGAGGATTGAGAAGTGAGGCACCGTTGGGGGCTTATCCTGACCATCTTAGATACACCTGGTAAAACACCGAAGGACCCTGACCGTGGAACCTCAGACAGAGCAGCTTGGAGTTCAATCGCGCGTTGAGTTATGAACCAAACAGCCCTCTACTTAATGTCAAATCTACTGTAGATGATGTCACTAGCCATCTAAATAATGTCAGACCCGCACTTGAGTAAACCATCGTGGTATTTGGGGTTGTCAGGCAGTTGGTGAGCCACCTCTGCCACAACAGCCCCCAGACACACAGTGGTTAGGCAAAAGGCATGTCTTGGCATTTAATGTTTATGACGCGAAGACAACTAGTGCATCAGGCATTTAATGTCGTGACAAAAAGCATGAGGGAAGTTTTTTATAGTCTTTAATGACTGAGTTGCCTCGGGGATGGTGTGGGAGGCCATTTAAGGACCCCAACCACCTTTGAGGAGAGGATGATCTTTTGAGAGTTCTGGAATTATTACTAGAGAGAAGACACATCAGAGAGAGTTATTGCAAAATCAGAGGGTTTACTCACTCATCATTGTTATTTATTACGAAGCTTTTAATACTTGACAGAGATTCTTGAGGATGTTTGGTGTGTTTCTAACTGCCTACCAAGGTGTATCTAGGGTGCTTACTTCTCTCTCCCTCTAGCTGAGTTACTTCTAAGTTCCATTACTACTTTCTGAGTTATACACGAGAGATTTTTGAGTTTAAACTAAGTCTTATCTTCATTGTGTTTGTGTCTGGGTGTTCTATTACTAATCCAAGGCTTTGGCCAATTAGCTTATCATTACCATACTCGAATAGGGGTTACGCCTCCATCTATCTTATCTAAAGTACCCTCTTACAGTTCGAATAAAAAGAATACATTAAGAGTTTCAACCATGCATAACTCTAATTTTGGAAGAGGATAATGATAAAATTCGACAACTGAACGGATCTGAGTTAGTTACATCGGTTCAGTTTGGTCATTACAGAAAGTTTCTTCACTACCATACCCGTTCATTTTTCTCTCTATCGGTTCGATTTGGTCTTTACAGAAATTTTATCTAGCATTCGAATTGGTTCTTTTTATCCTCCATAGGTTCAGTTTGGTCTTTACATTGATTTCCCCTTCATAGTGATTTTTCTCTCAACTTTGAAGCTTCATAACTCGCGATCCGGGACACGGATTTGGATACCATTTCTTCTTATGCGCTCCTAAACTTGAGGTCTTCAACTCTTCTTTAGGCTTCTCGTCCGAATTCTATATGCAAATTAAACTTTTTCCCTTTGACTTTTATTTTTTTATTTTCTTTCTTTCTTTCGATTTCTTTATTTCTTCTTGTAAGGACACAAATTTCCAATTTAGTCGTTTGTAGTTTTGGCTCAATTTTGGACAAAAACATTTGAGTCATAGGATAGTGTTCTTTTGTATCCTTCAAGTCTATGACAAGTTTGAGTTGAAGACGTTGCGGCCTACTTATCAAGAGAGCATCATTTTCGAGTTTCAGTTCCACGTTTCACATCACAAACATCAGATTTCAAGTCTCCAAAGGTATGAATGCTTTTATATATTTATAGGAGACTTGGAATTATTTATAATGGGTGTAATGTTTATTTAAAATAAAGTTTTGGGGCTTAAAAATGAAAAATGAGCATTCTGACATTTCGTTCGAAAGGGTTTATCGTTCGAACGAGAATTTCGTTCGAACGAGTTTGCCAACAACTTTTCCCATTTGTTTACTGGAACATCGTTAGATGGTCATTCGAACGAAAATCTCGTTCAAACAAGATTTCTGGCGAGAAATTCTTTTGGCAGTTTTTCTCCATGATCCCACTCTTTTATTCCCACTAACTCTTTTAGATTTATTTAGTGCGGGAACCTCTTTTGAAAAACTAAATTTTAATAACTTCTAAACACTTTTTGAGAGAATATTTTGGAGAAAAAATTTCCCAACATCAAAAGTTCATAGTTTTGTGTTTTTACGAATCCATGAAATAATTCCTACCAAAAACACATACACCCAACTGTTTTAGTTTTTATCCAAGCTCCTACATTAATATTATTTGCTTGGAGTGTTTGGCACTGGTTTTACTTTTCTACACAAGAATAAAAGAGTATGGGTTTACTTCTACATCCCTTAAAGAAGAAGAAGCTTGTGTTTTGTTGCGGCATTCTCACAGGGTGAAAGGCACCATGTGTGGTTGATAGTTGCTTGGTCTCAATTGGTGGACTCCGAGGTTTCGATGGACTACGGGATTATTAGTTAGGTGAAGGTTGAAGATCGAAGGAGAGCATCAAGGCTTGAAGGGAGTCGAGTTGGTTGTGTAGGTCCTCTTGTCGTGTATTTATAAAATTCATACCATACTTAGTGAATTTGTTAGGCCAGGGCCATCCGAGGTTTTTTTCTTATTTGGGTTTTTCCTCGTACATCGTCGTGTTGTGGGATTGTAAATTTATTTTATCTTTTGCAAAAATCACCTAGAACGCATGCTTAGGGTAAAAAGATAAAATTGGGTTTAATTCGCATTCTTGATTAAAAGGGTGCATGTTTAATAATTTGGGTATGTTTAGTTTAAATTAATTTAACTCAAGTTGGCGATAATTAAATTAATTTGGCTTGAGTAAATTTGTCATTTGTGTGTGTTGTGTTGAACCATCTTTATTCTGCATTAAAGGAAATTCATTTTTATAAAAATTTAAAATTGGGGGTCCTATCGCACCTTTCACTTCTCATGCACTAAATGCCTGCAAAATCTATGAGAAATACACGAAACTCGACGTATTCGTTAGAAAGTGTCAGTAGCAACGATATGAGATAAATCAACTCGAGTTATATCGAACGAAATGTTAAAAGACTCTAAATTACGGGGATAAATATGAAGACTTTATGCCTAATCAAAAAAATCCTAACTTAGAACTTTGCACGTACCGAGCAATGTAAAAGAATCAAAATAAGGTCAAACTCTTATCAAATGTCTTATTGGGATAGAATACCTCTTTCGCGAGCAAGCGATTGCATTCAACATATGCAACAAGCCTTTAATCCCCTAGGTTACCCTAGTAGGAAAAGTTGTGTCTCGTGAGGGTTTGTAACGAATATACCCACAAAATTCATTTTCGACTCAAAGAAAATTCAACATACCTAAAAATTGTACAATTTAAAATCCCCAAAAATGGTCACCATAAATTCATATTCATAAGTCTCAAATCATATTGCGTGTGTGCGAGGTCAAAAATCAAACCACAAATTTTCATCAATTGATCATTACGTTACTTTTCAAAAATTTGCTTTGATTTCATTTCTCACGGGATGCTCTAACAAACGAATCATTCAGATTATGGCTATTTCTCTCGCTATGCATGATATAAAGAGTAACTGCAATGGACACAAGGTCATGCACATCAATTTGAAAGACGGAAATTTTATATGGTGAAAAGATCTCTTCATCGGAATACGCTTATTGGAAAACGGGAAATATCGTCTCTTATTCACACCATGTTATATCTCTTATTTTCTTTTTCTTTTTTAGCTCTCCACGCGGTAATCAATTTCGAAATTCGGACTCGTTAGGACTTTTCTGGGGTTATAAGGTGTATTGGGTAAATTGGGATTTATTAGGAAAGTCATAATTGAAAAATGTTCTTATGATGTCCTTTAGTGCTTTTTCGGGCTTTTGCTCAATTTTCTTTTCTTTTTTTCCCTTTTTTTCTATTTTTCACATTTTTCTTTTTTTTTCTATTTTTGTTGAGCATTTTTCTCCCATTTTTTTTTCTTTTCTTGCCTCTTTTTATTGCACTTTTTGGACTTAATTTCTGAATTTTCCATTTTTCTCAATTCCGGGCCAATTGGGTTTATTTGGGTTATAAACGAGAAGGGGAAATTTTTATTAGGCTCAAACTGGGTTGCAAAGGGAAAAAATTTCACAACTTTTTATGGCTAATATTTTCGGGTAACAAATGATGGCATACCTTCATTTATCTTAATTACTCATTAATTTACCATATGCGTCTCGAGATTAATTTAGTTTAGATATAATTTTAGCTCGTATTCAAAATGACATCTCACACATTTCCCGTAACCGGTCAAAACAAAGGAATAGAGATCTTCAACTACTTTTTAAACGTTGAATTGAACTTTGAGTTAACCATTAACTCAGACTGATTGAAAAACTCGCAAAAAGTGATAAGCTCAAAATCTCACCGGGTTGATTAATCTCCACACTTATTCATAAAGTCGTAAATTTTCGCTCAATTTCCATCTTTGGTCAATTTCAGATTTGAAAGTTGAAATTTTTCAATTTGGGACTTAAAAAATTGTGACATTTTTGAAAATTTTAAATTCTAATTTTTATTTATTTTGAAGAAAAAAAATATTTATGACTTTTCAGATTTTTTCAATTTTTTTGGAAATATTTGAAATTTTCTAGTTTTTTTTTTTTGGGGGGGGGAGGTGGCATTTTGAACTTTGCGAAATTTTGAAGCGCATGCGTACCCCCCCCCCCCCCCCCCAACTTAGACTTTTGCAAAGTCCCTATGCAAAAGGGCTAAAATAAAAATTAAAGAGAGAATGCAAAAAAAAACTGAACAAAGGACAAAATGAAACAATAAGCACAAGAAAGTATATGAAATGAAAAGATAGGCCTCATAGCTCCCCATTACAAAATATAAGCATTTAGGGACAGAAAATGTGAAGAACTACAAAATACAAATAACCAAACCAACAACTTGTTACTTAAGGGATGGGTGGGATGTTCCGGAAGCATTTGGGTCATATGGGTCGTAGAAGTAGGGTGGTGGTGGAACACCCATATGAAGTCGATACAACTCAGCTTGAAGGCGATGCGTCATACTTGTATCGCGCTGGTATACTCGACGGTCCTCTTGGCAGTCGGTACGATATTCATTAATGAAACCGTCAAAGCGTGTTGCTAGCGCGGAAATGCGTTCATCAAGGCTTGCTCCCTTTGGCTCATAGTCAGAATCGTCCACTTCATCATACTCTTCCTCAGCGCCCTCGACCATCTCTATGTCCTCGGCTTCTTCATGCGCCTCATCATCGGAATCATCTGAATCATCAACCTCTACCACTGTTGCTCGTATAACCTCTCGTTGTTTTGCACTTCGATTATGTGATTACTGCCCAATGGGCTTTAGGAGGCGAGGAAATGCCTGGGGTGGCTCTATTCCGGCATCGGCTATTATGGAGGTGATGAGGCGAGGATGTGGAAGAGGGGTCATACCCTTTTGATCCAAGGCCGCATAGAGGATGTCGGCATAGAATGTGCGGACAAGGTGAATGGTAGTCTTGGGATCAAAGATGTGGTAGACGAGTGTAGCTTAGTGAGGGCACATCGCCGAATCATTGGATGTTTGGAGAAGGCTAGCATAAACAGTGTGGAAGGTGATGTGGGCCTTATCATTTAGGTGCCCCACCGAAAAAGTTTCCCGAACCTAATGTTCGTCGGGTATAAGTCGGGCTATGCATCTACTTTTGGGCATGAGTGCGGCGGCACTTGGGTAGTCAAATTGTTTCGGGATTGGAACCCCCTTGGCAGCAAGCTTTAGGGACAAAATATCCAAGGAGAAGGGAATGGGTCGGCCGACAACAAAGGCTTGGGCCTCAAACTCACCCGTACGGATGAGGGAGCCATAGAAAGACCGAACCTCCTCCTCCTAGACTACCTTGTGGGGTTCTTTGAAGAATTGGCACACCCTTAGTGCTAAAAAGAGTAGTGATGGTGGGGGGTAGCTCTTGCCATTTAACGAGGTGCTCAATATGGAGTTTACGGGAGGAGGTGAAAAACTATTCGCACCATATGCATTCTATGCGGGAACGGTAGTCCCCGTTACCATCAAGGAGGACTTCGATGGGGGTGTACTTGAAAGGTGGAGCTCGCTTGGCCATGTGAAAATTTGGTGTTATAGGAAAATGGGAGAGAGAGAGAGAGAGAGAGTATGTATGAAGGGAATTGTCTAGTGTGGGAAGAAAATGGTGGGAGAGGGTGGGATTTTATAGGTGGTGTGGGTGGAGGGGGGGAGTATTTGGAGGGAAAAGACGTATTAGGAGGGAAGTGAAGAGATTAGGGGAATGGGGGAAGCATCTTGGGAAGGGGCAAAAATTTGTAGAGGCCGAACCGATCGAGGTTCCAGGGTTGAACCGGTACGGTTCCCCGCTTCTTTTTTCAAATTTTTCCAGACCAAACCAATCCGGTCCAGTGGCATTGATTCAGTTTGCTAGGAATAGAAACTCTCTTCTCCTCTATTAATCATGAATTCTTTCACTCTCGAATTTTTGAACACTCGCGCAATTATTCCAACACATGAACTCTCTCGAAACTCCCCATGCCCTCACGATTTTTTTAACAATGTTTTTAATTTCACGATTCGCTAGCTTTGCTTACCCACTCAATTGAGGGAGATAAGCTTTTTATACCTTATGAACAACTCCATATTTTCTCATAAGCTTTTGAAATGGACTATTGCAAAAATGCTTACCATTATCACTAATTATTACCTTCGGAGCACCAAAGTGAGAGTGCATGTGTTCTTGTAAGAAATTAATCACCACTTTATTGTCATTCATTTTGGTAACTAAGGCCTCTACCCATTTAGACACGTAATCTACCGCCACGGGGATGTATAGGAAGCCAAAGGACGGGGGGAAAGGGCCCAAGAAATTAATACCCCAACAATCAAACATCTTGATGATTAGTATAGGGATTGATGGCATCATGTCTCGTCGGGTAATATCTCCCATCCTTTGGCACCTATCTCAAGATTTACAATAACCGTTCACATCCCGGAAGATTGTGGGCCAATAGAGTCCGCTTTGAAGAATCTTAGCGATTGTCTTATTAGTGGAAAAGTGGCCTCGAAATGCTTTCGTATCACAGAAATGAATGACGCTATGAGTCTCGTCATCTAATTGGTCCGCACAATATTTAAATAGAAATGGATCGTCGTAGAAAAACATGCGCGACCAAGTAATGAACCTTTTTTTTCTTGCGGTGTCCAATCGGGAGGGATGGCTCCTGTGACAAGATAGTTAACTATGTCCGCAAACCAGGGAAGATAAGAGGTGGTAAATAGCTGCTCATCTAGGAAATACTCGTCTATGGGTATGGGATCACTAGGCATATCGGGCGATGGGGACAAGTGATCGACAACGACGTTTTCTACCCTTTTTTGTCTTTAATGGAGAGATTAAACTATTGTAGGAGTACGATCCACATTATGAGGTGCGGCTTGGCATCTTTCTTAACAAGGAGATATTTTAGCGCTGCATGATCGATAAAGTATGTGATGGACGAACCAACAAGGTACGAGCAAAATTTATCAAGGGCAAACACTACCGTTATAAATTCTTTCTCCGTGGTGGAGTAATTGAGTTGTGATCCGATTAAAGTTCGACTAGCGTAGTAGATGACATAAGCTTTTTTATCCTTTCTTTGGCCCAAAACAGCCCCTACCACGTAATCACTTGCATCACACATGAGCTCGAATGGTAGGACCAATCCGGAGCTTGCATGATGGGAGTAAAAACGAGCATGCTTTTCAATTTATCAAAAGTACCTTGGAATGCTTCGTTCCACTAAAAGGGGACATCCTTCATAAGGAGGTTACTCAAGGGTCTAGCGATGGCACAAAAATCCTTGATAAACCTTCTATAAAACCCCACATGGCCCAAGAAGGAGCACACATCCTTTAGTAATTTCGGTGGGTTTACCTCAACTATGACATCTATTTTAGCCCTATCTACTTCAGTCCCTTGGACAACACTATGTGGCTAAGAACTATTCCTTCCGTTACCATGAAATGGCATTTTTCCCAATTAAGAACTAAGTTTTTTCCACACACCGGGCTAGTATTTTCTCAAGATTCACAAGACAAGGGTCGAAATAAAAGCTAAAAATGCTAAAATCATCAATGAAAACTTCAAGGCCTCTCTCAACCATGTAGCTAAAGAGACTAAGCATACACCTTTGAAAAATCGTAGGTGCATTGCACAATCCAAATGGCATACGTTTGTAGGCAAACATGCCAAAGGGACATATGAAAGTCATCATCTCTTGATCAAGAACTTTTACCTCTATTTGGTTATATCAGGAATAACCATCTAGGAAGAAATAATATGGGTGTCCCGCTACACGCTCTAGCATTTGATCGATGAATGGTAAGGGAAACTGATCTTTCTTTGTGCCCGCATTGAGTTTCCGATAATCAATGCAAATGCGCCACCCGGTGGTGGTACGTTGGGGAATTAATTCACCCTTGGCATTCTCGACCACAGTCATTCCCGACTTCTTCAGGACGACTTGGATAGGACTTACCCATTTTCTATCCGAGATTGGGTAGATGATCCCGGCGTCCAATAACTTTATAATTTCTTCTTGTACGACTTATTTCATTTTGGGGTTCAGTCCTCTTTACATTTCCCTCGAGAGCTTCACGTCCTCCTCGAGGTGGATTTTATGGGTACAAATTAAGGGAGTTATACCTTTCAAATGTGCTATGCTCCAACCAAAATCATTTTGGTGCTTCCTCAAGATTTCTAACAACTTACCCTCTTGCTCTTTAACTAGGCTAGAGGAGACAACAACTAGAAATGTCTCATCCTCTCCTAAATAAGCATATTTTACGTAAGGGAGTAGTTTTTTTAATTCGAGGGTGGGAAATTTTTCTGCGGAGGGGATCATGGATGACTCCCTCGATGGAAGCTCCTCGAATCTAGAAACCCAGTTATTATCTCCCAAGTCCTCAATCGACTCTCCCTCGTCTAATAGCATTTTTAACTCCTCTACATCTCGTTCAAATTCAGTGTACGTAACCTCGCCCTCATCACTTCTCACAATGCATGTTTCTAAGGCGTCCCCACCAATGGTTTTCTCAATTTGCCCTTCTACTATCTCCTCTATGAGATCGATCGCATGAATTTCATCTTCTTCACCGACTTGATTAGCAATATTGAAGATGTTCATTTCGAGGATTAGGTTCCCAAAAGTGAGTTGCATTTGCCCATTGCATGTATTGATTAAAGCGTTAGTCGTGGCTAATAATGGGCGATCTAGAATAATGGGAACATGATTGCTAAAATAATTGGAGGGATCCATGTCCCAAATGACAAAGTCTATCGGGAAGTAGAATGTGTCCACTTGGACTATCACGTCCCCGATAATCCCTCGAGGTATCTTCACTGTGCGATTTGCAAGTTGGAGAGTGATTCGTGTGGGCTTAAGGTCACCCAAATCTAGTTGCCTATATATAGAGTATAGAGTAGGGAAGAATGTTGACACTCGCCTTTAAATCAAGCAAGGCTTTTTCTATTCGATTCTCTCCAATAATGCACGAAATCGTGGGTGCACCCGAATCTATAAACTTTGGAAGGAGGTCATTAAGTATAAGGGAGATTACATTTTTTGCTAGAAATACATTCTTTTTCACCTTTATCCTTATTTTCACCGTCAATAAATCTTTAATGACATTGGCATAGGCGGGAATTTGCTGGATGGCATCGAGAAAAGTCAAATTTATCTTTACTTGTTTAAGGACATCTGACACATCTGCACGGGAGGCTCCCTTTTGGGGTGAAGCCAACCATTGAGGTAATAGGGCGGCGATGGGCGGTTTCACTATGAATTTTGGCTCGCTAGTGTCATCATTATCACTCTCATTCAAGGGCGCATCTTTAGCCTATTTCGTGTCATGAAAAAACTCATTGTCTTTAGGTGTGTCGTGTGGGGGAGGTGATAAATCAACAACTCGTCCACTACGCAGAGTGGTGACGGCTTAACATTGCTCTTGCTGATCGTGGGAGGTAGAGCTAACATTATCTTGACCTTGAGGAGATTTTTGTCCTTGGGTCGGAAACTTGCCCTTATCTTGGATATTTAAAGCGTTTTGTAACCTAGAGATACTAATGTTGATCTCAGTGAACAGTCGCTTATGCTTAGCGTTGGTTGCAGTTTGAGATTGGATGAATTGATTTAAATTATCCTCGAGAGTCCTTCGCGGTGGGGTAATGTAAGGTGTGGGAGGTGTTGCTTGCAAACGTATTTGCATCTATGGGGCGTGTTGGAAATATAGAGGTGGAGGAGGGGTAACGTGTGAATTAGGATTCAATGCAGCCTATTATTGCCCATAGCTAAAACCAGAATGGTTCCTCCACGAAGGGTCATAAGAGTTCCCATGCGGGTCATTGAAATTTACCTTAAATCCCCCAATCGCTTACACTTGCTCATTAAGCATGACTTTGTAGGCGGGTATCATCAGCCATTCCTTTATTGAATGGCCCGCCTCGCAAATAGCACACACCTTTCCTTTCACGTCTCGGGTGGATCTGATAGTTTCTCTTGAGTGGGATTCGCGAACAGCCTCTAGTTTCTTAACAAGTTGATTAAACTTATAATTCCACTCCGCATCCTTGTCCAAATTGTAAATTCTGGACGCGAAAGGAGCAGTGGATGTCTGTTAGCCCGATTTTGGGCATTGGTTCAAATGTGTCCCATACTTGAGTAGTCTCGGCGATATACTTAAGATGAGCATCAACATCATTAATATCTAGCTCTTAAAATGGTCTTTCACACATAGTTTGAACGAGTTGCTTAGATGCTATAGTTATCCCATTATAGAAGAAAGAGATAAGATAATGCTTTTCGAATCCATGATGTGGGCAAGCGCTAACTAATTTTTGGAATCGTTCCCAACACCAATCAAACGACTCATTATCTTTTTATCGAAAGCTTAGATTTGAGCCTTGATGGAGTTGGTATCATATTGGGGAAAGAACTTTAAAAGAAACTTGGATTGCATCTCCTTCCAAGATGTAATTGAGTTCGACAATAAAGACCACAGCCAGGTCTCAGCTTTATCCTTTAAGGAAAAAGGAAAAAGTTTGAGGCGAGTGAATTCTTGCGTGCGCTTGATCACTAAACGTGTCGCGGGACTCTTCGAACTCACGGATGTGGAGGTATGGTTTCTCCGAATCCATGCCATGAAAAGTGGGCAGAATTTGTATCATCTCATTATGAAAGTGGAGCTATCCTGCATTGTATGGAAGTAGAATACACCTAGGGGTGACAGTTCGCTCGGGATATAGGAGTTCTTTCATGGGACGATAAGGTGGGCCTCCCTCACTCGTACCAAAGCTAGAGGTATCAGACATGTCTCTCTCTCTTAGTGACACGAAATCCTCATTCAGTGTCCTAGAAGTGTGACTCGATGTGTGACTTGCGATAAAGTTAGGCGGTGTAGGAGCTGGAACCCAAAACTATGGTACGTTAGGACTGTGGGGGCTATTGGGGTCGTACTCGACTTTTGGATTCTCGTGAATGCGTGGATTTTGCATGAAACGGCTATGAGAGATGTTATATATTTTTTTGGGAAGTTTTTTTTTTGGATTTATAAGTTTTGGAATTAAATTTTAGATCAAATCGTCCTAACCTAACATTCTACCAAACTTTCCCGGCGACGGCACCAAAAACTTGACGAGACTGAAAATATGTCTTTAGTGCGTGCTATTACCGTTCAAGTGCAAACAGGTCGCATAAGTAATAAATCCGGTAAGACGGGGTCGAATCCTCGGAGAAATAGGACGAATGCTCGTGGCGATGTAGAAAAGATGATTAGCCCTAAACTGACTCTAGGATAGAAACAAAAAGGTGATTAATTTGGAAATTGATGTCTACTAATTAAATGAAAACTAAATTAAACTTACTAACTAAATTACGTGGGCGGAATTAAAACTAATGGAACTGATTAAATATGAATGATGAAAGTAGGTTGGAATACAATCCCCCGAACCCTAGTACGTTTACCGGATACAAAACTATTTTCTGAATTAGATAATTGATTAAACCCAGTCTTTATTAATCACAAGCATTACATGTATAAGGGTACTGTACCGAATCATACATAATCAAGAGCAAGAATAAAGCAGTGATGCAATAGCTCGCATTCTTAAACACCTCGGTTACCTAATGCAAACGAGGTTAAAAGACCTACGGTTGTGATCACTACACGACATGATTCAATCATTATTTAATTCATATCACTAATTTTCTATTCATGTAAACCACATCGGTTTGAGTTCATGTATCGTAACCCTGAGAAATCTAGCCTAACATGGTGCAATTAACTACAATTATGTTTTCTACTATGCATGAAATCAAAACCATGATGAAATTTAAGCTTAGAAGAAACAGATAATCTAGGATATATTGGAAACAAATAAACCATGCACTGATTAATGAATTCAAACAATAAATAAAAAGAAGAAACAAACTTTACTAAAGAAAGCTGAATTGAGAATCACAAATTTGTAACTTTGAGCTCCTAGGGTTCTTGACTACTTTCTCTCTCTTAAACTATGCTAAAAGAACTCTGAAAAGGAACTCCCTTAAGTCTAGGAATACGTTGGAATAAAAAGAATACATTTTTACAAGAGTTTCAACCATGCATAACTCAAATTTTAGAAGAGGATAATGATGAAATTCGACAGTTGAAGCGATACGGGTCAGTTACATCGATTCAGTTTGCTCATTACAAAACGTTTATTCACTATCGGACCGGATTGTGTTTCTCTTTATCGGTTCGGTTTAGTCTTTACAAAAAGTTTAGCCAGCATCCAGATCGGTTCTTTTTATCCCCCATGGGTTCGGTTTAGTCTTTACATTGATTTCCCCTTCATAGTGATTTTTTTCTTAACTTTGAAGCTTCATCACTCGCGATCCGGGACACAAATTTGGATACCGTTTCTTCTTATGCGCTCATAGACTTGAGGTCTTCAACTCTTCTTTAGGCTTCTCGTTCGAATTCCAGATGCAAATTACTCTTTTACCCTTTGGCTTTTCTTTTTTTCTCTTCTTTCTTTCTTCCAGTTTCTTTCTTTCTTCTCATGCACTAAATGCCTGCAAATTTATGAGAAATACACGAAACTCGGCGTACTCATTAGAGTGTAAGTAGCAATGATATGAGATAAATCAACTCGAGTTACATCGCACGAAATGTTAAAAGACTCTAAATTACGGGGATAAATATGAAGAATTTATGCCTAATCAACAGTCCTTAGCTCAAATCTCATGGGTGGTCATGTTCAATACATTCTTGAGATGTACCAATCACAATCATTTATTAAACTATTGCACAAGTTCTTGAAAATTCATACAGCGTCTCGCAGTTTGAGATAAACTACTATGATTGTATCGCAATCGTTCCGATAGGATGTCAACTCCGTATCTAGGTTGTGAATTTTTCAAAAGTGCTAAAACCGAAATTTTAATCTCCTTATGAAAATCGAAGCCAACTCGCTAGGGCTGAAATTCCTACTGAGCTCTATTGTCCGACATTAATATGAAACATTATATTTAAATAAATATAAAGCATTCTCACAAACTTGATTTTCATTTTAAAATGAATAAAATAATTATTTATTAATCAATAATAAAATATTTTACACGATTTTAAGAATAAACTCCAACAGCTTTGCATCTTTTTATGGCAAAATTATCATCTCATACCCAAAGAAAATTTTGCCAACATTTTGTTTGTTCAAATATTTTTTTCTATATTGTTAAATTAATTATTTGTTTTTACATCAATTTTTTTTCACAATCACTTTTTATAAAAAAAATATATTTTATTTAATAAATGTTTTATAAAAATTAAAAATTGTTTTTATAATAAAAAACTATTCTGAAAAATTATTTTACTAAATAAATGTTCAATAAAAATTGTTTTATACAAAAAAAAATTATTTTATTAAAAAAATGTTTTGTTAAAAATAATTGTTTTATATAACAAAAATTATACAATTTAAATTGTTTTAAAATCTTTAAAACTGTTTTTTTAAATATTTTTTTTATAACGCTGTTAAATGTTTTTAAAAATAGTTTTGAGTTTTTTTTTAAATAACAAAATTATACTAATCATAAAAAAACAAAATAAAAAAAAACTATTTTTCATACAAGAAAAAATTGTTTTGTTCTAACAAACTGTTTTATATAACAAAAAATGTTTACTTGTTTAAAAACTATTTATATATATATATATAATGTATTTGTCTTCTCTTTTTATAATCCTAAAAAAATTATCAAAAAGAGAATTTTTATCAAGGAAAATTAATGCTATCAAACACATACACGTGAAAATGATGGGGTTTGCCATGAAAAAATTTGTTAACCATGTCAAATGGACCCTACATATTTTACCCTAGTTGTTTTCAGTTAAAATCACTAGAAAATAGTGATTGTAGTTGTCATTTTTCAATCAAGTGTGTTGCTAAAGCAAAGACATTCAAAGAATTTCTCACTAACACATGTAAGGACATATTTTGTAATGCACGTAATGAACATTACAAATATTATCATTGGCTTTATTTTGTGGGACGAAACTCTTTGAGTCATAGGTTAGGTTTGTCTATGTTTGTACCTTTAAGCCTATGCATTGAAGACTTGAAGCGGCTCTCAAATAGCGACATCAAATTCATGGAAATATTGTGTCTTCATCGTTGGGATCTTGAAATGCTATCAAAGTACTAATATGTTGATCCCTGGATTTTTAAAAGGGTGGTTTTATTTTTAAAAGAGGCTATTTTTCAATAATTACTCTTTAAAAAATATTTTTAAGTTTTTAAGGTCGTTCAAACGAAATGCCATTTTCGTTTGAACGAGAAATGTCTTTTCGTTCAAATAACTTTGATATTTGGTTTGAACGATATCTATTTTTCGTTCGAACAAGCTTCAAACGAGACCTTATTGTCTGACTTTTCAAATTGCAATTAAAAGCGCATTCCAAGGACGTTCGAATGTGGTTCAAACGACTTTGGTGTTGTCATTCGAACGACTTTGACTCATTCAAATGAGAAGCCAGAGTTATTCGGATGAGACCTCAATTTCATTTGAAAGAATTTGGTTTTCATGCCTCATTTTTTGTGCCGTCATTTTGCACATTTTTCAACATAAATATAAGGAGTTTTTTTAGTTTTGTATAAGTTTTTTTTCTGAGAGAAAAATTAAGCCTTTATAGACCATTTTTACTTTATTTTGAGATCCAGGAATCAACATACTAATCTCGTTTAGAGAACTCAAGTTTTGAACTTCAAGAAGTTTTTTACTCTTCATTTTTGGAGTATTTTGGCACAGTAGATTCCGTGTTGTTGATTGATGGAGCCTAGTCCAGATCGATAGATACTGAGATGCGATTGGAAGCGTTGTGTGTGGTAGGTGGATTCCTGCAGTTGTTGTGAAGAAGGTCAAGGAACGAAGATTGCATCAGACTTGAAGGGAGTCGAGTTGGTGAGTAAGTTTGTATATCGTCCTTGTATAAATCCTATATTGTAGTGGACTTATGTAGGCTAGATCTTCCTAGATTTTTTCCGTTATGGGTTTTTCTCGTACATCGCGACGTTGTGTGTTTGTTTATTTTATTCTTGCATGTTCACATAGATATTGTTAAGTAAGATAAAATGGGGTAAAGTTTACATAATGCTTATTTAAATCGTGCTTGTTTTAAAATTGGTGTAATTGCTCACTCAATGATTAAGAGGGGTGTTAAGGGTACCCCCAAAATAACTCTTAAATACCACAAGCTTACTTTTACTACAAAATACCACCTTAATCTAATTTTTACTTCAAAATACCACATTGAGGGTTACCATATATTTAAAGTGTAAAAAATCATTTTAGTCACTTTCCCTCCTTCTCTCTGCACATTCAAACCTCTCAACTTCCTAACTTTTTAACTTCAAAACCTCTCAACTTCAACTACAAATTAATCACATTGTCTAAACCTCCAAAACTTCAAAGATCTTCATCAAATCATCATCCAACACCATACAAGCAAGATTATAGTCATCAAAACATATATAATAAACATTATTTGATATATTATTCATTATGAAAAACATGCTAAACCCTTGAAGAACAGGTTGAACCTATTAAAACATGTTGAACTACAATAATGTGTTAATTTTTTGTGCAAAAAGAATATTTGTTACCTTTCATATGTTGAGAAAACACCACATAATCAATAAACCCTATTGTACAAAATCCTAGTTGATAACCCATAGTTATGTATCTCGCCCCGAGTAAAGACCAAATATTCGTCATATTTGTCTCAAACAAAATATAGTATGAAAATTCAAACATCATTCAGTATAATTACCCCGAGTATATGCCTTTGATTCGGCATAATTACTCCGAGTATATGCGTTTCATTCTCTATAATTACCCCAAATAAGACTTTTCAATATATATATATATATATATATATATATATATATATATATATATATAATGCTCTTGTGCGGACTAGTCCGCATTTTAAGAGTATGGACCGGACACGTGTCACCTAACGGTGCGCTTATAAATTATCGCCTAAATTATAGGCACTCTCTCTCTTTTTTGGGCTCACCGTCAGGTGACACATGTCCGGTCCGCATTCCTAAAATGCGGAATAGTCCACGCAAGTGCAGGACTGTATATATATATATATATATATATATATATATATATATATATATATATATATATATATTCCATTTGGTATAGTCATCCCAAATATATGCATTTAATTCGGCATAATCCCCCTGAATATATGCATTCCATTCAGCATAATCAGCCTGAATATATGCATTCCAATCGGCATAATCATCCCGAATGAAACAATTTTCTTAAAAAAAATAACTTTTATTCGGGATAATCACCCCGAAAATCATCATCTTCTTCGGGTGCTCGATACCGAACCACTATAAAGTTCCATTTTCGGGTTTAACTTTTTCTAGCGTTAAAAAAATAAAGTAAAAAAAGGTATTTGTGCAGCAAAAATTAACTCAAACATAATATTTCGGGAATTTTCATTGGTTTTAGAGTTGTCACACCCATTATTAACACCTCAATTAGTTGTTGTTTCAATGACTGAAAACCCTAGTTATTATGTTGTTTCAATAATTAATATGATAATTTCTTGGTGAAGTTTGTATAAATTTTACGTAAGATTTTAAGTGAGGATGGTTGAGAGAAAGTTGTCTTGAGAAAGAAAATATTTTGAAAGAATAGTTGAGAGAAATTAAAATATATATATATATACTATGTGGTGGTCCTTAGTAAAAAAATATAAAAAAAAAATTATGATATTTTAAAGCATTTTTTGTGACACCTTTAGAAACAGCCATGATTAATTTTTTTTTAAATTAAAATTTGGAAGTGCAATTAACATTTGTAAATTTGTTTCGAGTAAGGAATCTCTACACTACACACTATTGCGTTTTCAACACCGAAGTACAATTTTTAAAACTGTGTGGTTTGAGGTTGAAAATTTTTAGGTGCTTTTAACATCACCAAATGGTATGACCATGCGGCAAGATATAGGGCTGAACTAGGAAAAAAAGTTAAAAGGGATTAGTTGTTCTCAAATGCCTTTTCTTTGATTATAACTTAAGGCTACTAGGTCTACATATTTGTATAATATGACCAGCACTCTCACCACTCCATTTCATAATCATAGGTGACGTATTCAGCACTAAAATTTTATAGTAAATTATTCACTTAACTCATAAATCATCACGATTATTTTAATACATCCCCCAAACTATTAATAGTGTCAAATAAGTTCTTAAACTATCACCAACAAATTTAGAATGACCATTCCGTCCATATAGAGGAGAGTGGGGAAGATTATTACTTTTTGTATGTTTTAGAAATAAATATCGGTTAATTACTATTTTTTACTCCAAATATTGTTGCAATTTCGTCTTTTGAAAATTTTTAATTTTGAAAAATGGGCAATCTCCATCGCACATGACCATTTTCCGTTCAAGTTAACGGTCAAAATGGACGGAATGGGCCATTTTAAATATGTTTTGATAGTTTGAAGGCTTAATTTATACGTTTGATAGTTTAGGGACCATTTAAAAACAATAGTGATAGGTTAGGAACCAAATGTGTAATTTACTCAAAATTTAAAATAGTTTTACCATATTAAAGTATAATCGGTGGTTATCCTGTAAAACATGTCATATGTTATTTTGTAATTTCCTTCATAGAAAATTGAAAAATGGAACATGCTAATAGTAAATATTATCATTTATAAATCAATAAGTTAAATGATATATTGTAACCGTCAGTGGCGGATCCAGGATTTTGTGTGAACTGGGGCGAAAGTTTCGATAGTTGCCGGGGGTTCGGGGGCGGGAGCCCCCGAGGCAATTTTTTTTGGGGGGGGTCGAGTTTTTTCGAGCATTTTTTGGGCTGTTTTTACTTTTTGGGGCATTATGTTCATTTTCAACACTGATTGAAGTGGGAGATGACTTAACCTCAGCTTGAGATACGGTTGGTGCATTGTCTTCTCTTTTTCGTTTAAAAAATTTCTCTATTCATTCCCAATATTTACAAATTTAATTTAATTTCACATATAAATTTAATTTCATATAAATTTATATAAATTTACACAAAAATAAATAAACAGACACATATAAACAATACACAAAATAAATTTATAAATTCACATTATAAATTTAATTTCATTTTAATATAAATAATTTTAGTATAATTTCAGTAGTAAAAATATATAGGATTTTTCTTTTACTTTGGTACGAAAGAAGAGAGAGCACCATTTTAAGTTATGTTTTTTTTTTGTTTATTACAGATTTTCCCCTGAACTTTTAATATAATTATAAGTAACCTCCAGGTTTAATTTTTTACCAAAAAAAAAAAAAAAAATTTTTTTTTTTTTTTTTGAAAAATGAACTGGGGCGGCCGCCCCGCTTCGGCCCGGGCTGGATCCGCCCCTGGTAACCGTTGCGCATTGTGCACGGATGAAAACTAGTTAACAGTTTAAATAAATGTCATGCAATGATGGGATGACTTGTCCTAGCATTTGATCAAACTGGTCAAGTGCAGAATTTAAGAATAAAAATATAGAGAAAGAACTATATTGTTATTTCCAAGATATTCCAACATAAGATACAATATATATATATATTTCAAATCTAGAAACGAACACGTTGTCAATTAATAAACTACAACAACTTGCCAATACACTCAAATAGGGGTGGACAGTAGAATCTGTCAACCCGAAGAACCGAACCAAACCACCATGTTTGGTGTGGTTTTTAGATACCATTGTGTAGGTTCTGGTTCCTAAACTTGAAAAATCGATCGTATTGGGTTGATTCTTGGTTTTATACCTAACCCAACCCAAACTGATGTGGAACTAATATAAACCGAACCTAAACCTACCCTTAAAAAAAGAATGTTTGAATCTCATATTATTGTAAATGAATCTGAAACTATCTGTTGATTTAAGAGTATTTGAGATTTATGTATTTAAATCTGAAATTTTGTGTGATTTGTGTGTTTAAGTCTCTGATTATGTGTCTAACTTTGTTAGGAATAATTATTTGTTAACTTTAAACTTGGAAGTAGTGGCATATTTAAACATTAGTAAACACACATTATTTTTTGTGTTAACTTAGATATACAAATGTTTAAATTTTGTGATATGTTGCTTAATATTTTACTATTTTAGTTTTATAAAATAAATATAACCATAAAGAAACCCGAAACAATCCAAACAAAAAACAAACAGAAAATCGAACCGAACCGAACCGAACCGAACCGAACTGAACCATGGTTGGTTTGATTAGGATTGGTTCCATAACATGATTGGTTTGGGTATGGTTCCAATAATGCAGAACCGAAATACACAGATTCTGGTTTAGGTTTCAATATGGAACCGAACCAAACCTACCCATATCCACCTCTACACTCTAATAACCGCAACAAACTCAATTAACACTCAATTGACTTAAAAGTATCTTCAATTAGCAAACTCAATTAACTCTACTAACACCATATACCTCCCTCCGATCCTGACAATAAAAGTATCTTCAATTCCTAATATCACTTGAGTAGTTGTTGCCTTACATAATTTCAATTCTGTTAGTTTATAGCCAGACACCAAAAACCAAGAGCTGTTATTTTGAGGTTTTAAAATTGCATTCTATATTTTTCTTTGGCAAGGATACTGCTTCCTCGTAAATAAACTCAATCATAGAAAGAAGCACAAAATTTAACTAATTTGGCTCTTCGATTGAATGGTAAATGATGTTATAGTAGGCCATAAATTCAATCTACTTAATGACATGAGAGAAATAATAAAGGGAGCTGGACTAGTCCTGGTTACACAAGACATTTCTTAATAGGTCTTATCACAAGATTTTTCTCCCAATAAGTCTTATTTGTACATGTAATGAATATTCACTATATATTTATAAGTAGAACCTATTAGAACAAAAAACTTTTTTCATGGGACCTGATGGAGCAAAAAAAAAATGTTAGGATTGAATTACATACTTAGTAAACGGGACTAATAGGTAAAAAAACTCATTAATAAATTATAAAAAAAAATAGAGTAACAGCATATACGAGCTAACAAGGGAGGAAAATTGAATTTTAAGTACAATTTGCAGCCCAGCCTAATCAAAAGAATTATATACTGTGGTGTGAATTGAGAAAACACAAAGTACACCCATCTTATGACAAGCAATCTTGCTTATTATTCTCCGAAAATCTAAAAGCCATCCAGATTTCGGCCTTGAGAGTAGATATTAGTGTTGATGTGTGTGGAAAAACAAACCTTAGTCCCGTAATTAATGGAAATTGCATTGTTGCAACATAGGATGAGAATAATCGACATACTTATCCCACAATGGTTTGTATTTCTCCATCCCAATCTTCAACCACGGTTTTGAGTTTCCATTAAAATGTAGCACAGCTCCCTTCTCTATCAAATGGGGATCAACGTTTGTGTAGCCTAAACCTAAAACATGCCATGTGGTATCCAAAGGCTCAGTCAATCCATAAAAAGTCAAAAGTCCAGGCGGCAATGTCCCGAGCTTCCACAGCGTACGGTCAATGTTTTTATCTTGCCAGTAATGGTATATGCCAGTCACGTTCCTCTTCCTCCACTCGGCCAAATCAAAAACATTCATTCCAAACGCCCAACCACATGCGTCAGGATCAAAATGTGCGCGTATAAGCGGGTGAGAGAAGTTCAAGTATTTATGATATCTATGAAAAGTCTCCATACAAGTCTCAACGGCACCATTTACATTTCCATTCAAATCGATAGAGAATAAGGGTGACAAATCCTTCTGAACAACAACATCGTCATCAAGAAATACTACCTTCTTCAATTTAGGGAAGACTTCGGGAATGTAGAACCTGAGGTGGTTAAGCATTGAGAGGTATTTAGGATTACGATATTTGATTGGCGTCTTACCATCATCATTACTCCCCGAGAAGTAATAGTTTTGAGTGTCCAAGTCTTGGAGCTGCTTAAGGACAGGAACATAAGAAGCATTGAGCCAACTAAAGTCTTCAAACTTTTGAACTTCAATCGTCACACCCTTAAAGATATTCATAGAAAACCAGGCCTTCATTGGGGCATAGTTGACTTCATCGGTCACGAGGTGGAAAACAACCCGATTGGGATTGTTGGAAGTCAATGCGGTCGAGTTGATGACAACCGAAGTTGCAACAATATTGTCTGAAAAAACACAGAAATGATAGAGGCTATTGTCTTTGAGTCTCTCTGCAACCCGATTTTCCTCCATTTCTTTTCTCTGGAAATTTGATTTAAACCATTCAAGTGTTAACCTTACACCGAGGCAGTATAGGCTTTTTGGGACTTCCTCAGCGACAATTTGTCCGTATTTTGAGCTCTTTTCGCTCACAGAGTTGGCTTTTTCTTCCAGAGAGAGGATCTTGGCTTTCAGTCTCATAATCATGGTTGCACTGTCGTAATGGAGTTCCTGTGCTTGATATAGCAAAAGGGCCATATCACGAATTGCCATTTTGGATACTCCCTCGGTTAATGGGATTTTTCTTGTTGCTGCATTGGATAAAAGTAGCTGTGAGTTGCGGATCTGGGCACTTAGCTCCCAAGCAAACTGCACATTGTTGCTTTCTTTTGCAATTGTGACAAAAGATTTGGCAAGAAAAATTTGATCATTCATTTGCCTCGTCACTGAGTGAGGGCTCACCATTTCTTCAGTAACATTAAGGCCTTCTGTGACTTTGTTACGCCTGTAATATTTCTGCACATTAAAGTATAAACAGGTTAATACCATTTTTATAAGTGGGTGAAAAAGCAATAGTTTATACGACGTGCACACGGGTAATGGCCCATTTTGGGCTGTGACAAATGGAGATAGAAGACTGTTTCTATTGTTAATTTTCATATAAAGAAAACATTATTGTTATCTTTTATTTAAGACATGTAATTTTAGCATTTGTTGGGATTTCTTTAATTCACCACCAGAATGAAGTAGCATTCTCTGAGAATATTTTTCAGGCTACCTTTCATTTTCTTATCAAACAAATTTATAGTCCTAATTTGTTAGAAACTTTAAGAACCCTACATGCTCGTACGTCTAGAGCCCTCTTAAGGGTCATATTCTAGTAAGCACAATCTATAGTATTAGTACATATCAATTGCATATATGGCTTTAAATTTCCCTTTCAAAATTGCCGTTTACAATTATTAATTCATCATAATTCTTGTCCCACCAAATTTCTAGTCTTAATTTGTTCGTACTGCCTAAGAACCCCATACGTTCAGAAGACTACAACTTTGTTAAGAGGTCCTATTCATAATAAAATTAAACATAAACTAGCCTGAGGTATGGTGCTAACATGGTATAGGATATCCTGCATTAATTTCCACACACAATATTACTGTAGTTACTTGCGACTTCATTGAGTCGAAATAAGAAAACGAATATTTTTGAATAAAAATGGGGGTGTTCAGCCCGCTCAATTTTTTGAATAATTTTATTATAAGTGCAAGAACTATTAGAATAACTATGTATTATTATTATTATTATTATTATTACATATATATAGCCAAGCTCCGATGCGGACTTACTTAAGGACTTTGTGCGGGCTTGGGCCAAAACGACATCATTTTGGACAAAAATGTGAATTTCTTTTTTTCTTTTTTTTAAATAAGAGAAATGCTGATTTTGGTCCAAAACCTTCATAAGCAAGTCCACATTGGAGCATGCCTCTCTCTCTCCCTCTCTCTCTCTCTGTTTATATACATATGTGTATATTACTGTTAAATGTTATTGTGAATCAAATGAAATAATACTCTACAAACCAGTCCAAAAGAAGAAATAATGAATTAAATACTACCATAGAAATCCAAATACCTATAGATAACTACTATAATTTTTAATACTCTACAGAACAAGGATGGCACACCATATGTAATATTTTTATTGCTAATGAAAATCTCACAATCAAGGACACCACACCAAAGATGTTAGACTTGAATAGGATAGTATAGGAAATGTATTCTTTACAAGTTCGAAATTATAATTTCCAGTCCATAAAAAGATGTCCTTCTGTGTATTAATAGTATGTTGCGCACCTCTCCTAAAAAATATGGATTCGTCACTATATATAGACAACACAGATTTGAAATGGTTTCCTATGTCATGTCAATCTTTTCTTTGAAAAAGGAGATGGGTGTGGGCCAGTGGATCAGCGGTTAGGATACTCTCTAATTAAAAAAAAGTTCTAGTACTCATTATCAGATTAGTGGATGCTTTAATAAGGGTGGTATATCCATTGGGATGCCACTCTTTCGCAGAGACTTTTGAGAATTAGGAGTTGGAAATTGTGGCTTCATTTTTGTGGGCATTGCATGTGATACATTGGAAATGTTCGGGAAAGTATTCGGTCTTTTAAGTAAAAGCAAGGAAGGGATAATTCGGTGAAATCATTTTGCTACATTTTAAAATTCAATGCCTCATAGAGTGTCATGTTGTGCCCAATAAAAAATCCAAAAATCAAACCCACACTCAGTCACACGCAATAACAAGAGAATTACGTGGTTCGACAATTTGCCTACGTCCACGGGGACAGCGGAATTGTGTTATCAGAAGAGGAGAATTACAAAATACTCTTGCTCACATAATTCTCGCTTAAATAAAAACTCTGTATAGTTTTGGTTCTTTCCTATTTGCTGGTGTGTTTTACTCTCAATACATATGGCATTATTTATAGATAAGTAAAAGAATTAGTGGCCACATATTTTTTTTTATTGTTTTCCACCGAGGGAAGAACTTGTGGACACTATATAGTAAAGTTTTTTCACAAACCACAAACCAACAACCTCCACCTTGGCAAGAGTCCACCAATCAACACTGCCCCACATGCGCCCTTAGGCGCCACGAGCTCGAGAGATGTTGATCAAGTCCAAACAGTGTTAAAACTTGATCTCTGTAACCACCTTTGTCGTGCAAGATTACCTGTTGTCCCGATTTTCTAGAGTAGAATGTCCCTTTCATCTATAATTTCCCAAATGAAGTGAAAACGGATATCAATATGCTTGGTGCGAGAATGATGAACATGATTCTTTGACAAACAGATGACACTAACTATCGCAGAAAACCTCCACGTTTTTTTTAACAGTACCGAAGTCATCAATCAAACCATAAGGCCAAATGGCTTCCTTAAAAGCTCACATATACTATGCCTCTGTTATAGACAAAGCTTCCTTAAAAGCTCGCATATACTATGCCTCTGTTATAGACAAAGCCACTGTCGACAGTAAAATTGATCTTCAACTCACTGGCCTCCTGCTATAGTGAATACATAACCAGTAGTATATCGACGCTTGTCAAGATCTCCAGCATAATCAGAATTCACATATCCGACTTGATGCTTATCTACTATTTTGTCTCTCTTAAACTTCAAACTGAATGTACCGTAGTATCCACTTCACTGTTTGCCAGTGTCCTTTCCCTGGATTGTGCATCTAATGACTCACCAAGCTCATTGCGTGTGAAATGTCTGGTCTGGTACACACCATTGCATACATTAAGGCACCAGCTGCATTTGCATATGGAACATGATCCATCTGTTACTTCTCATTATCTGTATGTGATGACATCAGCGCACTCAGCCTAAAATGTGGAGCCAATGGTGTACTTACAGGTTTAGACTTGTCATCAATGCAAAACCTCTGAAGTACTTTCTTCAAATATTGAGTCTGTGTCAAACCGACTGTGCCATTTACTCTGTCTCGCTTGATCTTCATCCCAAGAATTTTCTTAGCCTCTATAAGATCCTTCATCTCAAACTCTGAACTCAACTGAATCTTCAGCTTGTCGATCTTCACCTTACTCTTAGATGCAATCAGCATATCATCCACATATAAGAGCAAATAAACAAAATTCTCATCTTAGAGCTTACGAAAATAGACACAATGATCAAACTGATTGCATGAGTACTTGTGATCCATCATAAAACGGTCAAATTGCTTGTACTACTATCGCAATGACTGCTTCAAACCATACAACGACCTGCTCAACTTGCAAGCCCGGTTCTCACGTCCAGGAGTTTTAAAACCATCTGGCTGAGACATGTAGATTTCCTCTTGTAAATCACCATGGAAGAATGCAATTTTCATGTCGAGTTGAGCTAACTCGAGATCAAACTGTGCTACCAAAACCAATAATATCCGAATGAACAGATGCTTAACAACAGGTGAGAAAACCTCGTTGTAGTTGATTCCTTCCTTTTAAGCATAGCCTTTTGCCACTAGGCCTTGTATCTAATGTTATCTTTGCCAAGAACACCTTCCTTTTGAGAATGGATCCATTTACATCCGATAGCTTTCTTACCCTTTGGAAGTTAAACCAACTTCTAAGTCTGCTTCTTGTAAAGTGATATCATTTCTTCAATCATCGCCTTCTTCCACTTGACACTGTCTGTTTTCTGTACAGCTTCTCTATAAGTGCACGGGACATCATCATCGCTCACTGAAAGTGCATACAGATTTTCGAGTATCTCTTTTAGGTTTACTAGTGGCCATAGAGTCTGGCTGGTTGATCACCAGTACTGGTGCTAGAACCTCCACCTCAATTGAGATTTCGTCCTTATCATTAGATTCCACATTAGGACAATTGACTATGTGAACAGTCCTTACTGGAATATCAAGCTCTTCCTGCTGACTCGGAATCACATTCTCTTTCTCCGAAACTGTCGGTTTCAACATTACAGACTCGTCAAAAGTAACATCTCAACTCAGAACAACTTTCTTTGATTCGGAGCACCAGAGTCTATACGCTTTTATACCGACACTAAAGACCAAGAATACAGTTTTCTTGCCTCTAGGATCTAACTTTGATTCGGTCACATGATAATAAGTAGGACAACCACAAACATGTAACCAATCATAATCTGTAGCAAATTTACCAAACCATACCTCTATAGGAGTCTTCCCACTAATTGCAGTTGTAAGAAGTCTGTTAACGAGGTGAGAAGCATACTTCACTGCTTCACCCCAGAACGCCTTTCCCAATCCAGTATGGGACAACATACACCGAACTTTCTCCACTAAGTTACGGTTCATACGTTCTGTAACTCCATTTTATTGTGATGTTCTTCGTACGGTAAAATCTCTGATAATTCCCTCGTCCTGGCATATGAATGGGTCTAAAGTTACTCTCCACCATTATCTATTCGAAGTTTCTTAATCTTCCGACTGGTCTGAGTTTCCATCATCTTTTTCCAGTTAACGAAATCTCCAGAACTTCATCTTTCTGACGCATAGTGTATACCCAGACTCTTCTGGAGTAATCATCAATGAAAGTCACGAACCAGCGTTTACCTCCCAAAGTTGCGTTTTTGGTAGGTCCCCATACATCTAATTGATTGTAGTTAAGAATTCTTTCGATGCAATGAACAGCCCTACTAAACTTAACTCGAGTCTGTTTACCTAAGACACAGTGTTCATAGAAATCAATCTTTCCTGTCTTAGCTCCTTTTAATAGGCCTTCCTTTATCAAACCTTGCAAATCTTTTTCGCCAGCATGCCCTAAGCGCATGTGCCATAGTCTGGATTCATCTGAATCGTTTGGCTTTTGGAGACTGATGCTCTCCCAGTGACTATGCTCCCGTCAAGTAAATATAGATTTCCTTTTCGGGTACCCTTCATAGTTATAAGTGCTCCTCGAACCACCTTTAGGACTCCACCTTTAATGATAACTGAATAACCTTTAGCATCAAAGGTTCCCAGGGAGATGAGATTCTTCTTCAAGTTTCACTACACTAAAAATGCTAATCTGGCACGCTTGGATAAGAAGAATCTGGCACAGTTTGTCAATAATCTGGCACAGTTTTAAACTGTGCCAAAATTTGGCACAGTTTTTAAGTGTGCCAAAAGTGTATCAAATTTGGAAAAGTTAGCCAATACTAAAAATAATATGACTTTTCATTTGGAGCCATCTACACTTTCACCCCGTTCCCTCTCCCGCTCACTCTCTTCCAATCTCGATTCTCTCTCCCTCTGCTACACAGATCGGTGAAACATCACCACCATCTTCATCCCCGAACCACCACCATATTCACACTACATAGATCGATGAACCTCTCATACCCAATCAAGCGTGTAGGTCTGACTCCATTTTTTATATGGGGTGAGAAGCACTTGACTCCTTTCAGTCAAATGAAGCAGGGATCCCTCTAGTATGCTTACACTCCATATTCTTAACTACATTTGTTGGGATCTTAGTTTTACGATGGGCGGCGAAGTGCGTGCCCGTCCAGTTCGTCCCAATCTGGCGAGTCTTCGGAATCAAAATTATCTCATTTTTCTTTTGTCAAACTTGACGAGATTCAATTCATCCTGGATCGAAAATTCGATTGGGGTTGTGGTTTCACCCCTTGTGGTCGCCGTTGCTCGCTGCTAACCTTCCGCTCAGGTATATATGTTTAAGGTTATGCGGTTTCAGTTTGAGGTTTTGAAATTGGTATTTTTTTGTGACTGTTGTGTGTGATTTTGATGATTTATTTTTTCGTGTGGTATGTTTTGTAGTATCGCTCTCCAATTGTGATTTGGAGATACATAAGATTGCAGTGTGTTTTATTTTTTGTAAGTTCTTTGACACAAATTAAGAGGTAAGTTTTTGTTGGTTTCAAAATTTGGATTTAATGTTTATTTTAGGTTTATTCTTTGAAGATAAAATTAAGTTTTCTAATTTTAATGAAAGTTATTGTTTTGTACATATGATTCGAGTTTTATCATTTCACTAATATTTGTATTTTGGTTTTTGCAGACCGTTTGTCCATTTGACAACTAAGTATTCTCTCTACCCTCTTTGGTTAAGACTATGAGGTTTATTTTTTGTGATTTTTTTTTCATTTAGAGTTTTCTTCTCATAGTTACATGTGAATAATAAACAATATTGGGGCTGGATTTTGTTTAAATTTTATTAGCCCGGTAAGGAAAACTTTTGACATTGCTAATTCTATTGAAAAGCTTACCATGATTTGGGGACACATATGTTACAGGGGTTGATGGAGTTACAAGTATTAGTGAAAATTTCTCATGATTGGGGTTCAAGTATTATGAGTTATCACATCACTACTTTTCTAAGTGATAATTTATTAGTTTTATTAATCATCTTCTTAGTCTTGTTGTTCCTAAAAAATCATTTTCTCAGTTACATTGCTTCAGGTAAGTTGACCCCAGGTGGTTGACAAAATATGCCACTTCAAAGGTACGAATACTCTTCTTGTTGGGATCTTGAATTGAGGCAATACATAAATTATATATTTAGGCAATGCGTGAGAAAACTGTGGTGATATATACAATTTAGGACTGTAATTAGATTTAGTATCACTTTTATTGTTAACTGTTGGATACAACTGAGCCTTCTTTACTGATCAACCAAAGCCAATCATATAAATACCAAAAAAAAATGTTCAGGGAGCAATATTGTTGTGATAAGAAATGATTTTGTTTTTTTTTCTTACTACGGTGCCTTACAATGTCTAATCGGTTGGCGTTTGATGATTATATTTTGTGATATATAAATACCCTCACTATTCAAGTCGTCGACTAGATTTGATATTACAATACACTTGATTGGATGAATATTTACATTTTGAGTTATATTGTGTTATGTGCGGCATTGATGCGATAAACATGTAGCTCACATTAAAAAATTAAAAGCATGTAGCTTACATTAAAAAATTCCAACCGTGCCTTCAGCACAGGCATCCGCTAGTGTGTACATATATATATTAGATGATTCTAATTTTCTTTTAGTATTACCGGGTTTAGGTTGTTAACGAGATGACCCGTTAGGCTTGATTATATAAATGTATTCCATAAAACTGGTTGTACACTATGAAGCCACAAAATGTGAGGAATAGACAACATAAAAAAGATACGAACCCGACGTGAAACGTAACGGACTATATGTTAAATAATGGGTATTGATCGGATTGTTTTGGTCAAATTTAGTCCAAATAAAAAAGTGGGCCCACTCATTCGTTGGGATAGGTCCGCATTGGAACGTGTTTTCCTCCCCATGAGATGAACATAGTATACTCATACGGTCAAACCCATAACGAGTGAATGATAAATTGGATAGAAATTGACTCGCACTATTTTTTTTTATCCAAAGTGACTCATATTTAGATATTGTTAGATGTTAAGCATATATAGAGTTTGGTCTATGACTCCACCTCAAATTAATTTTATGACAACTTTGCTTTGATTCAGGTTGGTAAAAAGCAAGGGAATGGTGGAACACAATCTTCGATAGGCTTATTCTTCAGACATTCTGGGCACAGGTATGGAGCTTCTCCTCTTTAGTACACTCGCTTCGTCTTTTGTGGCAAAGCTTCCTAATTTTATTATTAAAAGCTTAATCTAGATTGATCAATCATCAAGATTATCTAAACCCACATTATAGTCAAGGCACATGAATCAGGATATACTAAATCTAAGCTCACAACCAAGGAACCTAATACGTTCTCACCACGGGACTAACACTTATAAGTACATTATCCAATCAATTAATTTCAATCGGGAAATTCACTAGGTTCCAGCTAAGTCGCAACTAATACTACACGGCGTTACAATTACTTCTAAGGTATTTTGGTGGGATCTAGATTAAGTTTAAAAACAAGTCGTTAAAAGGGTGAAAACCCAACCCATCCCCCAAACGGCCCCGTAAGAGTCATGAACACCTCGCACAGTACCAATATAACTTGTAGAAATAAATAAATACGAGGTGGTACTCGAAATAAATAAAAGTCATATTATGATGTTGAAGGCCACTTCAGCACCGATCCTTCACTGGTGCCCATCTGATGATGATGTTGAAGGCCATTCGAGTGTGTCACAGCAGCATGAAGAAGTTGCAGATGAAGCATCGATTAGCCTTCTTTCGGACTCATCTTCTAGGACAGGAAAACTGTCTGAAATCTCACCAGAGGGGACTTCAAAGTTGAAGTAATAGTAGGAGGTCCTCAACAAAAGGCCTAAGATTATTTTCAATGAACTATGAATTATGCATTATAGTTCGAAGTTGTCATTTTTTACATTAAAGAAAGTTTACAATTTATTTGATGATTCATTATCAGCTAGGAATATAAATTATCCTGATTTATGTGCAGCAACTGGTCCAAGTTAGTATGGGTCTTTGCTTGTCAGTGGGTTTACTCATAAGCTATTAGGAAACTTGTAATATATTGTACACTTCTAATTGGGAGAATTGTGTCTACCTCCATCTTATGTATAGAGTGGTGTAGCTGACTCTTCATGTTTCCAAATTATAATTCAAATATGGGCTAACTTAGTATGATATCATTTATTTTGGTAATAGTGATATCTCGTGTGCTTCAATCTCAGGAACAATCTCAGATTCAAGTCGTTGCTTCTGTAGCCTACACGATTGCTTATTCAACTCAATCTATATCTGGTACTGTATTTATTCCCCTTTTTAATCTATGTTTTTGATTACGTAATTGTTGAATTCAGATACTAAAAAATGTCATATATATGTTATAAACATATATAAGTGTTATAACAGTTATATCTGTTATAACAGTTATAACACTTATATATGTTTCAACACATATAACTATATAACTGTTATAACATATATAACTGACATTATAACATATATAACTGTTATATATGCTGAGTTTAAATAGATTAGTTAATTAGTTTAGTTGTTAGTATATGTTTCATCAAAAAGTTTATATACAACTGTTATATATAACAGTTGTGTGTTATATATAACTGTTATATATAAGTTGTCACTAATGAACACCAAACTTAAGAACACACATTCAAAGTTATAGATTCACAAACTTAAATCAAAATTAAAACGTAATAAATAACCGCGTAGTCGCGGGCCTCCCGATTTGAGATAATGACGATAATTTCAAAATATGTAGATTAGGCTTGAAAACAAGTCGTTCGAGGATGAAAACCCAAACCAGCCCCCAAACGGCCCCGTAAGAGGCACGAACACCTCGCACGGGACCAATGTAACTTGTACGAACTGATCACGTAGTCACGGGTCTCCCGGTTTGAGAATATGACGATAATTTCAAAATATGTAGATTAGGCTTGAAAACAAGCCGTTTGAGGGTGAAAACCCAAACCAGACCCCAAACGGCCCCGTAAGAGGCACGCATACCTCGCACGGGACCATTGTAACTTGTACGAACTGCCCGCGTAATCACGGGCCTCTCGGTTTTAGATAATGACGATAATTTCATAATATGTAGATTAGGCTTGGAAATAAGCCGTTTGAGGGTGAAAACCCAAACCAGCCCCCAAACGGCCTCGTAAGAGGCACGAACACCTCGCACGGGACCAATGTAACTTATACGAACTGACCCCGTAGTCACGGGTCTCCCGGTTTGAGAATATGACGATAATTTGAAAATATATCGATTAAGCTTTAAAAAAAGCCCTTAAAGGGTGAAAACCCAAACTAGCCCCCCAAACGACCCCGTAAGAGGCACGAACACCTCGCACGGGACTAATGTAACTTGTACGAACTGACCGTGTAGTCGCGGGTCTCTCAGTTTGAGAATATGATGATAATTTGATAATATATGGATTAGGCTTAGAAGCAAGCCGTTGAAGGGTGAAAACCCAAACCAGCCCCCAAACGATCCCATAAGAAGCACGAACGCCTCGCATGGGACCAATGTAACTTGTACAAACTGATCACGTAGTCACAGGTCTCCCGGTTTGAGAATATGACGATAATTTGAAAATATATCGATTAAGCTTAGAAACAAGTCATTGAAGGGTGAAAACCCAAATCAGCCCCCAAACGATCCCGTAAGAAGGACGAACACCTCGCACGGGACCAATGTAACTCGTATGAACTGATCACGTAGTCACGGGTCTTCCGGTTTGAGAATATATGACGATAATTTCAAAATATGTAGATTAGGCTCGAAAACAAGCCGTTTGAGGGTGAAAACCCAAACCAGCCCCCAAACGGCCCCGTAAGAAGCACGCACACCTCGCACAGGACCAATGTAACTTGTATGAACTGACCGCGTAGTCCCGGGCCTCCTGATTTGAGATAATGACGATAATTTCAAAATACGTAGATTAGGCTTGAAAACAAGTCGTTTGAGGGTGAAAACCCAAACCAGCACCCAAACGGCTCCATAAGAGGCACGAACACCTCGCACGGGACCAATGTAACTTGTACGAACTGACCGCGTAGTCGCGGGCATCCCGGTTTGAGATAATGACGATAATTTCAAAATATGTAGATTAGGCTTGAAAACAAGTTGTTCAAGGGTGAAAACCCAAACCACGAACACCTTGCACGGGACCAATGTAACTCGTACGAACTGACCGCGTAGTCCCGGGTCTCCTGGTTTGAGAATATGACGATAATTTCAAAATACGTAGATTAGGCTTGAAAACAAGCCGTTCGAGGGTGAAAACCCAAACTAGCCCCCAAGCGGCCCCATAAGAGGCACAAACACCTCGCACGGGACCAATGTAACTTGTACAAACTGGCCGTGTAGTCGCGGGCCTCCCGGTTTGAGATAATGACGATAATTTCAAAATATGTAGATTGGGCTTGAAAACAAGTCGTTTGATGGTGAAAACCCAAACCAGCCCCCAAACGGTCCCGTAAGAGGCACGAACACCTCGCACGGGACCAATGTAACTTGTACGAACTGATCGCGTAGTCCCGGGTCTCCCGGTTTGAGAATATGATGATAATTTCAAAATATACAGATTAGGCTTGAAAACAAGCCGTTAAAAGGGTGAAAACCCAAACCAGCCCCCAAACGACCCCGTAAGAGGCACGAACACCTCGCACGGGAAATGCAACTTGTACGAACTGACCGCGTAGTTCTCGGGCCTCCCGGTTTGAGATATTGATGATAATTTCAAAATATGTAGATTAGGCTTGAAAACAAGTTGTTCGAGGGTGAAAACCCAAACCAGCGCCCAAACGGCCCCGTAAGAGGCACGAACACCTCGCACGGGACCAATGTAACTCGTACGAACTGATCAGGGAGTCATAACTTGCGTAAGATTTTCAATTTTAGAATATAATAATAATTGCAACTGCTATATGTAATTTTTTTAGATCGAGTAAGTTTTTTTTGTAAATTACTGGGTTACTAATATCTTCTCTTTTTTGTATCTTATTTTTTTTGCACTCACGTGGAACACACAGAGAACTCAATGGTTTTCAACAGGGGGTTTATTCATGATAATATTTTTTGTGTGTTATGGCCGTGCGGGCTTTTGTAGTTTTATTGTTAACTTTTATGGTCGTGCGGGCTTTGGTAAGTTAATTGTTATATTTTGTAACCGTGCGGGCTTTATGTTAAGCAGGTTTTATATTAGCAGGTTTTGGAATGTTCAGAAAATAGAGGAAACTCTGCCCAATTTTTTTTTGGTCTGTGAACTATTAAAGACTTGTAATATTTTGAAGTTTGTATGTATATTAGTTTATCAACAACGTGCAATATTTTCAATTTGTGAATTTTCGTGCTTTCAAATAATTTTTTTTTTCTTTTTATAAAAAATTTGGCACAGTTCAAAACCATGCCAAAAGTGTATCAAATTTTGGCACGATTTTGAACTGTGCCAAATTTTTTTCAAACTGTGCTAAATCTGGCACAGTTAAAAACTGTGCCAAAAGTGTGCCAGAAATATCAAATTCTTGCACGGTTTAAAAGTGTGCCAGAAGTTTTTCTGTTTGGCCAAATCTGGCACACTTTTAAACCGTGCTAGAAAAAAATGGCCATTTTGGAACACCTGATTCTGACACAATTCAAAACCGTGCCAGATTTGATCTGGCACAGTTTTAAACCGTGTCAGATTCCTATTTTTGGTGTAGTGTTTGGAATGTATCAAACATCTGTCAGTACTCTGATTGATCCATCATACAACTTCAATCGGATCGAGCTTATCCCTTTTGTATTACAGGCATTGTCATTGCCCATCAAAACACATCCTCCGTCAAGCTCTTGGAAGCTTGAAAACCAGTCCCTCCTGAATCAAGAATCCACTCCTCAGAATAGCAGGTTCATGATGAAGCGATCAACGTTGACTCTAGGTCATCTTCTTCATTTTGTGCAACATTCACATTTGGTTCCTTTTTCTTGTCCCTGTTCGGACAATCTTTCTTCCAATGCCCCTTTTGATGACAATAGGCACATTCGTTTTCCCAAGTTGTCACCTATTAGATGATTTTCCCCTTGACTTTGAGCAAAATTTTCGTCCTCTCCTCTGTTGGACGTCCTCCCTCAGACTGTCATAGCTTCTGACGATGAGGGATCTCGATGGACGTGCAAATCCTTTTTCGTACCTCGTTGTTCATCAAAGCATTGAAAACATCGTTAAATTTTATCCCAACTTTTCCATACAGTAAGATAGTAGTCAAGTGATCATACGAATTAGGCAATAAATTTAGCAATAACAGTGCCTTATCCTCATCAACAATTTCAACCTCTAAATTTTGCAAATCAGCTAGAATTTTATTGAACTTGTCTAAGTGAGTATTCATAGATGTACCCTACTTAAATTGAATGCGAAAAAATTTCTTCTTGAGATAGAGCTTATTTTTGATGCTTTTTGTTATGTACTTGTCCTCTAGCTTCTTCTAGAAACTTGTTGCCACATTCTCCTTCATAACAAAATACTTCTGGTACTTGGCTAAGCACAATTAAATTGTACCACCAGCTTGACGGTTTACAAAATTCCAATCTTCCTCTGAAATATCCTTAGGCTTGTAATCCAAGGCAATATGTGAACCTTCTCGGAATAACAGATCCAAAACTTCGCACTGCCGCATGTCAAAGTTATTTGTACCGTAAATTTTTAGACATCAAACTTTGGATTTGACATAAAATTTATTTTCCGAGAGCTACTGGTTGTCGAAGTTTGTACTTTAGTTGAATCGGAAGAAGTTTCACCTTCCATTGTTCCTTAGACTCCACTCAAAGCAAAATCGACGCTTGAAAATGCCTGAAAACACTGCTATATGACTCTTTTACGTCTTAAGAGCAGAATCAGCAGAAACAGAGGCCACGGTTGCGTCCAAAACTGTCAAAATAGCTAGGAAAGGGTTTGACTTGGTCGAAAATGAGTCCAAAATGGACTGAATTGGCCAAAAAATAGATTTTTGTACTGAGTCGACTCAGGGGTAATATCTGTTAAAGTTAACAGAATATTCTAACGGTAAATTCCTAAGTCGTTCGATGACATCAGTGGATCGATCAACGGCTTGGCGGCTCGGTCGACGGCTCGCTCAAATGGCTTAGTGGGTTGGTCAAACAATTTGGTGGCTCAATCAATGGCTCGGTCAAACGGCTTGGGCAACAGCTCATCGGCGTAAAGGCTCAGCTGGAGAAAAAAAAAGGCAACTTTTTTCTTTTCTTCGGTTGGCAAATTTGGGATCTTGGGAGCACTGTTTGGCCTCCGGTTTATTTCGTTGGACTCATATCGACGATACAGTCCTCCTATTATGTTCATTTTGAGATTTGAAGATTTTGATTTCTGGGTTAAAAATGAACAAAGCTCCAATAATGGCCTGGCTCTGATACCAATTGTTGTGCCCAGTAACAATCCAGAAATCAAACGCACACTCAATCACACACAATAATAAGAGATTAATGTGGTTCGGTAATTTGCCTACGTACACGGGGACAGCGTAATTGTATTATCATAAGAGGAGAATTAAAAAATATTCTTGCTCACATAATTCTCTCTCAAACAAAAACTCTCTGTATGCTTTTGTTTCTTTCCTATTTGCTGGTGTGTTTTACTCTCAATACATATGACATTATTTATAGATAAGTAAAACAATTAATGACCATATATTTGTTTCTGTTGTTTTCCACAGAGGGAAGAACTTGTGGAGAAAAATACTCCACCAAATGGATGGAGTCTTGTCACAAACCAATGAGTCCACTAAATGGTGGAGTCTTGTCACAAACCACAAACCAACATGTCATTCCTCAGTAGGAAGTGGCTTAGGGCGCAATCCTTACCGGTGATCAACTTTATACACGAAAAATGATTTATGTTAATTGATGCTTCATGTACGGGTGTTCCAAAAACCGAATGGACTAAATCGAACCGACCTTTTTTCGGGTTTTTTCTTAACT
This sequence comes from Sambucus nigra, assembly GCA_949130495.1. Taxonomy (NCBI): domain Eukaryota; kingdom Viridiplantae; phylum Streptophyta; class Magnoliopsida; order Dipsacales; family Adoxaceae; genus Sambucus; species Sambucus nigra. The sequence goes on along the minus strand of OX422213.1, from coordinate 257,557,689 downwards.
GGTCCAGTTCAGTTTTAGTTTTGGGCAAACCGACATAGTCGGTTCAGTCCACGATTTCCCGGCTCAAAGCCCGCGTTTGGACCAACCCAGACCGATTTTATATTATATATATATATATATATATATATATATATATATATATATATATAATCTTTTGCGGGCCCTTAGTAATAGTATAATGATTAAAAAGCGCCCAGTATAGGGTGTCCTATCTTTTATTTGTAGATGATACTATCATTTTTTTTAGATGAGGAGGATCAAGTGCGAAGGTTAAAGATCATTTTGATGTGTTTCGAGTTAAAGATCATTTGTTCGGGTCAGTTTCAGAGGTACATATCAATGTGGGTAAGTGTGAGATGATCCTGGTCGAGAGTGTAAAGTGGGTTATTGAGCTGGCGGAGGTGATTGGGTGTAAAGTGGGGTCACTACCATCCACTTACTTGGGACTTTCGTTAGGTGCTTCGTTCAAAGTTAATGCCATTTAGGTACCGGTTACTGAGAGGGTGGAAAGGATATTGGCGGGGTGGGAGAAGAGCTACTTATCTAAAGGAGGCAGATTGACATTAATAAATAGCACTTTATTTTGTTTACCTACTTATTACCTTTTCATTCTTCCGATGTCGGTTTCCGTCCAACGAAAGTAGGAAAAGATTACGAGGGATTTTCTGTGGTGGGGGAACGAGGATAATTTCAAGCATAGTTTGGTGCGTTGGGAGGAGGTGTGCAAACCGGTGAGGGAAAGAGGAGCAGATGTTAGAAATTTGGATGTCCTTAATAAAGATCTTTTGGAAAAGTGGTTGTGGAGGTTTTCAGGTGTGGCAAATAGGTTGTGGAGAAGGGTGGTGGTGGCGAGGTTTGGACTTGGTCACAATGGATGGGGCTTAGAGGAAATGCGGTTTCCACATAAGGTAGGAGTATGGAAGCATATTGCGGGGGGTGGAGGGAGTTTCTTAGGTATACTTCCTTCAGCCTGAGGAACGGAGAGAGGGTTAGGTTTTAGAGGGACAGATGGGGAGGAGACCGACCTTTAGAGGAAATGTTTCCTGGGATATTCTGTATTGAGAGTGAGAGGAAAGGATCGGTGGCTCGACATATTTGGAGGGATAAGGATAGGATAGGATAGAACCCTAGGTTTAAATGGAGCCTACGGGATTGAGAATCAGAGGAGGCGGAGGAGATGTTTGATTGGTTGGGTGGAAGGGGTTCTCCTCGGGGGGAGGATCGTTTGTGGTGGAGGGGAAGTAAGAAAGGGAAATTCTCAATGAGATCTTACTATGCAAATTTTATGGGTAGTAGAGGGGTTGATTTTCCTCGAGGGAACATATGGCATACTCGTGCTCCACTAAAAATAGCTTTTTCCGCATGGGCAGCAGTAAGACATGCTATTATGACGACAAACAGGTTGAAAAGGAGAGGTAGACGCTTGGCAAGTAGGTGTTGGATGTGTAAAAATGATGAAGAAACGGTAAATAACTTCTTGTTGCATTGTTGGGTAGTTAGGGCATTATGAGAGATCATTTATTCCATCTTCCGGGTGAAATGGGTGTGTAATGAATCTTTTAGAGAGGAGATAACAATCTGGGGCTATATAGCAAGGGGAAGGAGTTTAATTCGGTGTTGAGAATGGCCCGTTTAAGCATTGTATGGGCGATATGGAAAGAGAGGAACGGGAAGTGTTTCGAGGGAGAAGAGATTCAGCCAGCAAGACTGCAATACACTCTTTTGAGCTCTTTACATATGGAGTTAAGGAAGACGCAAATTCTACTTTTCAGAGCTTGCTAAATTTTTTGGAGGAGTTGGGAAAGGGGACTTAATTGTATAATTCATGGTTGGGCTTGTGAAAGGGGGAGAATGGGAAGGTTTTTGTTTTCCTCAACCCTTTTTTGTTTTTTGAGCTTTTGAAGACTTTTTGTATCTCTCTTGTATACAATGTTCCACCCCCTTAGGTGTCTTTTATTAATATACTCTGATTACTTATAAAATATAAATAAAAAATAAAAAATCTAACTAGTGAGAACCTAAATATTTTAAAAAAAAGGAGAGAACTTAGAAATAGGAAGTAAAAACCAAAACCCTAGGTTCCTAACCTGTGCTTAATTTCAACTCTCTCAGCCAGTGCCGATCTCCTCCCTTGCCACCGATCTCAACAGGTAAGTATTCTCTCTCCCTCCTCTCTACATATATATTTAGATATATAAATATGTTGGCGAGTTCTATTTATTATCTCTCTCTCTCTCTCTCTCTCTCTCTCTCTCTCTCTATATATATATATATATATATATATATATATATATATATATATATATATATATGCTAGGAAAAACCCACTAATAAAACCCACCAAAGATTTCTCCAAAACCCTCTTTCTCTCTCATTTGTAATCCTATAAATAGGCAGAAGAAGAAATCATCCGAAATACAGCAACACATCACAAACAAGAGTGAGAGTCTTCCTTCAAAGGGGAGGATTTGGGGTGAGAGGCTCGGGATTTTCCCTCACCCCCATGAGTATTGCTCAAACGTGGAAAAATGATGAGATGAAAGGGATTTTCCCTTTCACCCATGGGTATTGCTCATAGGTGTGGGTGTTTGGGTGTGGGTATGAGTGTAAGTGTAAGTGTTTCATGTATGGTAAGTGTGCTTAATATGTGTTGTGTGGGGGATTTCTCACCGGGTTATATGGGAGAGGAATACATCGGATTGGGTAAATGAAAAATACATGAGTAATACTTGGGAGGATTCAAAGAGTGTATATCTTTATAGTGAGGAGTTTAATTGTTGAGAGTGCGCGAGTGTTGTAAACACCTGTTTTATTCTCATTGAGAAATTAAACTCTCCCTCCTGTGGACATAGCCTATATTGGATGAACCACGTTAAATCTGGTGTCTCTCTTTTGTGCTTATCATTTACTTTTCCTCTATAATTTATTTATATTTGATTGATTGTGGTTCCATTATTGGGCACAACAATTGGTATTAGAGCTACAGGCTCTCACAAGGTGTTTGACAGAAGTCGGTATTTAGACTTTGGTGTTAATCCATTAGTGTTGGAAGTCTTAGGACGTTTACATTCAACCATGGCCAGAAATGCTGCAAGGTGGAGGGAAAATGGTAAAGGTTTCTTTGCTCTCAGTGATGTAGAGTGGAAGTTATTCTGATGTAAACCACCCGTCAAAAGTCTCCTAAAAAATATCTAACACACACTTTTAGAGAGAGAAACACTCTGTTTTATTTCCAAAACTCAAGTCTACCTCAAATAAGGCTTACTTGGGGGTAGGCCTGTCAATTGAGCCGAGCAGGCCCGAAGTTCGCTTGCTCGGCCCGCTAAATTTGGGCCAAGCTTTTATTGAGTTTGAGCCGAGCCGAGTTTGAGCAGAGGTATTAAGCCCGAATTCAATTTGAGCCGAGCGCGAGCGAAGCACTTTCAAACCCGAACTAGGCTCGGCTCGAAATAATATATCTAAATATATATTTATATATATATATACAAAATTATTTTATTTTCTATGATATGTAAAAAATATTTTAAAACAAAATAATTTTTATAATTTTATCCTTATGCAAATAAACTATTGGACTTAATATTAAAGAAACAAAAATAAGGTGGGCCATTTATTAATTTACTTAATCTTACGGGAATTGTTAATATTAGTGCTAAAATCTGTTTTTTTAGTGCTGAAATATGTTATTTTAGTGCTGAAATCTGATTTTTTAATGCCGAAATGTCAATATTAGTGTTGAAGTCTGTTTTTTAGTGCTAAAATGTGTTTTTTTAGTATTGAAATCTATTTTTTAGTGCTGAAATGTGTTTTACTAATGCTGAAATGTCAATATTAGTGCTGAATTCTATTTTTTTAGTGCTGAAATCTGTTTTTTTATTGCTAAAATGTGTTTTTTTTATTGCTGAAATATCAATATTTATTATTAAAATAAATAAATATGTATTGGAATATTCAATTCGGGTCCGCTCAAATCGGGTCCGAAGCCCGATTTACTTTGTGAGCCGAGCTTGAGCCAAGTACTCTCAAGCTCGTTCGGGCCGAGCTTGAGCTTGAGCGAAGTAAATCAAAATCGGGCCGAGCTTGATCAACCATAGGCTCGGCTCATAAAGCCCGATTGATAGGCCTACTTGGGGGTATTTAAAGGGGAGAAGCAGCTTAGGCTCCAAGCTAAGGCCATAATTATAAAAATGTCATTACTACACTCCTTATCTTTAAATACTAAAGCAAAACAAAAGAAAATACAATAATAAAAGAAAAGAAAATACAAAAGAAAAGAAAATGCAATAAAATTCCTAAAATAGGGACCCATTTCCATCACTCTTCCCCTCTTAAAGCCAAGCTCGTCCTCGAGCGTTCAAAAAATTGATGGATTCAGGAGGAAATTCCAAAAAAAAGGTGTCAAAAAATTGTGGGGGCCAAAAAGCAATTTATGAAACTTGAGGAGCGCACATCCCACAAATCTTGGTCTTCATTTTTTCTTCCTCTATTTCTTCATCCAAAACAACCCTAAAACTTCCACTCGGGTCGAAAATCAGGGTTTCGGAGCACAAAAATGGATTTAGGTTTGGATTTGTCAGCCTAAACAGGTTTTGGGCATAACTAGAGCAAAACCCTAGGCTTTTCGGGTTGTTTTGGGGTAGGGGCACCTAGGAAGGGTTTCGGCCTAGGTGGGGAGGATTTAGGGTGCCGGACTATGAAGCATGGACACGTAACATGTGTTTCGACACGCGACACGTCATTGATCCAAAAATTAGGATACGACACGCTATGATACGTACAATATATAACACATATTTAAATATATATTAATGAAATAAAATATATTTTGTCCATAAAATACATTATTAGAGCATTCTTAGCATGAAATTAAGAAAATGGACCATACAAAACAAAATTCAAACACACTTTGACCTTAATAATCATAAATAAAGCACAATCACCATCACTTGAGTCAAAGTTGGCTCGTGGCTTCCGGGAGAGTGTTCGTGCTTCATAGGTGTCCGACACGTTGTAGGACACGACACGTTGGTTTCCGAAAGAGTGTCCGTGCTTCATAGGTGCCGAAAATGTGTATATGGGGGTTTGAAGGGTTGAGGTGGGGCGGGCGGCTGCTATTTGGGTCGGAAAGGGGCTGGGGTGGTGAGACGTGGGTCGCAGGGTGCCGGGGTGATGTCGTGGGTTGGGATTCCTTGGCTGAGTAGTAGGGGAGGGGGTGTAGGGGGTTTGGGGTTAGGGGTTAGGGTTTGAGGCATGGTGTTGGTTTTAGGTGGTGGAAGGGTTTCGGCAGCAGGGGAGGGGGGGGCTTGGTGAAGGGCAAGGGGCTAGGGTTTGTGGCTCCTTTTGCGTTAGGGCAAAAGAGACAAAGGAGTTAGGGTTTAGGGAGTTGGAGGAGATTAGTTGGATGAGGGTATTAAATTTTCGATTGAGTTCTTGGGTTACTAGGGATTGTTGCTCAACCATGTGCCTCAATTCTTGCATCTCTTCATTAAGTTGGTTGGATTTCTTGGGAGCCATTGAAGGTAGTGTACGATTTGAAAAAAAAAAAAAATCACCAATACACTAGCACCAATGTAGAGTTTCAGCTCCTCTGATACCAATTTGACGTAAACCACCCGTCAAAAGGCTCGTAAAAATATCTAACACACTTTTAGAGAGAGAGACACTCTATTCTATTTTTCAAAATTCAAGTCTACCTCAAATGAGTCATACATGGGGGTATTTAAAGTGGAGAAGTAGCTTAGGCTCCAAGCTAAGACCCTAATTACAAAAATGCCATTACTAATCCTTACCTTTAAATACTAAAGTAAAACAAAAGAAAATACAATAATAAAAGAAAAGAAAATACAAAAGAAAAGAAAATAAAATGCAATAAAATTCTTAAAATAAGGACCCATTTCCATCATATTCTTGTCAACATAAGTCGTGTATCGGGGTTAACGGTAAAATGGAAGTCGGAGAAAGAGAGGATTGTGATTGCTTCTCCGAAATGCAATTGGAGAGCATGTGATTGCTATTCCAGAATGCAATTGGTAACGGTGTGATAGCCACCCGCAAGGCCTGTTAGTTACGATTTGATTTTCACCCGGAAGAAAATTGATTGTCTGGGATGTTGTTATAGCAAGTCTATATCCAAGGATTATGAGCATTGTTACGTGTGGGGAATATGAGTTGTTTATTAATTCGGTATTTGAAACAAGGATAGTGGTGGCTCGAGAAGTACCTCAAGACGGTTAACAGTATATGCTGGACTTTGGGGGATATTCTCACAATCTCCAAAAGTGATGAATTCCAATGACAACGGTGCTCGGTTGCTGGTGGAGTTCATGAATCACACGGTGTTGCAAAAATTTTGTGTGATTAGTTGATGTCGTCTGGAATGATCTCGATGGTATATTTTGGGAACATGGTACACAAGTGAAGAAAAATTTTCAAATGCTCTCGTATACAACTGATGGGCGGGGTGTATGTTCCGGCAAACAATGGAGAGAGGAATCTTGCTAGCGAAGGGGGTAAGTCGAGGTCCCTCTTAGAAGTCGATGGGTATATTCGACTAGTTACAACTACATTTCAGCATTGACCCGTGTGTTCAACTTCAGAAGATGTCTAAAAAAAGTAGTTGAAAATTGCAAGGTGTAAGGGGAAGTGCATACTCCAAGGGCAATTTTCACTATTATGATTGGATCTTTGAAGAAGCAGTGTATGGTATGCGGATAGGTGTAGCTGATACAAGGAAGATTAATGGTCTCTTTTGGTTGGTGTGGTAAGCGGGGAGATTCAGATGGGTGAATTCTCATCAGGTGGAGTCTCGGTTAAGGCATTGTTTTATCGTTGGGATGTCATGGATTGCCAATGTGGAAATTGTTGGTGGTGTTCGATAAGGTAGAGTTACCTGGTGTTTTTTCGTTGACAAAAGTTTGACGAGGTAAATTTGTTGTCAAGGTGGAGATTGTTAGAAAAAACCCACCAACAATATTGTTGGTAAAACCCACCAATGATTTCTCCAAAAACCCCTTTTTTTCTCTCATTTGTAATCCTATAAATAGGAGAGTATTTCAGCAAAAGAAATCATCTGAAATACACCAACACATCACAAACAAGAGTGAGAGTCTTCTTTCAAGGGTGAAGATTTGGGGTGAGAGGGGAGGGATTTTCCCTCACCCCCGACCTTGGGTATTGCTCAAAGGTGGAAGAAGGGTGAGGTGAAAGGGATTTTCTCTTTCACCCATGGGTATTGCTCATAGGTGAGGTTGTTTGGGTGTGGGTATGAGTGTGAGTGTCTCATGTATGGTAGGTGTGCTCAATATATATTGTGTGGGTTACATGGGAGCGGAATACACCGGATTGGGTACAAGAAAAATACTTGGGAAACACTTGGGAGAATTCAAAGAGTGTATCTCTTTGTAGTGAGAAGTTTAACTTTTGAGTTCGTGAGTGTTGTAAACACTAGTTTTATTCATTGTGAAATTTAACTCTCCCTCATGTGGACGTAGCCTAAATTGGGTGAAACACGTTAAATCTTGTGTCTCTCTTTTGTGCTTGTTATTTAATTTTCCTCTACAATTTATTTCTATTTGGTTGATTGTGGTGCCGGTACTAGGCACACCAATATATGTCAGATGTCCTCTACTTTTAATTTGAAAAAGAACCAATCAAGTAGTGTTCCTTCTTTACAAATTATGTTTTTTGTGTTATATTGAAGTTGAAACAAATTATGTTCATGGTTGATGATTGTGGTTTAAAATTTCTGATTTAAACTACACATCAATGGCCAAAAAAAAGATCAAAACAATTTCTAGAAAATGGAAGCTTTCTCCAAATGAGGAGTGCATGGGTATTTATATTGGAAGGATTACTTGTTAATCAAGTAATTGCCTAAAAAGACTAAAAATGACAACTATTAACAAAAAAATACCTAATTAGTTCCCAAAAATGCTTGGAGAACAATTAAAAGGATAAAAGGAATGAAAGAACTAAAATAAAAGAATAGAAAATAAAAATAAAAGAAAAATAAAGGAAAAATAACATGGGATTCCCATCACTCTCCCCCCCTCAAAAAGAGTTCGTCCACGAACTCAAAGAAGAAGGCTCACTGAATCACCCTCCAAGATGGTAATCAATGCATGTCTGGGAAGCTCATCGGTCTCATCAACATACTCTGGTGTATGATCCATCACTAAAAGGGCACGACTATGCGGGAGAAAGCTCTCAGAAGCTCGACGTCCAACGTTGCCACAATTATAGCACCGGAATGTGGGATGACCCGAATGTGGCGCTGCGGAAGTAATGGTGGCTGGAGTAACAGTAGAAAAGACTGATGCCGATACTAAATGAGGAGTTGAAGCAAAGATGTAGGCAGCGCTCGGGAGGCTGGAGGAACTGTCGGTGCTATGTGATAGGTTATAACCTTGGTAGCATACTTTACCGCCTTCAGAAAGGTATGTATCTCTCTCAATCCAAGGTCACGCTAAATATAAGGATGAAGGGCCAAAATATAGCGGTTGATCCGCTGATCCTCAATATCAGGAAGGCGAGCCCTGGTGCAAAGGAGATGGAACAGCTCCGTATACTCCACCACCGAAAACATCTCCTGTCGGAGGGACTGGATGGGAGCAAAAAGGTCACGCTCATATATCGGTGGTATAAATGAAGCTTGAAGAGCGGACTTTAGCTCGGATCATGCCTAGACAGGAGGAAGTCCTGCAGCTGTCCAGCGGTAGCAAAGATCATTCCACCAAACTCGGACGAACTCCTAAAATTTGGTGGCAGCAAGGAGAACACAAGAGCGGTCATGAACCCGCTTGTAATCAAAAATTGTCTCCATAGAAGCAAACCAATCAATCATATCAGCAGGGGAGAATCGTCCGTCGATGCATATATCCTCATGGAGACTCCGAGAAAGTAACTAAAGCGCCATAGATACTGGGTCTCCATCCTGATGAGTACGAAGGCCTATCACATCACCCGGCACAGGTGCGGCATAATCAGCAGGTAATGGCGACATCTGGCAGGTGGTGGATGAGGAGGATAAACATGCTGGCCCATGGGAGGTGCTGGGGGACCGCGATGATAACGAAGATACGTGTCAATCAAATGGTGACGCTCTCCACAATAAAACCACTGACGATCTCGTAGTGGTACGAAGCGAGGGGCAGCAGGTGAAGGAGGGGGAATATACTCCAAGATGCTGCGGTGGGTACGTGTCTTAAGGATGAATAAGAGTCGGTGTAGAGCAGGGAAATATCATGATGTGAAGGGATATAATGTGATGCTGGACCGGTTGGTGGGGGTACGAACGTGGGTCAAGGGGTCGGGGGCTAGGAATGTCAAAATATTCGCCGGGACCATAAGGTTGACCGAGGGTTTAAGATTTTGGAGAAGGGTGGGCGGACCGGGAATAGTGAGGTGGACAGAAAAGACGGAGTGGTGGCTTTGTTCGGTGGGGTTGAGAGGGCCTGATGAGTCAAGAGGTTGAGTGTGGCCCAAAAAACCTAAGAAAGTGGGATTATAGGGATTTTTAAAGAGGCCATCATCATCAAACATGCCGACGGGTATGAATATGTCAGGCGGATCAGGGGTCTTAGATTCCCGAGGGTTTCGATAGCCAAAAGGTGTTTTGGGGGTGGATCAAGTTGCACAGTCTGCCCGTAAGGGCCGGAATTACCTTCTTGCCTAGGATTTTTTGGTCGGTCAAGATTTTCAAGCTAATCGGTCCCTGTTTTAGACCGGGGCAGTCCGAAATTAACCTCGGCAGCTAGGGGTGTTCACGGGTCGGTCGGTTCGGTTTTAGCCGGGTTTTTTGAGCCGAACCGACCATGTCGATTTTTGGAGGAGAAAAACCGAACCAAACCGAATCTGTTGAAGAACCGAACCGAACCGAACAGGGTCGATTTTTGACAGGGCCGGTTCGGTTTACCCATCGGTTTTTGACAGGGCCGGTTCGGTTTTTTCATTTATTTTAATAAAAAATATTTTTTTTAATACCTAATATAAATATAAAATTAAAAAATATAATATAATATGCCAACACTAATATAAATATAATATAAAATATAAAATTAAAAAGTATAAAATTAATTCGGTTCGGTTCGGTTCAAAATCGGTTTTTTTATGCCAAAACCGAAAACCGAACCGACCCTGTCGGTTTTATACCTAATCAAACCGAACCGAACCGAACCAACCCTTAAAATAACTCGGCCAGAAAATTTTCGGTTCGGCTCGGTTTTGTCGGTTTGTCGGTTTGGTCGGTTTTTTTGCACACCCCTATCGGCAGCAGGGAGAAAAAGATCATGAGCAGAAACCGATCGAACAGTGGCTGTCGTGTGTCTGGAATGCTCGGAACTTTCCTGTGAGGCGGCCCGCCCGCATTTCTAGGCGAAAGGATTGGTGGTGGCGACGGTAAGGGGTTCGGCTAGGGTTTCGTCTGTGGATTGGAGGTTTCATAATTCAAATGTGATCAGAAACTCTACGAAGCCGGAATTTCGGTGGTCGTATGTTGTCTTGCATTGAATTTTCGTGGATAATCTCTTTTCCGGGAGTTTGAGGGGCGGATTCTGATATTTTTTCGTGGTGGGGGTTTGTATTTTAGAGAATTGTTGCAAGAAGGCCTCAAATTATTGTTGTTGTTTTCGTGCCATCTCTTCCATTCTTCGATTGTTCATTTCTTTCATTTTTTCTATTTGCTCTCTCAATTCTTGGTTAATTACTCTTCTCAATTCTTGATTAATCTCATCTTGAAATCGATTCGCTTTCTTCAGGGCCACTGAAAAGTAATGTACGATTTTGATTATTAACACATCAATACACTAATCGGAGAACGACACCTCGCTTTGATATCAATTTGACGTAAAATACACGTCAATGGCCAAAAACAAAACCAAAACAATTACTAAAGAGAGAAACAAAGAATTTCTTATATTCAAAATGGAAGTTATCTCCAAATGAGGAGTACATGGATATTTATATTGAAAGGATTACTTGTTAATTAAGTAATTGCCTAAAAGAATAAAAAGTACAACTATTAGCAAAAGAATAACTAATCAGTCCCCAAACATACTTGGAGACCAATTAAAAGGATAAAAGGAATAAAAGAACTAAAATAAAAGAATAGAAAATAGAAATAAAAGGAAAATAACATGGGATTCCCATCAAATTCATTGGTTGAAGTCGATTAGTTAATTAGTTGCACCGAAAGTTAAATGCAGTTGTAAATTTTATTTTTTTAATTTTTAATTGTTTAGTTAATTAGTTGCACTTGTCATCGTACCTTGGTGCAACGGCAAGTGCCTTCGCCCAAGCTACGATTGGTCTCGGTTAGAGATATGGGAGCAGCCTCTTCATATATGGGGGTAAGACTAGCTGACATCCACCTCTCCCATACTTGTAGTTAAACTCCTAACATATTAGACTGGACCGACCCTAAAAAAATAAACGATTAGCGTTTGTTAACCAACATTATCAGCCCGGTCACAGTCTTTTTCTTCAAAGGACTGACCTAGTTGGTCCGGTCCATGAAAAAACTCAAAACCGAACCGGACCGAATCGCGAACACCCCTAGCTTCATGTGTCAAAACTCCTTTGAAGGCAGAGCACTTGTTTCTACATTGTGAGGCAGCTCTTAGAGCATCCACACAGAAAGGTAAGTCTACCAATTCAAAAAGTAAGTATACCTTTCGTGAGTAGAATATTCCACACTGGTGATGGCAAGATGATGAAGGTTTTGGTAGGTAAATAGTTCCTTGCGAACTATAGTAGTTCGTTGGAATTTTCTACGGACAACTATAGTTCGTAAGAATCTAGATATATACTGTAAACTAATTATTTGCAGTTCATACGAACTTCATTTATACGTACGATTTCCAACGAACTTATGAAGTTCGTAGAAATTCCTACGAACAAATGAAGTTCATATGAACCCTTTACAAATTCAGTAGTCGTTCAGCAAAGTTACAAATCCTTCACCTATCCTTCTACCGAATTTGTCCAATTCAACCCACCACTGCAACCCTCAAAATTTGTAAACTTACCACTTCTGTTGGATTTTAGCATCCCCATTACGGATGCTCTTAGGATATGCAATGTCTTCTTAGTAGAATCCCAAGAGACATTTCAGATTTTTTTACTAGTTGACAGTTTCCTCTTCGGCGGTGCAAAGGTGTGATTCTTAGCCCCTGTGCTCTGTTACAGTGTATCTAGACAGAAAGGAATACAAGGGACCTTGCACAAAATTTGAATTTAAATTAAACACCTTAATTAGGAATCTTTTATTTCTTCATCTTTTTTAGTCGAAAGGATGTCTCCAAACTTAGAGGAGGCCTTTTTTTAATGTTTCAACCATGTTGTAGTTGGCAAAATCTTTCCCCTTCTCTTCTGCATGTTGTGATTTTAATGATGATTTTTATCTTTCAAATCAAATTTAAAAATAGAAAAAATTAAAAAAGAAGCAAATAAGTCAACCTTGAAATCAAGATGTCCATAGTTCATACTTCATAGTACTACTTGGAAAGTTGGAAGTTAATGTTATAATTACTAATCTACTATTACAAAAAGAGCAATTTACAATTAGATCTCTTGTTGATAATTTTTAAACATTTAAGTACAATTTACTATTAGGTCCACTTCTTATTCTTATTCCAGTAGCATGAACTTCTACGAGAAGAGAATTAATGGACCTAAGTGTTTAAAATTTGTCAAAATTTATTTAGCGTTTAAAATTGTTTGCAATGAACCTAAGAGCACTATAAGCTCCTGGAAAGAAATTTATATGAGCCTTTGGGTAGAAAATAGATCCTCACAAGTATCGTATTATAAATTAAATACTAACACACCACAAGTATAATTTTGACGTAGGCAGTAATACAAATAGCCAAAATGAGCCATCAACTAGTAACTAATGGATGAAGCTTATACACATATAATTAATGAGTTATAAATAGGAAGAGCCACGAGTACAAATACCAGAACCATTGCGGGTGTTGATGATGATTGTTTTGTTTTTGCATGACGGAAAAGAGCAAGCAATAGCAAAAACGCGATAACGCATATTGTGAAAAAGATGAACCTTGAATACTTCCTTTTTACGGGCCTTCGAAAATCAGGGGCTCTGCGCCTCATCCCCTTGTTATTCCAATCAGATAATATTAATACGTGTACTATGAGAGTGGTTGAATCGTGTATAATGAAGATGAAAAAATAGGGTACCCTCACGGTGCTGAGATCTTTGTCAGTTGTAACAACCCACACGAGACGAGACCAACGATTTTATGAATACTGTCACTCACTTCTGTTTTTAATACTTTTTGTCGGTGCATATTTACATTGTGGCAAAAAGCGAAAACAACAGGACAAGGAACTTAAAAATACAGAATATGCGGTGAGCGTGGATCGAACACGCGACCTTCAGATCTTCAGTCTGACGCTCTCCCAACTGAGCTATCCCCGCAATGTTCAACTTATAGTAAATTTTTTATATATTATAATTTTGTTGAATGGCATTACTAGCCTCGTTTGACCCCCTTAAATATTTTTTTTCAATTTTAAATCATGAAAATGGAATTGAACGACCAAATTTAATTTTACGGAATTGAAATTGCTTTTCAATTCCAAGCCTTGGAATTGGGTTACCACTTTGGGTCCGTTTGGTAATCCAATTCTAAAGCTTGAAATTGAAATTGGCGTGCGAATTCCATTTTCATGGCTTGAAATTGGATTATCAAACGGACCCTTTCTATAATCTAAAATGCACTACACTCATTTACTATTGCTCATCACTCAGTCATTCACGTGGCAACACTCATTTTATGTCTCCAAAATGAGTCTAGGCTTCCACACCCAACCGTCAGCTTCTCTCTCCCCTATATTCTTACCCAACCTTTTCGTTTCACACCCAGGCTCATCTCCACCTAATATTTTTATTTTTCATAATCTATCCACTCATCCAATGCCTTCTCTCTCTTTTGAATAATAAAAAAGTCATTTCCTTTCTACATATTCACCCATGGCCCATCGTTTTTTTCTCGATTGGAAAATTAAAAGTATTTACAAATAAAAAAGGAACATTTTTGTCCCTTACCCGATGTATTCTACTATTTTTTATTCATGACTTCAGTTCCTATCATTGCTTAGCTATGTTACTTTCATATTATCCAAGTATGAAGCAAGTGCTGGTGATTTCAATTATATATAAATTTCAGTTATATTACTTAATCATTGTCAAAGGATGAACTATATCTTGGTATTATTTATTATTGATTTTTTTTGTTAGTATGATTTTGCTTCTTATTGGAAATCTGAAAAGTGTGAACTTTATTTTTGCCCATGTTAAAGTTGTATTTACTTTTTTTGTGGGTTTGCATATTTTGTGTTTGTGAAAATGACGAAGGGTAGTGGGTATATTTGTTGTTTACTGTTGATTTATTTTTTGTATGACGTAGCTTTGTCATAGGGGACAACAGATTTTTTTTTTTAATATTTTGATACTTCAAATGGGAATGGTGGGTTTCGTGGTATTGTTTACTATACTTTAGATGTGCATTTCATTTTATTTTATATTTTTTGATGTTCACATGGTATTCCAAAAAAAAGTAAAAAGTGCTTAAATTATTTGAAAAGGTAAATAAAAAAAATAAAAATTATTTACAATTTTTTTAAAAAGTAAATAATAGTTTTAACTATTTTACATAACAAAAAGTTTACTTTTTTTTGCAAAGATAAAAATTGTTTAATAAAATAAATTTAAAAAAAATAACTATTTTTATAAATACATTTTTAAGTGAATTTTTAATTAAATACTTTAGAAATGCTATAGCATTCACTTCTTTATTGAATCCAGGCGCTGTTAACAAAACAACTTCGAATTTCGATTCATCCTTTCGACTTACGACATTTTAATCAAAAGTTTTCCGAATCAGTTCATCTCTTAGACTCCTTCTATAAAACATTTTGAGTTCTGTTGGAAAATTTGAGAGATATTTTTTTCCTATATTTTGCACATTGTGCCTCGCCCGCGCATTGCGCGGGTTTTAAACTAGTATAAACATATATTAATAAAAAAATACTAAAACGAACACTACTTAGATAACTTTCACATTTTCTCTCTCTCTCTCTCTCCAACGATGATAGGATTGTTGATTTTGGCTCCTCGATTCTTTTTTATTCTTTACATATGTTTGTTTATTCTCTTATTTTTGTTTTTTTTTTCTATTCTCGCGTTGGGGATTATGATTGGGAAGTGAGTAATGGTGGGTTTCTTCAGAATGATGGTGGAGTTTAAGGTTTCGATGTTAGTTTTATTACAGTAATGGGCGATATTCAACTAAAAGATTTTATTTGAAGGATCAGATATTTCTTGGTATGGATCAATATTGGATATGGGCACTACAAAAAAAATAGCTTTTGAGACGGTGGCCTAACAGTCCTAAAAGATCATTTATCCATCTCAAATACTTTTTGTGACGCTATTTGGGACGGCTAGGGGGGTCTTTTTGATAGGGGGTTATAAATACTTTCTGTGACGCCATAGCCGTCTCAAAAGAGTTTTTTGAAATAGGAACAAATTCATCTCAAAAGGTCCTAATTTTATATGACCCTTTTGAGACGGCACAAGAGCTGTCACAAAAGATTGTTTTTGAAACGAAAATTAATCTGTCTCAAAAGATTACTATTTTAAAAAACCTTTTTGAGACGGCAACATAGCCGTCTTTAATATATTTTTGGGACAGTTTTATCCATCCCAAAACAGGTGAAGGGATCTTAAAATTTTTGCACCAATATTTTGTGGAGAATAAAATCTACCGCTAAAGTTTAATATAGAATTTAATTACATCTGAAACAACACAAACAACGAATTATCATAAAATGTAATACATAAGATGATTTTCAACCAAGAGAACGAATCATTTTCATTCAACAATAAATAGAGTTCTTACAACCATCTCCAAATATTCATCAAAACAAGAATTATAACACTAAGTTCAAATATTTGACTTGACAACAAAAATACATTAATTTATTAATACTCCAAACACGAAATGCTTTTATCAAACTAATTCCACAACACTGAAGCGTACGACCTCCAAAACCACTAATTAACATTTGCATATTCTACAAAAATTGTCACCTGCACAAAAAAAATATAGTTTCGATTATGTCAGAATTAATACCCCTCGTCAACAATACAATGTGCAAAATGAATCAATATAGTATATTTTTATCATTAACAATATAAATATCCAACTATTATTATTCTTTAAAAATTCGACAGAGTCTCCTTTGTTTATTCATGAAAACCACAGGTAGCCAACCTGTTTTAAACATCAAAATTGATTCTAAGAATGATATACACCAACAGCAGAAAATTTTAACCACCACCATAATAAATTCTCACCACCATAACAAATTTTCCCCACCTCCATTGAAAATTTAACTTTAAACAAGAGAATTTTCCATTATATATATATAAGTAATTATATGTATGAATTATATTGTATTACCTATTCAGACAGAATCGTCGAGGTAGTGGAAGCTTGCTGAAGGGTAAAACTTTGGAACAAACTTTGCATTTCACTTCGCATATCATTCTTCATCTGTAATGAAGCTTGTTGGTTGTGAATCTCTAACTCTTCAAGCTCCTGTAGATGTCGAGTCTCTCGATCTTCAGCTTCTTTCTTTAACTGGTTAATTTCTTCCAATAATAACTGAGGTGAATATGCTTTTGTCGACGTTGGCCTAATACCTGCTCCCTTTAGTAAAGCATACCCATGCCCTCCATATCCTACTACATCAATACAAATCTTGTTCTGCACTTCTGGGTCATTTTGTTGCTCTTCTGGTAGCTCATTTAGTCGTCTTTCAAGCATTTTCTACCAATTGAATTAATATTATTATTAATGAACATAAAATAATTTTCAAGAACACAATTTACAACAAATATTAAATAAATCTTTCAATCATCTCTTACGAATTAATATTTATACATACCGCTCTATCAAATGATCCATCTTCAACACTGAAAGGTTTATTATTTGGAGCTCGAGTGGCTTTCCACATGCTAATATTGTCGACGGGCTCCCCCTGTTCTATTCTCTGAAAAAAACAATGTATGTATATTAATACTCTTATATTAAAATCAGAAATATTTATAATAATAAAATTCCAACCTCCTCGGATATTTTAGCATGTGGCTTTCGTCCTGTCCTTGAGTAAGCACATTCAACTTCACGGTTCTTAGTGTTTTGATCGGCAATATCCTAGATATTTGAATAAATAAAAAATAAAAATTATAATACTAGTGAAGAAGAATGTATGTATAAAATTCTTAATAAATGTGCTATTTATACCTTAATCTTCTTTAGACCCCAGTATTTCACCAATTCAAGCCACTGATCTTTTTCGACTCGTTCAGGCGTATAACTCAACCGCTCTTCATATGTTTGAAACTTTTTATAGTGATTCGCCTTCACTCGATGCTTCCATTGCTTCCACGCAAGTCCCATCCTTGCAAAACAGATTTGTTTAAAACCTTCCAGTGCATTTGTGTTGTTCTAAGAACAAAAAGAATAAATTAGTTAAAACTTGACAAGCTAATGTACAACAGAACAAATAAATAAATCAAACTAATAAGTTACCTTCACTTCCTTCCAAATATTATCATGTGATTCCTCGTCCGCCTCGCTCCAATCCAACATTGTCAATGGAAATAAATTTCCACACCTTGCGTAATAACCTAAATGTGACATCAATTTACTTTCAAGTTTACAAACTGGCTGACAAAGTTCATTCCATTAGAGCCAAGGCCTTGCCCCCTTTCTAACCTTTTTTTTACTAGTAAGGGAGGCCATTGTACCTGGAAAAAAAGTTGATAAATAATGTTTATACATCTTGTTCAATACGAATATAAACATAATAGTAATATAAATGGAGATATACAAACACTGTGTAACACAGCATACCTGTGAGATCCTCACCATCTAAAGCGGATTCCCAACTGAATTATCAATCTGCTCAATATTTGGGGAAAGTTGACTTGTAGGTGTTTGAAATAAAGAAACTTGAGCTCTTGAGTTGCGGTGTGTATTATGGTATGTTAATTCAATATTTGGGGAAAGTTGTGGTTGCATCTCTCTATTTCCATGGTCCCTTATGCTGTGTTGCACGGAAGTAATTTGAGACGTCCTCTCTAAATCATTTCTCACTAGAGTTGTGAGTGGTTGCTTCTCGAGTAGTCTTTCCTCACCTATGAGGTCGGACATAGTCAACCGACGACGACGACGACGCCTCAATGTCATGGATCTGTATATTTGCATTTATCATAGCAAGAAGTTACATTTCAGTTATATATCACATTTCAACATCGGTTATAAAACTAATCAAACGTGAAACAAAATATAAAATGATCGATCATTACATCAAAATGATCATGTTCATTTCAAAATCATTTCCTAGAATAAGAGGAGCAACTTAAACCCATTACTGATAAACACTTATTAATTTGAGTCATAGAGATCTTGATTTCATCCATCTCTATGTAAAATGAACAGGTATATCGAAGACAAGAAAGTAATAACTAAATTGCGCACACTTTAGTAAAAAAAGAAGGGGTTGCACTCAAGGGTGCCTATTTATTTAAGGTGTTGAATTTCAACTATCATAGAAGTCTCAGTATTTAAAAACTCATGAAATGTTTTTTATAAAATTGAGACATTCAAGTCTCAATATGCATATCTTTAATGGAAGAAAATATAGCTGATGAACATAAAGACTTTGTAGAATTAATAAAACCTGTCATTGATGTGCTGCCAGATTGAATGAAATTCAATGATAATGATTGATCAGTTTGGAAACAGTGGATGAAATTGCAATTTGCGAATTTAAAAGTTGCAAAAGTTGTTGGCATTGGGATGGTGTCAAGCCTATTTGAGATGTAGTCTCATTTGAAACTAATCAAAGATCATAAGTTCCCTTTCTTATCCTTACTTAAGCTCAAAATATCTACTGATAAATTATGTGACTGCCAGATGAGATGGAAATTTAAAGAGAATGTGGTTGGATAAGATAATAATAAAGAAATCATCCAAGACTAATGCAATATTAACAATGATTTTCTTCAGAGGGTCCGAAGCTGCGATGATATAGATACGCATAGATTCCAGGACTGATTTGATGAGAGTTCTCCTTCCAGCCTCTATCAAGTCTAGCCCAAATTTTACCTTGATCCCTATTATTATGCCATGTGTATTTGTGCCCGAGAAACCAACTTCCATGAGACTTGCTTGATCAGTAAAACTATTGCAGTCTGCTATTGCTTGAATATCAATAGAGTTACCTCCCTTCTTGTCCGATGAATAGGAAACTACATTGAAATCACCGGTTAGGAGCCAAGGAGATCCATGGGAATGATTTTGTGACTGTTAAGAGAACC
Source organism: Sambucus nigra (assembly GCA_949130495.1). NCBI lineage: Eukaryota > Viridiplantae > Streptophyta > Magnoliopsida > Dipsacales > Adoxaceae > Sambucus > Sambucus nigra. The sequence goes on along the minus strand of OX422213.1, from coordinate 257,538,275 downwards.
CCATAAATGAATTATTTCATGTCTAGAACACTTGGCATACACTAGAGACACAAAAACTTGAGAGGGAAAATGAGGGTGATAAATCTTCAGAAGCATAGCTTGATCATCTGACTGGGAGATGATTGGGAGGTGCATGCCTATTAACTTTAGTCTGCTTTTCCCCAGCAGGTACAGAGATGATTGGGAGTTGAGGGAGGTCCTCATTTATCTTCATAGCTTCTGTCTTCTTAGAAATGGACTTTGAGAAGGTCATAAGGTCCTCCAGTAGAGGGGGAAAAGTTCCCTTATAACCTGACTCATTATCAGACCAATGTAGAGGGTCATGTAAAGATTGAAATCAAATAACTGATTTAACCTTACCAATAGGAGATAGACTAAGACAATCCATCACTTGGATCTCTTGTTTATCAAGGCTCCTTTGGTTAAAGTTCTGGTTTATTTTTTCCAGCTTGTATCAGCTACCAGCTATGGGATCATAGGGGACTGCTAAATTTGGAATACTTTTGTTGAGGGAGGACTGTTTTGGGGGGGGGGGGGTTAAATTAGGATCAAATTTTTTATAGGTAAATCGGTTTGAGGTTGAAGCCGTGTTTGATGTTGACTTTGGATTGAGAGTGGAATTTGCCAAAAGGGGTTCATGTGTTTGACTTTTTTCAATAGGTTCTTGACTCAGGGGGGATAAGTCTTGGAGGGGAGTTAATGGGCTTGCCATGTTAGCATGCTTAATGGCATTTGGGTAGGTTTTTTTGGCTTGTGTCAGAGGTTGGGGGATTCTTGAAAAATACAAAGATTGGTTTGGAATTTCATTGGGGTTGTTTTCTATTTGAGGCCTTTTTTCCATCCATCTAGTTATATTCTGCTTCTGATTAAGCTGTTGACTTCTAAACAAGCATTGTGCCCTGTCATGGCCAAGCTTAGATCATTCAGTACAATATAGGGGAATGATTTCATATTCAATTATTTGCCAAAAACCATCTTCACCACAACCTATCCATAGACGATCAGGTCTATGATTTAGGAGATTAAGCTCCACGCAGATTCTGGCCATGCTTGGTCTATTACAAGACACAGTTGATGCATCAAGTTTCAATGGATTACTTACTACTTGGGCAATAGAGTAAAGGGAAGACTTAGAGAAGAAATGAATTGGAAGACATGGTAGATTTATCCAAGCTGGAGCAATAGGGCTTTCAATATCTGGTCTGAACTCAGGAGTCCATTTGAAACATCTCATAGGGGATTTGCTAAAATACCATTGATTACGCATCCAGATACGAATGAAGTCTTATTCAATGAACAGTTTGATCAAAATATGTTTTTGATCAATCAAACCTATTTGGAAAGCTACTTTCAAACTCATGGTATGGAAAGTTTTCCTTATTTCTTCCAATGCAAGCCTGCCACGGGAAAACTTCCCAACAATGGAATATTCGAATGGTTCAGCAAGTTTTTGAATATCTTTTTGCAAAAACCTTATAGCTGGCTCACCTTTATGGGAGGAGATGGGTATTAGAGGGATTTCTGCAGAATTTGTTATACTTGTAACTATATTTGCAAATGATTTAGACAGAGGGAATGAGGGGTCAGGGGGTTTGGGAAGAATGTTTGGGTTTTTGGCGGCTAGAGAGGAAATTTGTACCTCTACTATTATTATTCTCATCCCCAAAAAAGATAACCCCCAGTCTTTCACAGATTATAGACCTATAAGCCTATGCACTTTCTTTAATAAAATTCTCTTTGGGCCCAGTTTATGAAGAAGAAATATTGCAGAATTCATCATCCTTGGGTTGCTAATGTTTATATAGGATCTCATGTTTGGAAGAGAATGGTCATGAACAGAGAATTGGCGGAGAATAAATGTAAATGGATCATTGGTAAAGGAGAGATTAATGTAAAATGGGAAAACTGGTCAGGAGATACGAACCTCGATACAAATGCGATTTCTAAAAATATCAAAATATCAGACTTGTTGAATAGCAATGGAGTCTGGGATTACAACAAGATTAATCAAGTTATGCCCCAAAATGCGATGGCCACTTGTTCTAAAGTCGAGTTGATGGGAAGTAATCATAATGACTTGCTAATCTGGATGCCAAATTCAGATGGTAACTTTACTCTCAACTCAGCTTGGAATATTGTGAGAGATCATAAAAGCTCTTCCTGGACGGATGGTTTAATATGGAATAATATGGTTCCAATCAAATTCTCCTTCTTTCTGTTAAGGCTTTTAAAAGATTGTATTCCAGTTGATGAAGTTATTAAGCGTATAGGAGTGAGATGTCCTTCTAAATATGGTTGTTGTTCAATTCACCATATAGAATCTGCTGATCATTTATTTGGAAATAGTGAGTTTGCTATATCTGTTTGGAGTCACTTTGAAAACTTATGTGGGATTCACAGTTTAAATCATTCTATAAGAGGAAGATTGATTGCTTGGTGGTCCGAATCATCAAATTCGCAATGGGGCAGAGTTACTAAAGTTATTCCAGCTTTTATATATTGGGGAATATGGAAGACCAGGAACAAATGGAGATATAAAGATCAAAAAATGCAGCCAACCAGAACTATTAATGAAATTCACAAGAGTATCTCTATGCATACACATATAGACTTGATCAAGGTTCAACCATTAAGGAATCAACAAGTTACGCCAAAATCTATAAGACTAGTTCACAAAATTAAAAAATAACTCTGGAAATTGGCTTGAAGAAGAGGAAGTTATATGTAATGAAGCAATTAATTTCTTTAAGGCTGCTTTTGAAGATAAGGAGGAAATGTTGATAGTTTTCTCAAATGCATCCCAACCTCATTTCAGATGATCAAAATATAATGTTAACTGAGTATACAGAGGAAGATGAAATCAGGTCAGCTATTTTTTATCTCAATGAAGATAGTGTAGCAGGTATGGGTGGCTTCTCAGGTCACTTTTTCAAGCATTGTTGGCACATCATAAGCAGGGATATTATCAAAGCTGTTCAAGGATTCTTTTCAGGTCTGGAGATTCCTAAAATTGTCTCTTACACTCTAATAGCTATTGTCCCAAAGGTACAAAACCCCCAAACTTTTCATGAAATGAGGCCTATCAGTCTATGTAATTTTTTCAATAAAATTTTCACTAAAGTGATGGCTTGCAGATTGAGTAAAATTCTTCCTGACATTATTTCTCCTAATCAGAGTGGTTTTATAAAAGGAAGAGATATTACAGAAAATATTCTTTTGGCTCAAGAAATTTTCCACATGATCAATTTTAAAAACTATGGAGGCAATGTTTCTATGAAGTTGGATATGGCCAAAGCGTATGATAAAGTGTCTTAGTTGTTTCTTATCAAGGTAATGAGGAAATTTGGTTTCTCTGAGAGATGGATAGACATGGTTTGGAGGGTTATATCTAATAATTGGTTCTCCATTATCATAAATGGTAACCAGAAAGGCTTCTTTAAGTCTGAAAGAGAGCTTAAACAGGGTGATCCTCTATCTCCTGGTCTCTTTGTCATAATGGCAGAGGCTCTATCTTTAAATTTAAATGGTCTTAATGCTCAAGCTTCATTTAAACAATTCAAGCTCCCTATTGGAGGCCCTAAAATAAATCATTTATCTTTTGCTGATGATATCATTATATTCTCTTCAGGTGATATAAAACCTATTAAGAATTCAGGACCTACATATGAAGCTAGTTGATGTAGCACCTCAAGAGGAAGCAGAACATTTATGTTTGAGAAGTCTTAATAAATAAGTCAAGAACTGAATAAATGGATTATATTTACGTAAGGACTATAGATATAGATGAATTGATAGTCAAATCGTGCTCGTACATTAATAGATAAAGAGATGTGTTCCTTTAGTGAACGGGAGTTTAGTAGAATCAAGATGAGCATCATTGATTTCAACGGTGAAAATAAAGCTCGTATCACTACCTACAATTACATATCGAATGATGCAACCAGTGACTATCGTCAGCAATCAATAACTATCATCAGTAATTAGTAAATATTTTTTCAGATATGCAGGAAACTCTCTGTTCAACAACTATTAATTATAAAGCATATGATATAGTGAATTCAGTAATCACAAAGCAAATTCAGCAAACTAGCTAATTCAAAAAACTAACAAAATATATGTTCAGATATGCAGCAAACTATCTGTTCAGTTATGCATTTGTTATAAGAAACACTACTCAGTTATGCATCAGTACAAAACGAAACTACAAATGCACCAGTTTAAAAAAAAATAACTAGTTTAGGACTATATCTCCCTCAAGCATTGTCCCTCTAAATTTCATCTCCATCTTCGTCTTCATCTGCATTTGCATCTTCGTGATCATTAGCTTGAACAACACTAGTGTCAAATATTAATCCATCTCCATCCCTCACCCACCGTAATTTGTGATCTTCATTCAAATTTTGCATGACAAACGGCTCATCTCCATTAAGCAACAATTCTTCTTCAGTTTCTTGAACTATCGTGTACCTATCAAATTGGTCTCTTGGTGTCATGGGAACAATAACATGCCAATCTGTATCGATAGGGTTCTTCACGTAAAATACTTGTTCTGCTTGGGATGCTAGTATGAAAGGTTCGTTACTCTCTCGATCATCTTTATATTTCAAATGCTTGAAATTCACCAGCGTATAGTTAAACTCGACAACTTTTGTACCCATGCGATTTTCAACCCAATCACACTTGAATAACAGCAACTTCATGCCATTAAGATACTGAACTTCAATAATGTCCGTTAGTTCCCCATAGTATGTAATATCACCCGCAATGGGGTTTTTATCCTTCCGGCTAGAATAACTCATTTGTTCGGCTTTTATAAAAACTCCTCTATTTTGATTTTTCTTTCCCTTATCAAGTCTCTTTGTTCGAAATCTAAAACCGCTAACAATATAAGTGTTGAATCTGACCACATCCTTAAGAGGACCTAAAGATAAGCATTTGATTTCGTCGGATACTTGCACACCGTCACGTCCCAATTTATTAACCTATAGTGTATTAAAGTAAATGTCAATATAAAAGTATAGTATTTATTCATAATTCAACTATTAGTTATGATATTTTCGCTTACATAATCCTTAAACCATTTGTGGAACTCATCGTTGTGAAGACGATTAACACAATGCTTTTGTGAATCTTGAGGATACTTTGATAAAAGTTCCGCAAGATGCTTTCTACAAGTAAACAAATAGCCATATGTCAATTCCATAAAAAATATAAAAATGGTTTTCAAAAACACCAAATACTTATAATAAAACTTACTCAACAAATGGCGCCACTGCCTCAGTGTTGGTAAGAACGTGCCGATAAGCTTGCATATACATTACAGAATCAAGTTCAAATTGAACTTTTTTCCCAATTGCACGACCATTTATATGCCCCCAATCATCATTTCTAGTCGGTCGGTTAGACTTAGTTTCCACATCCACATACTGGGAAAAAAAAGTTATGCATTCCTGAAGAATAACAGAGTTGGTAATCGAGGCCTCGGGATGAGCCCGATTACCAACGTAGCCTTTTAAAGTGTGGAGGTACCTTTTAATCGAATACATCTAAAGGTAAAGGACACATCCAGCAATTAAGAGTTCGTTCGGCAAATGTATAGGCAAATGTTCCATCACATCAAATAAACTCGGAGGGAATATCTTCTCAAGGCCACAAAGTGTAAGGGCCATCCGATCTTCAAAATTTTCCAAATTAGCTGCGGTAACTGCTTTTGAGCACAGTATAACAAAGCAATTGCTCAATTCAATCAAGACTTTGACAATATGAGTGGGCAATACCCTTCTCACGGCTATTGGAAGTAATTGTTGCATTAAAATATGACTATCATGGCTCTTTAATCCCGAAATATTTCTTTCTTGCATGTTCACGCACCGTGAAATGTTCGAAGAGTAGCCATCAGGAACTTTAACATTCTGCAACACTTTTAAAAAATCTCCTTCTCTTTGTTACTCATCGTGTACTCTGCTAGGGGGAGGTACTCTAGATTTGACCCTCGTGGTTGAGGATGTAGCTCTGATCTAATACCCAATTTTTGTAGATTTTTTTGAGCCTGTAAATTGTCTTTTGTCTTCCCTTTAGTACCCAACAATGTAAACAGAACATTATCGCAGACGTTTTTCTCAATATGCATGACATCAAGATTATAGCGAATAAGATTATCCTTCCAATATGGCAATTCAAAAAATATGCTCTTTTTTTCCAACCAAATCTACATTTTCGAACTACCTATTTACTTTTTTCTAACGCCTCTCTTTCCCTCCTTCTAAAGACATCTTCCATCTTATATTCACATTCAACGTCAAGATCATTCAACTGTTTCAATACTTGTAAGCCTGAAAGTTTAAGTGGGGATGGATGTAATTCTACCCTCCCATTAAATGGTGCCTTCTGCCTACGAAGCCTATGGCGCGAGTCTAAGAATTGATGATGACCCCAATAACAGAACTTCTTACCCTTATCTAATTGCATTAACTGGTGGTCTTCGTTACAGCAAGGACAAGCAAATGTACCTTTTGTGATCCATCCCGATAACATCGCATAAGTGGGGAAATCGTTAATGGTCCACAACAACGATGCATGCAACTGAAAGAACTCCTTACTTGACGCATCGTAAGTGCGTTGTAACACCCCGCCTAATTAAATACCGGGTGGAAAGTCCCATACCAAATTAAAACAGAATATACAGTTGGCTCATTCTTAGCATCACTGTCGAAAACATTTACAACTCACCCAATACCCAATTAAGCTGGTGTTAAAAACTTTCCAAATTTAAATTTCAACAAAACCATTTTTAGTTTAAGAATAACACTACACATTTTATTCTACAACACTGATAACACAATAAATAACTCAAAAGAATTTAAATGCAATTGGAATAAACATTCCCAAATAATATAAATCCTTTACAATAATCCCAACAATGTTAAATGTATTAAAAATACCTGAATACAATAGTATTTGACCTCGATAGCAAAAAATAACTGAAATCCTTTGGGCGGCATGCCCTAACTAAGAATACTGTGAATCAAAAGATGAAAGGCGTCTAAGCAAAAACTCCATAGCTCCATAGTTCAACATCATCCGCTAAGGTTGGCGTCCCTGTTGCTAGACACCTGATATAGAAGATACAATAGAAAAGAAAATATGCAAGGAAACGGGTCATAGCCCGAATATGTAGATGATTTTTAAAACAGCAAGTATTTAACAAGTGCAATAAAGCATTTATTATGTACATGTTAGATCTAACTCTCACTTGCTATTCTCACCTCTCAACTAGAGTGTACACTTAACGTTTCCTATTAACCTCCTAGTCAATGGTTCCTCTTTTCTAGTTTCCATATTATAATTCCATTCCCATATCATAATCCTCGTATGTCCCATACCATACGTCACATTATTATTCATTTACAGTTCTCATTTATGAATCGTTTCTCATTAACATGAATCTTTTCTCATTAATATGAATTAAGATTTTCAATTCTGTAAGAATAAACATTCATTAACTTAATTCAATTATGTTTCTCTATTCACCGTTATCTACAATTATCACTGTAGATAGATTTAACCACAATATATATCCATTCAATCATTTAATCCATTATATATATATATATATATATATATATATATATATATATATATATATATATATATATATATATATATATATATATATATATATATATATATATATATATATATTCATATATAATACGGCACCCCGAGTCACAGCTGCAGTGCAATGCATTACTCTGTTATCATGTCCCATCATCGCAGGTCGCTGAATAGGGGACTAAAGGTTCGGTAAGATTCCACGAACCACAAAAAACAACAAACAAATTGGAGGCGAACATAGTTCTTGTATCCATGGGTCACGCACATACCTACGTACCCACAATCAGCGGACTTATCAACTCCCCGATAAGTCTTTCATAGACCTATATTCTCGAGCGACAAATCAACGATCCCATGGATTCATCAGGATATGACTGCCCTCACGCGCAAACCTCCCACCGATATCAAGGTATGTCATACACATAAATCATCAATCAATCAAATAGGTATTATCATACCTATAACACAATATCAATAAGGTAATATCACTACCCTAAGATATTTCCCATACGTAGCATTATATCTCTTTTAAATTCCACGTATTAAAATATCATATCTTTACTTCATAATTTAATTATCCTCGCATCCTATAACATCTCTCCACTCCCGACGTCGTTAAGGTTCATGCGCGGAGCGTCTCGCAAAGCAAAATCCAAACAAGGAACCCCTCCAATACAATACTACTTAACTTTGTCGATCAAGGAGGTCCAACAACTTCAACTATGCGATCGGGATAACCTCATATCTTCTTTCAACCAAAAGTGTTCTAAACTCCCATCTCTATCCAGGATACACACCACTACGCTCTTGTATTACACTCCGTCCTTGCGAAATTGATATTGAGCTTAAACTCAGTCCTTGATGTTCAAATTGTAACCCTAAGGCTACCCTCACTCAATACACATGATTCAAATAGGTTTTTCCTCAACATATATTCAGTAAGAAGTCACTAATATCCTACTGGTCCATAACATCATTTCCATCGAATTACTACGAGTTTAGTTCTCCTTTTAATTAAGGTTAAAATCGGTAGTTTCAAATCTCTTATAAACACATCTTCTTTCACTTAGGATTAAACCCTCTTGTAAACTTAAGGATACCCAGGTGTTATATTAAATCACCCCTATTGGTCCTATCTTAAATCCTCATATATCCCCATTTGGAATTTAACAAATGAATCTAGCAACCGAAATTCCATTCAATATAATTTTCATCATTTTAATCACTTGAATCCAAATCAAATTAATTCAAATCTTATCAAGGGTTTACTGATATTTTCTAAGTCCCATAATATCCAAATAATAATCACCAAAGATCCACAAAAGTTTTGGGATAAGAATCAACATTTAAAAAGAAGCAACTTTACATATTCTGGGGAAGTCGATCGATCGAAGGCAGGGGTCGATCGATCGATCCCTCAGGTCACAGCCTGGTTTTCTGCATTTTCTGTAACTACGGGTTTAGCAACTTCTGATCATTTAAACCTTCATCTAAACATCCCAAATGACTTATAATATTTACTACATGATATATCAACATATATGAACGATTTACAATACTCTAAACATCCTAGAATCATCAAGGGATTGGATTAAAAAGCATGTTTATCTCCTTATTTCCAGAAAATTATCAACATATCAACTTCAAGAACACATCAATGGTTTTCATAATTTCTTCAACCGTTTCATGACTATTTCATGGATTATTATCATCCTAAAACATGAGTTTAATTCCTATATCATTTCAGTTTCCAGAAATCCATTTAATACTCCATTATTTCTTCCAAACATGAATAATCTTCTCTTTTCATAACTATTCTAACATGGACAATATACGAACTTAAATTGACATTATTAAACACTTGCCTTTACTAAAGGTCTGATCCTTTTGTGTAGTATATCTCAGTTGGTTTTCCTTCTCCGGTCAAACTCCGGTGGTGGTTGGTGGTGATGAACCTTGGTTCTTGTTCTTCTCCTTCCCAAGTAGGCTTTTCCCTTCCCAAGCACCCTTTTTTTCTCTCTAGGAAGATGACTTCTCTAATTTGTATAGAGGAGATGAATAACCCCCATACACTTAATCTACCAATACTTATAATAGGACAAAATCCGAAATCACTATTCATCCCCCTTAGAAAAATGACTAAAATGCCCTTTCGGGTTGTCTATTCATTTCCAAATGATCCGAGACTCAAAATTAACATCCAAAGAGACTTTTCTGGCAATTTCGAACCTTTCGGACGCAACGACGCAGTCGAAATGACTATAAGGTCGATAGAAAATAAATTTCCTTTTTAATTTAATGAACTAGTCCCGACACGTCCCATACCGCGTCTGACTAAAAATATAAATTACCGAAATTATATCATACAGTCATATCAATGACATCACATTCATATATTACCTAAATATCTTTAAGTAATATTTAGAATCATCCATTTTAATATCCACCGTCCGGATAAAACCCGAATAAATTAATTAATAATAAAATCCAATTAATCCATTAATTTAAAATATAACCCATTTTAAAAGTCATTTAAAATTACGGGGTATTACATACTTCCCCCCTTATAACAGAATTTCGTCCCGAAATTCAGGAATATAAGTCATACCGGTAAGGTCAACTCTGAGTATAAATCTCTCATCACAAGAAATCTAAGACGTACCGCCCATACAGTACATTAACAAAAATCCCTATCGATGTTATACACCAAGCCTCACCATATAGTTTCAACTAAATCGAATTTAAACTTTACCCAATCTTCCCTATACCGTCCTCGTGACAAACTTTGGGAAAAATAAATGATCCTCTCGTAGTGAACAAATAAATCCTGAAGTCTTAACTACTTACCTTTTTCACAATTATGAAAAATACTACAATCCAATCATCTAGGGCGCCCATACACCCTTGCGTACCGCTTTCAATATTAAAATTTTCGCAAAGGTTTTAAACTTGTTTCCCAAAGACCTAACTTATTTCGACTCCCAACGGTTAGTAGTTTCATGCGTGGGGTGTCTCGCAAGCGAAATCCAAACAAGGAACCACCCCGATACACTACTTCCTAAAGTAGTCGGTCATCGAAACTCCTAAGGTCCTTAGTCAATAATATATAAAAATTTGTTTTTTTAAAAAAAATATCAGGTTTATCAATTTAAAACAAAAATTAGGTTTTATCGATTTCAAATAGAGTCTACGCATCTACTCTCTTATAGAAGACAAGATGCAGACATACGCTCTCATATACCACAAGTCAATGCACGCCGATAGTCAAATCACGCTCGGACATGCCCAAGGTAAGTAATCCCATGATAAAAATCAAACCCACGTGATAACATTTAATATAAAGGTGTCCCACACCCCTCAATGAGTCTACGTAAATAACAGTGCTATAGGCTAAATTTAGCAACCCTTTAGCCCACACAATATCAATCACTACAAAAATCAATATACGCTTCATAATCCCTTAGATAGAAAACATACCCTCATTCGCGGGTGGTGGTTGTTGATTCGCTGCCTGACGGACGTTATATACACGCCCGTACTAACCCTGCTGCGCGGGTACTGCTGGAATGGGAGGTAGTGCTAGCACCGGAGCTGGAGCTGGAAGAGCAGCTGGTGGAAACACTGGTACCTGCGGCTCCTGTCGAGCATGTTGTTGCTGAGGAAATTTGTCTTTCTCAGGACAATCTTGACGTCTATGGCCATACTTGCCACACACGAAACAATTTCCCGTAAACTTTCCACCACCTTACCCCTGTTGACCCCGAACTTGCTGGCCATTACCTCCCTTCCCTTGGCCCTGATGAGCCTGTCTCTGGCCGTGATGGCCCTGTTATCCTTTCCCAATACCTCTATCCTCAAATCGAGAATCTTCAGATCGCAAACGCTTAGCATAGTCCCCTGTCTGGGAACCCTGCTCACTCTGACGCTGATGACTCTGCCCTGGATGAGTCCCACTAGAACTTCCCCCAGTAGTCTTTCCTTACATGCTTGACCCAAACCCCCGCTTGACACCCTGATTATGTAAGAGGTTATCCTGGAAGTGGAGCATTGCAACATTAAGAACATCTGCATACGTACGTAGTGAAAGATTCCCCAAATAAATGTTGGCGAATTTTATAGTTCAACCCATCAGTGAACATTAGGATTCTCCTCTCCTCAGTAGGTACTTCAGCTGGTACCAAATTAGTTAATCTCATAAACTATTCCTCATATTCCACCACAGTTTTCTCTCCCTGTTTCAAATCAAGTAGCTTTCGCCTCATCTCTGTAGCGGAAGGAAAATACTTCCCATCAAACCGTATCCAAAAGTCTTGAATAATCATTGTGTCCCTCTCCTCCACAGTGGTCGTAGCTTCCCACCATTGCAAGGCTGCCCCAACTAGCTTGAATGTAGCTAGTATTTGATGTTGAACCTCAGTGCATTCGATCATTCTTAAGTGCCGTTGGATATCTTTCTTCCATTGGCTAGCAGTCACAATATTTGATCCTCCCTGAAAATCTGTTGGTGCGCTTTCTGAAAGGCATCCCTCACTCGTTCCCATGCAGTAGGAAACACTTGCCCTTGAGCGGGTGGCACAATCGGTGCCGGTGCTGGAGCCTGCTGAACAGCAGCTACAGCAGCATTGACTGCCTGAGCGACAATTGCAGCTACTTCGGCCGCAGTCATCGTACCCTGAGCTGGGGCAGGCTGAGGTGCACGTCGAGTAGGCATCTGAAACGAGAGAACACTATCAGTATTTGATATCTCAAAATAACAGAAGTTTGTACGCGTAAATAGAAAACCAATAATTCTACACATAGGGCTCTACATGAAAGAACGCTAAGCTGAAAACACAGTAAGCCATAAAGATCCTAAAGGACACTAGAACCTAATACTCTGATACCACCTGTAACACCCCGCCTAATTAAATACCGGGTGGCCAGTCCCATACCAAATTAAAACAGAATATACAGTTGGCTAATTCTTAGCATCACTGTCGAAAACATTTACAACTCACCCAATATCCAATTAAGCTGGTGTTAAAAACTTTCCAAATTTAAATTTTAACAAAACCATTTTTAGTTTAAGAATAACACTACACATTTTATACTACAACACTGATAACACAATAAATAACTCAAAATAATTTAAATGCAATTGGAATAAACATTCCCAAATAATATAAATCCTTTACAATAATCCCAACAATGTTAAATGTATTAAAAAGACCCGAATACAATAGTAATTGACCTCGATAGAAAAGATAACTGAAATCCTTTGGGCGACATGCCCTAACTAAGAATACTGTGAATCAAAAGATGAAAGGCGTCTAAGCAAAAACTCCATTGCTCCATAGTTCAACATCATCCGCTAAGGTTGGCGTCCCTGTTGCTGGACACCTGATATAGAAGATACAATAGAAAAGAAAATATGCAAGGAAACGGGTCAGAGCCCGAATGTGTAGATGATTTTTAAAACAGCAAGTATTTAACAAGTGCAATAAAGCATTTATTATGTACATGTTAGATCCAACTCTCACTTGCTATTCTCACCTCTCAACTAGAGTTCACACTTAACGTTTCCTATTAACCTCCTAGTTAATGGTTCCTCTTTTCTAGTCTCCATATTATAATTCCATTCCCATATCATAATCCCCGTATGTCCCATACCATACATCACATTATTATTCATTTACATTTCTCATTTATGAATCGTTTCTCATTAACATGAATCTTTTCTCATTAATATGAATTAAGCTTTTCAATTCTGTAAGAATAAACATTCATTAACTTAATTCAATTATCTTTCTCTATTCACCGTTATCTACAATTATCACTGTAGATAGATTTAACCACAATATATATCCATTCAATCATTTAATCCATTATATATATTCATATATAATACGGCACCCCGAGTCACAGCTGTGGTGCAATGCATTACTCTGCTATCATGTCCCATCATCGCAGGTCTCCAAATAGGGGACTAAAGGTTCGGTAAGATTCCACGAACCACAAACAACAACAAACAAATTGGAGGCGAACATAGTTCTCGTATCCATGGGTCACGCACATACCTACGTACCCACAGTCAGCGGACTTATCAACTCCCCGATAAGTCTTTCATAGACCTATGTTCTCGAGCGACAAATTAAAGATCCCATGGATTCATCAGGATATGACTGCCCTCACGCGCAAACCTCCCACCGATAGCAAGTAAGCTAGGTATGTCATACACATAAATCATCAATCAATCAAATAGGTATTATCATACCTATAACATAATATCAATAAGGTAATATCACTACCCTAAGATATTTTCCATACGTAGCATTATATCTCTTTTAAATTCCACGTATTAAAATATCATATCTTTACTTCATAATTTAATTATCCTCGCATCCTATAACATCTCTCCACTCCCGACGTCGTTAAGGTTCATGCGCGGAGCGTCTCGCAAAGCGAAATCCAAACAAGGAACCCCTCCAATCACTACTACTTAACTTTGTCGATCGAGGAGGTCCGACAACTTCAACTATGCGATCGGGATACCCTCATATCTTCTTTCAACCAAAAGTGTTCTAAACTCCCATCTCTATCCAGGAGACACACCACTACGCCCTTGTATTACACTCCGTCCTTGCGAAATCAATATTGAGTTTAAACTCAGTCCTTGATGTTCAAATTGTAACCCTAAAGCTACCCTCACTCAATACACATGATTCAAATAGGTTTTTCCTCAACATATATTCAGTAAGAAGTCACTAATATCCTGCTGGTCCATAACATCATTTCTCCCGAATTACTACGAGTTTAGTTCTCCTTTTAATTAAGGTTAAAATCGATAGTTTCAAATCTCTTATAAACACATCTTCTTTCACTTAGGATTAAACCCTCTTGTAAACTTAAGGATACCCAGGTGTTATATTAAATCACCCCTACTGGTCCTATCTTAAATTCTCATATATCCCCATTTGGAGTTTAACAAATGAATCTAGCAACCGAAATTCCATTCAATATAATTTTCATCATTTTAATCACTTGAATCCAAATCGAATTAATTCAAATCTTATCAAGGGTTTACTGATATTTTCTAAGTCCCATAATATCCAAATAATAATCACCAAAGATCCACAAAAGTTTTGGGATAAGAATCAACATTTAAAAATAAGCAACTTTACATATTCTGGGGAAGTCGATCGATCGAAGGCAGGGGTCGATCGATCGATCCCTCAGGCCACAGCCTGGTTTTCTGCATTTTCTGCAACTACGGGTTTAGCAACTTATGATCATTTAAACCTTCATCTAAACATACCAAATGACTTATAATCTTTACTACATGATATATCAACATATATGAACGATTTCCAATACTCTAAACATCCTAGAATCATCAAGGGATTGGATTAAAAAGCATGTTTATCTCCTTATTTCCAGAAAATTATCAACATATCAACTTCAAGAACACATCAATGGTTTTCATAATTTCTTCAACCGTTTCATGAATATTTCGTGTATTATTATCATCCTAAAACATGAGTTTAATTCCTATATCATTTCAGTTTCCAGAAATCCATTTAATACTCCATTATTTCTTCCAAACATGAATAATCTTCTCTTTTCATAACTATTCTAACATGGACAATATACGAACTTAAATTGCCATTATTAAACACTTGCCTTTACTGAAGGTCTGATCCTTTTGTGTAGTATATCTCAGTTGGTTTTCCTTCTCCGGTCAAACTCCGGTGGTGGTTGGTGGTGATGAACCTTGGTTCTTGTTCTTCTCCTTCCCAAGTAGGCTTTTCCCTTCCCAAGCACCCTTTTTTTCTCTCTAAGAAGATGACTTCTCTAATTTGTATAGAGGAGATGAATAACCCCCATACACTTAATCTACCAATACTTATAATAGGACAAAATCCGAAATCACTATTTATCCCCCTTAGAAAAATGACAAAAATGCCCTTTCGAGTTGTCTATTCATTTCCAAATGACCTGAGACTCAAAATTAACATCCAAATAGACTTTTTTGACTATTTCGAACCTTCCGGACGCAACGACACAGTCGAAATGACTATAAGGTCGTTGGAAAATAAATTTCCTTTTTAATTTAATAAACTAGTCCCAACACGTCCCATACCGCGTCTGACTAAAAATATAAATTATCGAATTTATATCATACATTCATATCAATGACATCACATTCATATATTACCTAAATATCTTTAAGTAATATTTAGAATCGTCCATTTTAATATCCACCGTCCGGATAAAACCCGAATGAATTAATTAATAATAAAATTCAATTAATCCATTAATTTAAAATATAATCCATTTTAAAAGTCATTTAAAATTACGGGGTATTACATGCGTACACCATCAACCCATAGCTCAATCAACTCATCAATCAATGGCTTTAAGAATACATCAATCTTATCTTCGGGTCCTTTTGGTCCATCTATAAGAATAGAAAAAATCAAGTTAGGTTGCTTCATACACAACCACGGAGGTAAGTTGTAAATAATGAGGATAACTGGCCACTGTGCTGAATGCTCATATTACCAAACGGATTAAATCCATCAGCAGCTAACCCAAGTCTAACATTGCTGATCTCCCTCACAAAAGAAGGTTTTTTTCTCATTAAAAGTTTTCCAAGCAGAAGAGTCAGTGGGATGTCTCATTACACCAGCGTCGATCCTTTCTTCAGCATGCCATTTCATTAAAGGAGCTGAATAGGATGACCAAAATAATTTCTGCAATCTCGATTTCAAAGGGAAGTATCTCATTTTCTTCACGGCTACCTTCAGACCATGGACACCATCAATACTTGAGTTCTCATCTTTATATCGAGAAGATCCACATATGCCACACTTTTGAAGACCCTCGATTTCATTACGAAACAACATACAGTTATTTGGGCATGCATCCCATGTCTCGTACTTAAATCCCAAGTCTTTTTTTTGGATTGTTGGCTTGGTAGTAAGACTTGGGAATTCTATCATGCGAAAAAATCTTCCCCAAAATTTTCAATAAAGCCGTGAGAGAACAATTTGTCCAACCATGAAGTTGCTTCATTTGCAAGAGTTCAACAACAAATGACAATTCGGTAATCCCAGGCGGACAATTTTCATAGAAGTCACATTGAGCCTTTTTCATAAGAGTATAGTACTCTGGAACATCTCCGTCGGATTCAAAGACATCTTCGGCGTTATATTCCTCCTCACGCATATTGTCATGCGCATGGGAAATACCTATTCCCTCTTGAAGCATTGTAACCATGTTATCTCAAGCACTCAGTTCAACAGTTATAGGTATACCATCAACTAACATATCATCCCCCGGAGTATTATATTGCTGCTTACACCACCAAAAGCTTCTCCGTGAAAAATCCAAACCTTATATGTCTTGTCGAAACCATGCATCTCAAGGTGATCTCTCACAGTTTGTCGGGCGTGGTACACTCGATTTGCACATCTCTTACAGGGGCAATAGATTTTCGTTGTCTCAATGTTTTTATTAGCATATGCATAGTTATGAAACCCTTCAATCCCATTAATGTATTCCTTTGAACACCGATTGCGAAAATCAATCCAACTCTTATCCATGGTTCCCATCTATGAATCTAAAAAAATATGTCAGTAAATTTATATTTCATAATATAAAGATAAAGAGATTAATAATGTTTTCGCAAGATGATGAAAAGCTAAAAAGATTAATAATGGAAAACATGAATTCCTTAAAATATTAGTACATAAAAGGAGAACAACCTATAAAATAAGAACATAATTCATCACATCAATTTAAGTATTATTATGGCTAACTAAACCGAGCAATTCAAATTTGAAATATTGAAGTATTAATGCACGCATGATAATGGAAAGTATCAAACAAAAATTCACACAATCAACTAATTAACATCTACATCACTAAACATTTACACATTAAAAAAATCACAAGGCACATACCCATTTTCATCCTCGTTTGAATCCGTATGCTCATTTTCTTCTTCACGTGGCACAAACTCGTCATCATCACCAATGATTTTTTTCACTATTCTAAAAAACCCGCCTAGGCTTAAGGCTTGGGAGAAACGCTTCGCCTTACGCTTTTCACGCCTTATTCTTGGTAAAACCCTTGAGGCGCACTTTTTTCTAAAAATAACAATGCTTTAGTGAAACGATGTCGCCTTTTAAAGAATTTCTTTACAAACCGGACCATTATCTCATCCAAAATAATAAAATAGTATTTTAATTTGCATATATTCTGACATATTTTTATAATATATGAAATTTTTGTATTTTAATAGCCTTGTTATGGTTAAAAAATATTAAAATATATTAAGAAGGCCTAAACGTCTTTTCACGCCTTTTTACGTCTAGGCCCGCCTAGGCTTCTAAGGCTTAAGGCTTGGCCTCCACGCCTCAATCACGCCCCGCGTTTTTTAGAACCTTGATTTTTTTTTTACTCTTTGAACCACTTTTTTTTATTTTTATCTTTGTTTTGAATTGCCGAATACAATTCTTATATTCCCAATTCTTTCAATTTTGCTCTATTCTCTTCCTCTTTTCTTTCTCGTACTACTTCATTGTCACAAACTTTTTCTGAGAAAAGATATGTAATTAAAGAAGGAATGAGACTCATACTACTTCGTTAACATGTTAATTTCATTTCTATACTTGCTCTCAAAGTAGTTGTATAACTTTAATGACTCATTTGGTTCGAAGTTTGGAAAAGGAATTTAGGATTCCTGGAATTTAGAATTTCCCTCATCTAGAATTACAATGTTTGGTTGGAAATTTGGGAGGAACTTAGAATTACTGGAATTTATAATTCCCACAAAATTAGAATTCTCATTTCCCCTCTAAAATGGGGGAGTCCTATATTCCCGGGCATTCTAGTTTACTTTTGTGGTGAGAAAAAATACCACCTCACATAAACTCACACATACATTATATCTCTCTTACACACACACACACACACACACACACTCTCTCTCTCTCACACACACACACACACACACACTCTCTCTCTCTCTTTCTCTCTCTATTTCTCTCTCTTACACATACACACACTCTCTCTCTCTCACACACACATAATCTCTTTCTCTATCACACACACACGCTCTCTCACATATACACACGCTCTCTCTCACACACACACACACTCTCTTTCTCTCACACTATCTCTCTCTCTCACACACACACACACATATACTCTCTCACACAGACATATACATATACACACACTCACACACACACTCACACACACACACACACACACACACACTCACCACACACTCGTGCGCGCACACTCAAATCAAGTAGAACGGTATTTTAATTAAATGATATTTATTCCTAATATGGGGAAATAATTTAGATGCCGAAAAAAAAAGAATTCCCGTTCGAACCAAACAATGGAAAGGAATTCGAGATTCCAGGAACTTAGAATTCCCGGAATAAAGAATTTCCATCCCTTTTCTAAACCTCGAACCAAACGATCCCTAAATCATTTTTATCCTTGCCTTTAGCCTTTTAGTAATAAGACCCAATATCATTTAACTTCATTCTTAGAAATACATAAAAAAAAAAGATTTACCAATCATAACTTTACATCAAAAACCTAATCAATCGTTTTACAAACCTCAAATACATAAAAAAACACATTAATGGTTTGGGAGAAGAATAATTTTAGGATCTTTGAATAATTGGTTCATGCATTTAAGAATTTCTTTAAAAATTAAATAAAAAATTATTATAAAATCATTGAGCCAACATGAACCATAATGCTATATAACATCATACAAAATAAATAGCCTATTATAGATCTTCTTATTAGGTCACATTGAAAGCTACAAAAAAAATTAAAATCAACAAATAAGCATCCACTCTTTATTTACATTTTATATAACTATTATACATATGGTTATTTATTTACAGTTTTATGTATATGGTATCATTAATTATGTCTAAAGAATAATTTTTGATCACCCATTGTTACCATTGTACAACAGACTATTTACAGTAGAAAATTTTGAAGAAGAAAAATAATAAATAAATTAATAACAATAATTTATATGCTGTTTTCCTCAAAAAAAAAGTAAAGATGAAAACTTACCATGAAAAGAAAATAACGGGAGAGATAACGCAGCTGGGGCAGGGAGAGAACGCAGTTGTGGTGGGGGAGGAGAGAGCGCCGCTGTGGGCTGGAGAAGAAACGACGGTGGGGGGGGGGGGGGGGGGGGGGAGGGGGCGGTTTGGGTTTTTTCGATTTGGTTGGAGACGATTTGGGTCTTTTGTTTTTTGTTTTTTGTTTTTTGTTTTTTTGAGGTGGGAAGTTAGGTTAAAGTGTTAGAGCGGGAGATGAAAACAATTAGTGATGGGAATCAATTTTTTTATCCGTCTTATTTGGTTTATCTTTTGATACAGTAAGTATTTACCGTCTCATTTGCTTTACTTTATAAGACGGATATAATTAATCGTATCAAAAAGTGACCTTTTTTTAGACGGGTATAATTAACCGTATCAAAAAATGACCTTTTTTAGACGGATATAATTAGCATTCCCAAAAAATAATAGTTTTTGAGACGGCTAATTATATCCGTATAAAAAAGTATGTTTTAAAGACTATATTTGTCTGTCTCAAAAGATAGGGTCTTAAAAGTAACTTTTTTTTTGTAGTGGGGTGTGTGCGATGATTGGAAAGCCTCTAGATCACTATGTTTTTTGCCTTGATAGTAAATGTTTACTTCTAGTGAAAACTTCTTAATAATTGCATTTTTTTCACTGACAGTAAATTGAAAATGTAATTTTGTAATATATATTAGTTGGCTACTTTTCGTGATAAAATATTTGAGTCGTTGCGTCATTCAAGTCATATAGACTTGATATAATTGAGTAGACGCGGTCGTTTGTCTTTAATGGACCTTTAAAGATTGAAGATCGGGTAAGTTGTTCAACAAAAACATACGTTGTTACGCACACTTGGATTGAAGACTACATCCTTTTGTAGTTATTTTGAATTATCTATGCCTAACACATGCGTGTACGATGTTTTCAAAATGTGTGATTTGCTTTTAAAATTTTGCTGGACCAATGTTAAAACGATTCAGATGTTTGAGAAAATATTGTTGGGAGTTGACCATTCTGTTTTAGAGAGGTTAAAGTTTTTTTAAATATTTTTGCCTTTAACCGTTCGCATGGCTATGTTTTGGGCCCGTGTGCACGACCACTATCTGACATCGTGCGCACAAGATTAGCACGAAATCCTTATTGTTTGACTTTATGCGCATGGAAAAAGGTCAACAAAGCTCACGGCATAGCCGAATTTTGAAGATTTTATATAAATAGTTCATTTTCCCTCCCATTTCATAAGATTTGAATTTTTTCACAATTGGAAAACCCCTCTAAGCGATTTTTCAAACTTGAGAGCTCTTTTTGCTTCTCTTTTACATAAAATTCACTTGTTCCTCGACAATTATTTCAAACTTAGATCCATGTCTCTATCTTAGTGTTTTGTGAGTGAATTGAGAGTGATTTTGATCAGATCATCATTATCTTATTACAAGTCATAATTTACTTTAGAATTGTTATGATCACACACTCTTAGATCTAAAAGAATAGGTATTTTGATTCATTTGAGGAGTTGAAGTGTGGCGTTGGTTCCAAGGAGGATATTAGAGTTCCTTATTTGCATCTTGAAGCTTGATGTGGATTTATATCTGTTATGGGGGAAAGTTGCAAGGTTCATAGGTAACGACACGAGAATATTTGTGTGAGAGATATCTTGTTGCCTTGTGTAAAATATCCTTTCAAGCAAAAATGGAAATTGAAGTGCGTTAATGTTTTTTACCCCTGAATGGAGATTTTTTCTCGTAAAATTTGTCTTATGAATGTTTGTGATTATTATATTATTCAATTAAACACTTTGGATCACACGCACCACTTAGATCTAGTGAATTGGCTTAAAATTGACTTAGGTTGTGACTTTTAGTTTTCTCTCTAAATCTACCTAATCTTTCATGTTATGTGATTAATTCAAGACATCTTTTATATCATTTAGTTAAATCATGTCCTAAATGATTTGAATTTGCAAGCAAAATCGTTTAATTTTAAAAAATGGCCATGAGATACGTTCAAACCTTTCATTCACCCCCCACCCCTCAAGGTTTGTTTTAGGTTAAACTCTCACATTAATTACACACATCCTCAAAAGTATCTACTGATTTGATAAATAAGAATAAATCATGTTAGTCTTATTCTCCATGCATATTTCGATGGTAAATGTTTACTACAATGTAATTGTTATTCTTGTTTGTGTATTGTTTAAATAGTAAGTATTTACATTGCATTTATATTCTTATTTTTCTTTACATTTTCCTTATTTTTACTTACTATATGAATAAATATTTATGTATTTCTTAATGTTTGTTAATACAATAAATATTTACTTTATGTGTAATTGTTTCTTTAGAATTTAGTGTTCATGGAACGTATTTGATAGATGTTAGTCAATAGTTTTCAAAAATATTAATTTTGCAAAAAATGGATTTGTAAATCAAAAATCATAACCTTTTGAAGTTTGAGAAGGGAAAAGGAAAAAATTTAATTGCTTGAGATATATCCCCCTTAATAGTTACATATGAGTGGTTGTGAAAGAGTAAATTTGTCAAATAAAAATTCAAAAATTAAATATATCACCTATTTAATGTTTGACTAGTCAAAAAGACTTATTTATGAAAAATCTCTTCAAATGGGACACGCATATAAAATCTCTTTTTAAGATGTTAATACATCTCCAATCTTGTAAAAATATATATAATCTAATACTTTATGTATCTAATTTAATCAATATATAATATAACAATATTATTGTTATTTAAGATTATATACTTTTGTGTTTTCATTAAATTAAAATATGAAACAAAAATCATATTGAAGCAATGAAAAATCTACCAATAGAAAACTTACAAACCAAAAAAGATGAATAAATCAAGTCAAACATTGGACGATCTCTCTTTAAGACAGATTTTGCCCCTGCTACCACTAATAGTGCTTACGACTGAAATTAATGGGCGTCTACCTTACAAAATAAACTTATCTTCGACGCATGCAAGAACACTTCAATGTGCGTGTCCGACGAACTAATTATATTTGATACTCTCCGTGACTGGGTTAATATGAAATGTGTTTAAAACTATCCTTTTCTTTTAAAATGCAAACATGTCTTGTATTTTATAGGCAATAATGTATTTTTTTCATAAAAAGATGTGCTTTTTTGTAAACAGACATTTAGGTTCGTTTCTCACAAACAACCACAACTAATGGTGGGCAGTCGGGACCTTTAGTGATGGATTTGAAAGACAATAGTGATGTAGTGAACAGTCACAACTTTTAGCTACTATTTAGTAAATCGTCATAATAAATTAAATCAAATTCTTAATTTTATAAACAAATGGGGCACTTTGAGACCAAATTTCTTTCATTTCTTATCAATTTTAATCAAATGAATATACCACGGAACTCATCTCATGGAGATGAATGCGTAAGTACTTTAACCCATCATATGTTTCAGGTATGGGTCCCATAACTATTAAGAATCAATGTTTACCAAAACTTAATTTGGTCAAAATATTAAATTGTGTAAAAACACAATTTTATTCTATCAATCCATCCATGAATGAATTTTTGGTGAAGAATCAAATGAATATGAAGATAATGAAAAGTGTATTAGTGAAAAAGACCTATATCGACAAACATAGTTTTTTCCCTTGAATCTTTCATAGTGAGAGACTATCGGGTTTATTAGTCGATCAATGAATGCAATGTCTTGAATTGATCAACCTTTTTATGTAAATCGAGATAAGAAAACTCATATAGTTCTTCTTTGAATATTTTTGTTATTGTGTTCGTTTTGGCCTTGGACACCTTCTGATTTCATGAATGTATTAGAAAATTTATCCAATTGGCATTCTAATGGAGGTAACCCCTTCTCACTCACAAAGGTGATTTCCATTAAGAGTAACCTGTTAATACCCCACTTGTCTCTTATGTTCAAAATATAAAATCATAAAGAACAAAGTTTATCCCGCTACATATGATAGATTGTGAACTGACTCATCATAGGATTTGGAATAAGTAGTTATCTTTTTAGTACTAACTATGTCACACAAAATTAAGTTGTCCCATTAAAACTATTTCTTGGTATTTCCAGTTATTAAGATTGAGTTTCCATTATGACGCTCTTGAATATATTTGCCCTTTAAGCCCATTTTTCGTGATGAACTTTCCTTTCTCGTATTGGAGTTTTATTCTTAAAACCATGTATGATGTTTACTTTTTAGTAAAGATATTTCAGTTCATTTTGAAATAAGAATCATGTTTTAGATAAATGCATATGTTTATGATTAAATATATTATATTATACGTCAGTAAAAATGACTTAGTAGGAATTTTGGTGAGTTGGATTCGGCCTGATCACATGAGATCGAAATTCCAATTCTAGTACAATTGAAATATTCACAACTTAAATAGGGAGGCATATTATTAGTATAGCTACGTGTGAAATCTTAGTAGTATATCTTAAACTACTAAAATTAGTATGATGGTTCGAGAAATTGTTTGATAGTTAAAAAGATGATTGTGTGACCGATACATCCATGAATGTATTGAACAGGACCACTCGTGAGATTCAATTCTAAGAGTTTACTAGACTAGACTTAGGAAATCTCATAATATTTACAAATGATGCATAGATTCTTAATCCTGAGGGTTATGAGGATTTGAATGCTTTAATAAATATTGCTTTGATTGTTTTGGAAAAGATTAATTTTTTATTGGATTTCAATCTCCACAGATTGGGCGATAATTGTGTAAGTTTCGAGATCATAATTTGGAAGAATTTGTGTCCAACAAAGATCTTGGACTATAATACCCCCTTAATAAATTAATAAGATATATTTCGATTGAACTCGACCAGAAATTTTATAGTCCGGTAGAGTATCAAATAACTTAAGTCTGAGAATCAAGGAATTGATAAGATGTTGGTTAAAATTGATTAGCATCAAATTGATTTGACCAAGCGAATATAGAACACTTAACATGAAAAATCATATTTTGTACCAAATTAACTTTGCAAACAAGGCCTTTTTATTCCGAGTAATTTTGTAATAATTAAATTGGAGTGCGTTCGTGATTCTTTAATTGAATTAATCACGATTAAATAAGAAAGGAAATAAATTTTGGAATTGTATTTTGGAATTTCAAAGTATTTATTTCGAAACCAATTTAATTATTTAGTCCTGGGTCTCTGGTATATTCTATTGCCCAAGTAGTAGGCCCAAAACTTTCTGGAAGTTTAGTTTAGCCTAAGCCCATGATTTATACCAATATATATTGGTGTAAGGTAGGGTTTTAGTATATTATATCCATTATAGAGAGTTAGAGGGGGAGAGAAAATACTATTCACATTTTTGCGAAGAGGTGAGGAGAGAGGAATCGATTTCTCTCATATTTCACCATGTTTTTATCTCCAAGAGTGCCCAAGCACAATGCTTACTTTGAATGGACCATATACTAGATTTTTTGAGGCATTCAATGGATTCTAGAAAAGTTTTTGGAGACCTTGGTAGTGTAGCAAGATTATCACTCTCATCAACTTACTTCTCCTTATTCAGTTCACCAACAAGATCCATAGTGTTATTGTAATTCGAAACCCTAAGTTTATAATTTAAGCCCTTTTTATTGCCTTTACTTTTCAATGCATGATCGATCGAAGTTCTTAGGGAATAAATTTTTGTTGTGTTTAAATGTCAATCCTAATCCCTGACAACTCTGTCATTAGAGGATTCGTAGTGCTCTCATTAAAACTAATTTATCACTTAAAAAATATAGATTTATTCATGAGCATGTCAACGACTAATAAGTTACTACATGCCATCTTATTTTATGTATTTTTCAAATAATGATTGTTGATGGCAATAATAGGTATTAGGATGGTCAACTAGGAATATCCTCTTTTAGTAAAGCGGAGACACTCTGATTTTCCTTGATTTTTCTAATAAAAATAATTATAAAAAGTATTTCTAAACATTATCATCTCCTACTAGGATTATCAATTTTAGTTTGAGACTAATTGTTATTGTGGAATTTATGTATAGTGGTCAATTCAGTCTTAGTTTAAAGACACTTTATATTATTCTACCTACATTATTATTGATGCTCATTCTTATCATGTCGTGGATGTTTTTTATTCATTTTTATTCTTATTTGTGGTTGATGCTGAGAATGTTACAAATTACATAACACTTCCTATTTTTAGCATGTTAGCCTAATCAACTACACGTGGAAAATAGGGTGCATTACATAACCCTAATAACATAAATTATGTGTGATTAAACCCAACATTTTGTTCCCGTTATCATCTCTAAGATTCTGAATAATAGACTCGGTCAGTTTCTTCCAAAGCTAATTTCCCCAAATCAAAGTGGCTTTGTGAAAGGTAGATATATTCAAGACAATGTTCTTTTAGCAAAAGAGATGGCTTTAAACATTGGCAGGAAAATTTATGGAGGAAATGCTATTGTGAAATTGGACATGGAAAAAGCTTACGATAGAGTTCACTGGATGTTTTTAATCAACGTGCTTAGATCCTTTGGATTTGGTGAAAGGTGGATTGACATGATCTGGAGGTGCATTTAAAATAGTTGGTTCTCAATCACTATTAATGGTTCTTCGAAGGGATTTTTCAAATCTTTCAGAGGTCTGAGTCAAGGGGATCCCCTTTCCCCAAGCCTATTTATCCTGGCAGCAGAAGTGCTTAGTAGAGGTTTAGACACACTCTTGAGGAATGGTCTTATCAAAAATTTCTATTTGCCTAGTTGTTGCCCTCTTATATCTAATTTATCTTTTGCAGATGATGCGATTGTGTTTTCTAGAGGTGATAAGAAAAGTTTGTCCAATTTGATGAATTTTTTGGCAGATTACTCAGGTGTCTCTGGGCAAAAAATTAACATGAGAAAAAGTTGTGTCATTGTGGATAAGAAAATGCCTACTCAAAGGAGTATAACGATAGGAAATTGCACTGATTTCACTATCAAAAACTTACCTATAAAATACCTGGGTTCTTATCTTTTCAAGGGGAAAAACAAGGTCTGCTTATATGCTCCTCTTATAGAGTTTATCAGGTCAAAAATTGAAGGTTGGAAAGGAAAGCTTTTATCTAGTGGTGGAAAGTTCATTCTTATTCAGCATGTCCTCTCCTCTATTCCCACATACCTCCTTGCATCCCAACACCCGCCTAAAGCTGTCATAAATAGGATCCATAAGATGTTCAGCAGATTTTTTTGGGGCGAAAATGAATCTCACGGTTGGAAGCACCACTGGCAAAAATGGCAGGCGATGAGTAAGCCAAAAGAGTTAGGGGGTCTTGGCTTCAAAGATTTCCAATGTCTTGCTAAAGCCTCTAGCATTAGATTGATTTGGAAATTTTATGCCGAGGAGTCTCTATGGACTGCTTTTATGAAAGCTAAATATAAGTCATGGTCTCATTACCGGTAAGGGGGTTCTCAAGCTTGGAGAAACATGAGGAAATATAAAGATGTGGCTTTATAGTATATGGAGTTCTTGGATGGCAAATGGATCTGGAAGGCTTCTAACAAGGGACAATTCTCTTTCTCTTCAGCTTGCAAGGCAATGGAGAGCAGTTACCCAAATTCTATTACTTACAAAAGAATCTGGGATCCTCATATACCTATTAAGCTCTCTATAAACATGTGGAAAATCCTAAATAACTCTCTGCCCCTAGACGATAACATCCAAAAGGTTGGAATTCGATTGGTTTCGCGATGCCAGGCATGCCTAAAGAACTCAGAATCAGGTAATCACTTATTCCTTCAATGTCCAGAGGTAAAACTGGTATGGGAATTTTTTTCAAATCATATGGGAATTAAATGTGATATGAACCAAATGTCTACTGTTATTCTGAGCTGGTGGTTTAGATCAGGAAAAAGAGATTATCAAAGGTTCCTTTGCAAAGCGATCCCCATTGTGATATGTTGGGAAATTTGGAAAGCCAGGAATTCTTGTTTGTTTGAGGGCTACAAATTTAGGCACCAAAACATCATTACAAACTCTATTAGGATGATTTCATATTTATGCAGTGGTATGGTATTCTCAAATGAGTGTCTTCTTCAGGATTTCAGTAGCAAGGAGATGTTTAATCTTTCATTTAAGAAGTGTTCTAGATTCCATTCCTTAATTAAATGGATTACCCCTTCTACAAATTTTTATAAGCTTAATGTTGATGGTGATTCAAAGGGTAATCCAGGTAATAGTGGGTATGGTGGTATTGTTAGGAATGAGAAGTCTCAGTTGATATTTGCCTATGCTTTCCCAGGTCCTCTTGCAACAAATTCAGAGGTGGAGCTTCGTGCCCTACAAAAGGGGATTCGATTGTGTTTACAGTTCAAGATTATTAATGTCCTCATAGAATCCGACTCTTTGATGGTGGTGAAAGTCATAGGTAACTCCTGGAAACCACATTGGAAATTCTTTAATATTATTAAGGATATAAGAGCTATGCTATCTCAAATGCAATTTTCTTTAAAGCATTGTTATAGAGAATCAAATATGGTGGCTGACAAATTTGCAAATGTGGGGATTCATCTTCAAGAAGGAAAAGTCTTCAAAACTCTTCCAGAATTACCTAGAATGGTCAGGGGTGCCTGCAAACTGGATGCTATTGGATGCCATTATGTTAGAATTTTGGATTCTTAGATTCGCATCGGATCTTGTAAAGCTTCATTAGTTATGTTGTTAAGTTGCTTTTATTTTGTAAGAGCCACTCTGGGGAGGCTTTTTCTCCAGTTTGATTTAATAATATAAGGCTTTTTCTCCCCAAAAAAAAAAAAGAAGGGGAAATGGACATGCATCACCGTCACATAGACCCACCTTAAATATCCATGAGGGTTAAATTAACAACAAAATCAGGTCGACTAGGCCTAAGGACCAATCACCCTAATCCTCGGGGAAATTAAAAGGGAAATCTAGTTGACATAGCCTAATTAACATGACATGTGGAATAAGATTACCAAAATTACATTGGACATAATCGACTACTGACTCAAACAAGGTCAAGCAAGTTTGGATCACTCTAATCAATATGGATAATCATAAATATCTACCCTAACGATTATAGTCATACACTGACTTAACTATAACTTAGAGGATAAACCCCACTTCAATGGAACTTGATTACCGCGCATTTATAACTTGTTAGGAATTTATAATTGTATAAATAAGACCCACCATTATAAGAGGGCACATGTTAACAATCTGTCACATCATACACTCTTGTATTCAAGCTCTAGATTCCTAACTAATAACCCTATCACTTCAAGTTATTTTGATAATAAAACTACTCCCTGCCTATGGATGTAGGCAAGGTCGATTTATTGAACCACGTAAAATCAAGTGTCTCTTTACATTCTGCACCACATCTTAGGCTTATTTGATAAATTGCTTTAACATCGTAGATCCGATCCCCTAAAGTTCCTAACACATCATCGTGTTAGTTTATCCACATATAATTAAATTTTAAAAAAATATTCAATCCCCACTACTTGTCAATCTAGATGCCAAAAATCAAACCATCTTTAAAGCATTGTGGCATTTTAGTGGGGTAAAATGCCACAATGCAAATTTGTCACATATAAATCTGCCCTAAATTCCAGAATTATATGCATTAGGGGGGTTCCTATCGTATTTGGATTGGCGCACGAAGGATGCTTATGTGTCATACCAATAACCGCATGCCCAATAAATAATTTTTAGCTTGTGCGTGACAACAATGAATAATTTTAAAAAACTACATATACATATATATATACACTCTAAGTTAAACATTTTATTGTTAACTATCTCAATTTAAACTCATTCTCCCTTTTAGTAAAAATCTTCACAAAACCATTCTCTTAGGGTCCATTTGATAGCCTTAAAATTCCAAGGCAAATTCAGAAAAGTTAGCTTTTAGATCGTTTGATAACCTAAATTTGTCTTGGAATTTGTTTTCCAGGTATAACACCCCTTAAACACAATTTTCCAGCTTTGAGTGGAATCCAATTCTTTTTTTTTTTTTTTTTTTTTGGGGGGGGGGGGGGGGTGACAGGTTCTTGTTTGCCACCTTTCGATGGCAAATCACTCAAAACCAATTTTTTTAGAACTCTATATATTTCATAAATATATATTATTCATAGATTCGTAAATATATACATTTCATATATTTTAATATATATATATATATGTGTGTGTGTGTGTGTGTATTTCGTATCTTTTACGTATTTTAGTATATATGTATATTTTGTATATTGCGTACATTTCATATATGTATATATTTCGTATATTTATATACATTTCATATATTTTAATATTTCGTACATTTATATATTTCATATATTTAATATATTCCATATATATATACACACATATATATATATATATATATTCCGTAAATAAATTTTTCACATTTATATCTATTTTTCAGCTTTTATGTTTGATAGAAAATGTGGAAAATTGATGATTTTCCAACTTCTATCAAACGGATACATGTTGGAAAATATTCATTTGCATTGGAATTGTTTGCTCTAGAATCAAGTGTCGTGGAATCATTTGTATTTTCCGAGTTTTCTATCAAACGGACCCTTAGTAAATTTTAATTAAATGGAATTCGACTCATAACCCCAAGAAAATCAAATACAAGAAACTCAATTGCAAAAGGTTTGGGTAGTCCCTTAAGAAAATTTCACTAAATATGAAGATGCACTGATTTTCTTTTCATAGGCGAATAATTTGGAGGATTCGACTTGCAACATAAGTAAAAATAGACAAATAATGTGGGAGAGAGTTTTAAAGAAATTTAAACACTAGTCTCTATGACTATTGTTGGTATAGTCACTAGGGGATTAGACACCAACAGCATCGGCCATAACACGATTCCTCTTACTTTCATATCATATAAGATGGACATAAATGAGTCGCTTAGCTTCAAGAAGTGGAATTATAATTTGTAGGGAACTTTAAAATGGTACAAAGCATTCCTAATGCAATGCAACGATGAACAAGAAAACTTTCACTATGCCAACGTCGGGTATAAATGCGCTAACTAAGTCTAGTCCGCCATATCCTTTACGCCCATTAAGTAGTGTTATGTACCTTCTATGGTTGACATGACATCGGATGATGAACCTTTCCCACTTTTACAATGAAGTTTGAGATGTCAATGTATATATTTGTGGCGATGGAGAAAAAAAAAACGAGCAACATCTCCTCCACCACTACTTTTTTAGACTTTGTGGCAAACCTGAATTAACGTATGGACTCGCTGGATAAATTTTGTGCCGTAGATATTCAAATTAAGAACCCTCATGTAATACCCCGTATTTTTATGGCCTTTAAATTTAAGGATTAAATTTAATTGAGATAAATTAATTTAATTTTAATCCGGAAAGTTATTTAAATATTTACTAGCGTGATGTGAATTAGTAATTATTGGAAAAATTTGTTGAATGTTACTGGATGAGTATAGTAATATATGTGATTTATTTTATAAAAATTATCACGTGTGAATAAAATGACAAATATGGAAATTAAGTCGGGACGCGCCTGTGTCGTATCGGAACTAAGTTATTATTATATAAAGTGAATAAATTATAAGTTGCCCGTATGGTCATTTTGAGTGCGCCTAAGTGTCCAGAAGGGTCGAGATAGTCTAAAAAGTGTACCCGGGGGTTTAGTTTTGGGCTCGGGGCATTTTTAGGCCTATTTAGTACCCCGGGAGGGCGTTTTGGACATTTCGTAATTTTGGGTAATTAAACCCACGAATTTTCTAGGGTTATATCAGTTGGTAAGTGTTGTCTTCTAGGGTTAATATAACCAAAAACTAATGACGGCCATTGGAGAGGAAGAGGAGAAGTTTTCGAAGGAGTTCTAGGCCAAGAACTCCTCCGGTTGCACCGTCGTCACCGCCAAATCGTATATCACGCGAAGGGATCACAACCATACCTTTTTCTTCCACAAATCAGAGACTAAATTTCCAGGCAAGTATCTATCTTTCTTTAATCAAGTTAATTCATCCTTTTATATTAGTCTAGGGTTGATTAGGATTATTGTTCTTGAAATAAACTCTTAATTGGAGACAAAAATCACATGTTGTAGAGGTAAATATTATATTCTGGAAATCCATTGCACATGTAGAGGTTAAACCACGAATTTCCATGGTGTTAATAATAGAAAATTTGGAACATAAATGGAAGAAACTAAGTTAAAGAAAAATACTAGGGTTCTTGAGATTTATGTAGATTGTACCCTTTTAATTCGTTATAGTTGATTAAAACTCGCATGTTTTACGTAAGATCTTGTTTATATGGGCATACAAAACTTGTAATATAACTGGTTGGGAGTTTGGGACTGAAACATGATGATTTGGATGAGTTTGAGGTAAGGTTTCCGTAGCTGGGTTTTCTACAGTTTCGCCATAACTGCTTGATCGATCGATCGAGCCCAGAGCATCGATCGATCGATCGACCCCTCCTGGAAAACTGCATTTTTGCTCATGTTAGCTTAAACCGATTTTATGCGTAGTAAATCTTGATTAGAGTTGCTCGAACCTAATGGAACATAAGAAGGACCAGTAGGGTCAAGATAAACCTCGTTACATGGGACTTTAATGTGAAGGGAAATAAAGGGTAAACGGGGACATAGTCATATTTAGAAAATCATACGTACATTGATTTAATAATCGAAATGTCTAGGAAGTTGGAGTAGAAGGTAAGTGATGGCCTACTGAGATTATACTTAGGTAAAGATAATACTTCAAGAGACGAGAAGTGAGTTTAGAATAACTTAATTACGAGAATAAAAGGAATGAGTCCGTTGTACGAGATAATTGAGTAAAATGTGTAATAACGGATAATTATAATTATGGGTCGTGAGCGCGCCTGATTTAATAATGTGGATGTGAATACATATATTATATATATGACAGTGTGATTGTGCATGTATTATTTCTGTGTACCAATCGTACCCGAGCTACTTGCTATCACGGGGGGTTTCCGCGCCGGGACAGTCTTATCTCGATGGGACCTTTATGGGGGATATTGACTTGTACCCTAGAACATAGAATTCCCTGGTACAGGCTATCTGATTGATAGTCAGACGGTCCTAAGAGACGTGTGGGTATATGCTGATCTCTTAGGACTGGAAACTATGCTTCGCCTCCATTTGTATGTGTTTGTGTTAATGCAGTTCGAGAGTGATTCCGAACTAGCATTTCCCTAAATATGTGTGATATAGGGACTTGATAGCAGAGTATGCCAGCACCATAGTTTTTATGTGGGGTGCCATTAGTATTTATGTATTATATGAGTGATTGGTATATATATACTTAATTATGGAAACTTTGCACCATAGATATTATGTGGGGTGTCGGTTGTATATATATTATATGTGTAACTAATATATATACGTGTATCTATATGAGAACTTTCTACTGAGTGAAATAGTAGTTAAGTAATATATAAATTCTTCAGCTTCACTATAAGTATTCGGAAACATTATAACGATACGAAATTATTCTAAATTACGTAAGACAATCTTGAAGAGACAGATTTTTCTAAAGTGAATACCATAACCTAAATTTCACGTGTTAAGATGTATGGAGAATGAGTTAGAGAGATATATGGGATTCATTAGTACGGCAGACGTGCACACTAGATAAGAGGTGATAATTCTCAAGAGAGTGTCGCATACGATTATGACTGTTGCATTAACCGGTATGCATTTTAAATACTTGCTAAACTATTTTTAAAACTGTTTTATATTCGGGCTCTGATCCGTTTGCTATTACCTCTGCTCTCTTGTGTATATATATATGTATTACAGGTGCTCAGCCACAGGGGCGTAATGCTTAGGATTCTTTAGATGGAACGCGCTGTAGCTTTTGTGGGAGTTGCAGATCATGGCTTAGATGACCTCATTGTTGACTCTACTTCTAGTTCAATTTTATTCAGTGGGGCATGTGTCGCCCTTTTCCATTATTTATTTGTTTTGTCAGAGATTGTAATTCTTTTACTTTCAGTATCTTTATTTCAGGATTTATTACTGTCAGGATGTTTTCCTTTAGTGTTTTAAAGTTGGGCTTTGTTATTGATGGTTAAACTCTTGAATGTTCATTTCTATTCTTATATTTAATGTGTGACTCTTAAAATGTTAATGGTTAAAGGTTTTATAATTGGACTTAATAAAATGGAAATAAGGTTTTAAACGGTTTTGACACTTAGCTTAATTAATCAGGGTGTTTAAATTTGGAAATTTTAATTTGTGACAGTGATGCTAAGAATGAACCAACTGTTCACCTTGATTTTAATTTAATAAAGGATTGATCGCCCGGTATTTAATTAGGCGGGGTGTCTCAGGTGGTATCAGAGCATCAGGTTCTAGTGTCCTTTAGGATCTGTGCGGCTTATTATGCTTTCAGCGTTGCTTTGCTTGATATAGAACCCTATGTTTAGGATTGTCGATTTCTTTGATGAGATTTCGTTCTCCTGCTATGACATATATACAATTAGTGAATTCTAATTTCGTTTGGAGGTGTGCATATGCCGAGCGATGACGGATGTCAGAAGAGGACCGTTAAGTGGACATCAGGATGTAGGACCCAGTTGAGGTTGAAAAATATATCCGAGGATGATGACCGTAGTCGAGGTCACCTCCATTATGGAACGAGAATCCAAGACTAGAAAGGCGACTAAGGCGTAACAATGATTTCCAAATGCTGCTATAGTCGAATGAGGTGCGAGAGTAAACTCACCTAACGTGTTACAAAACGTGTAGAGAACTGTCAGTGAGAATTCTAGAAATGCAGGAATTGTATGAGTTTACCAAAGGAGGTAAAGTATCCAAAGGTTCAGATATAGGATGAAGTGTGGGTAACTGAAAGTGAAAATTTAGAGAAAATTTTCTTGGTTGTCGGAACGAAGTTATAATGATGTGAGTCAACCACCAATTTTAGAAGTGGAATGCTATGTCTATAGGAGAACCTTAGGTACAGTGTTGACCGTATGTTCCTTCATCAGATGTTCAGGATTAGAAGTGAACTTTGTCCTGAACTCATCACAGGAGGACGTGACAGAGGTCCATTGGTGAATGTGAATCTTAACCGTTAGCGAATTTTGTATCGGGAGATGTAAATACAAGTGGAGGAAACGACTCCAAGTGGGAGATCGACTCGTAATAATAGTTGATAACACTAAAAGAGGAAATTCTGATGGACGGCCGAATCGTAGGTTGACAATGTCGTATTTTGTCAATAAAGATGATAATGCTCCTTTGTGTGGGAAGCTAAAAGAATCGAAGAAGTTAGTCGAGAATAAGACTAAATACAACGGTGGTGGTGTAGCACCACAAAAGGGTGTGCATACACATCAGGGGAACCATTTAAATGATTCATATAGCTAAATTCTTACCAAGCGATGGTAGATTTAGTAAGGACTAGTGTAGTCAGTAACATGCTCTTTAGGGCCTAAAAGGCTAAGGGAATAACCGGGATAGCCAACAGGAATCGAGTCTACTAAAGTACGAGAGAAGGACAATCCTAACAGGGTTAGTAGGATAGATGATAAGTAGATTATGTGTTGAGGTATTTTGTGGGGAGTGAGACCGCACGCGATAATATTTTCCGAAGTGAGTAAAGGGACAAGAATACGATGCCTAGTAAAAGACAACGATTAAAGTAGTTCTATTTTGGTTTGGGCAGATGTGTTACGTCCGGAAACCATTTGTACAGTCAAGACGATTACCCAGGTGGAAGTATAAGTTGTATCCTCAGAGGATGAGGCGTGTTTATGTGGCACGAAGGAGTCATTATATTTTGTTCATTGCCAGATTAGAATGTGAGACGAGTTTAATGCATATAATTATAAACGTTATTATTATGTGAATATTTTTCCCTAGTGTAGCGAGATTTTTCGTTAGTGCTATCCGCGGAGGATGAATGAGTATATAAACAGTGTTATGTACTTTATTGAGGATACTCGTTGTAGTGATGAGATATGCGAGTATGATATTATCTTTATTAAAACGTTATAGAAATGGTTAGTATGATAGTGGGCAATTATTACAAGGCTATCGGAGTGGTTGCATTAGTGCAGCATGTTTTGTTCTGGCGAGGCTTCACCTGCAAAAAGGTCAGACTCGCACTTATATTATCTATCCTAGAGACTTCGGAGGGGATAGTGGGCTCGAGATATTCGATACCGATGTATGGACTTTGTCATTATGATTTAATATGTATCGGGGTTATTGTTGAGCGAAAAGATTTAACCCAGTATTGTGTTTAGCACTCAGAACTTGGTGACAGGAAGAGTGCATTGTTATATCTATCCTCTAGAGAGGTGGGAGTTGAGAATTATACCCCCATTATTAGGGAAAGGGATTTCAAGAATTCCGATTGTATGTATTCGAGGTTTATGGAATGCAATTACCACCAACCAATACTGAACAATAGTGCAATTGGTGAAATGTTATTTGTTAAGTGTAATTACGGGAGGAAATGTAACTTTTCTATCAAGAGACGGGATAAAAGGGTACATGTTATGGACGAAGGACCTAACGGATTTCAAAAACCGAAAATGCTAGGTAGTAGTGTATCGGGGGGGGGGGTTCCTTATTTGGATTTCGCTTTGCGAGACATCCCACGCATGAAACTTAGCGAAAGGTTGGAATTAGGGAAATGTTGGTCACTAGTCCGTGAGTTCGGTACCTCGGTCGTACTAGGGGTAGGTAATTACATCTATAAGTTAGAAGTTGAATAATTAGTTAAAGCCAGTGGAGCCGATTATGTGGTAAGAAAGCATTGAAAGTTATCCTCACGAGTTGAGGGGTGGAATGATGATAAGGAGGATTTGAAATTTTGATTTTTAGGGTGATTGAGAGTACCCAAGTGTTGTAATCACGTTGCGAGCACTAGGGAAAGAAAATAATTGGTTATTAGGTGAGAAGCGTATGTGATGCTTACGCTAGTATGCACGGTTTATAGGGTATGTAGACATCCTGGTTAACTAATGTTAAAATCGTTCGAGATGAAGGGACGTGGAAATAGACGTGTGAAATATATGTTTGTGGAACTAGCATAACGAAGGGGAAGTAATAGAGTAGATTAAACATCACATGAGGGGTAGTAACCTATACATAAGTGTGCAGTTAGAATAGCACACCCTAATTTGATTGGAAGGCTATGGGAAGCCATTTAAGAAGGGGTATTCCTTGAATAGAGTAAAATTTAATTATTATAAAGAACACTCGGAGCGGAGTTGTTATTAGTCAAGTGTAAGATCGAACTTACGCATACAAAGAGTGATGATGTTAGGATGGTATAAAATATCCAGAAGTGCGCATCGTGGAGGAAAGAGCACAGGTCGAAACTTTCGGTATACACCAAGGAAGGAAGGAGAGTATTACGTGTCACTTAATGTGAGACGTTTCAAAAAAAAAAATCGATGTTTAGCGGGAGTAGTAAGTAGTCTCTACATGAACCGCCCATAGGAAGGGTTCAGTTAGAAGAGGAGAATCAACCAGAGAATTTTTGTGTTTATCGACAATTCCTGAAATTGGAGGAGGTCGGTAAAGTCGATAAAGTCCTTGGTTGGGTTGCCATCCTCAAAACAAGATCAAGGGTTCATCCGAACATGTGAATTAAGTCGCGCAAGAAGGGTGTGATTGATATTCCTTTGGGGTGGTTTACAATATTAACTAGTATGCCCCAGACTTTCTTTGAAAGGAAGGATCGCGCCGGTACATGGTCCGGTACAGGATTAATTTCTGAATCGGGATGAGGTTTGTAAATCCCACCTTTGATATGGAATTTCAGGAACCAACGGAGGTAAGGTTTTGCTTCGAGTAGGATGTATCACCCTTAGCCAGGGAATAGGCGCACGGTGATTAAAGATTAGTGGAACCACGTGAAGGAAATTTTAGAATCTTAGTACGGTGTTTTCAGGAGTTCTCTCTAAAGGCACTCGTACCTGTTAGTCGGGTACGAGGTACTTATTAAGGTTTTGGTATGGAAAAACCTCGAATATTCTCCTTCCGTATATTTAGAGGTGAGTGGATACTCAGAATTTTGGATCGGTCGAGAATAATCCGATAACTATGGTGGAATTCCACGACTGTTTTAGGCGAACAAGAGGGGTCAAATGCCCGTATGTTTTTCTCAAAATGGGAGTTTTGTATATAAATAAATCTGAGTAGTTGTCATGTAGTGAGGTGCGGCCTCCCAGTAATAGTGAGATAATGAAAAATGTATAGGCGTGACCTATGCGAATGTTGTCGGTTAGGAGCACCATGTGAAGTGTCTCCAATGAGATTGTTAATCAAGCTTGTTGTGAGGCGGGGGGCTATAGTGATTAAGCGCCTTACTATGTAGATAGTTTGCGTACTGAAAATATATCAAGAATTGTTCTACCTGGTTGGCCTTATTTTCCCGAATTTCGGGACAAAATTTCGTTATTAGGGGGGAAGTATGTAATACCCCGTATTTTTATGGCTTTTAAATTTAAGGATTTATTAAATTTAATTGAGATAAATTAATTTAATTTTAATCCGAAAAGTTATTTAAATATTTACTAGCGTGATGTGAGTAAGTAATTATCGGAAAAATTTGTTGAATGTTACTGGATGAGTATAGTAATATATGCGATTTATTTTATAAAAATTATCACGTGTGAATAAAATGACAATTATGGAAATTAAGTCGGGACGCGTCTGTGTCGTGTCGGGACTAAATTATTATTATATAAAGTGAATAAATTATAAGTTGCCCGTATGGTCATTTTGAGGGAGCCAAAGTGTCCGAAAGGGTCGAGATAGACAGAAAAGTGTACCCGGAGGTTTAGTTTGGGTCTCGGGTCGTTTTTAGGCCTATTTAGTACCCCAGGAGGGCGTTTTGGACATTTCATAATATTGGGTAATTATACCCACGAATTTGCTAGGGTTATATCAGTTGGTAAGTGTTGTCTTCTAGGGTTAATATAACCAAAAACTAATTACGGCCATTGGAGAGGAAGAGGAGAAGTTTTCCAAGGAGTTCTAGGCCAAGAACTCCTCCGGTTGCACCGCCGTCGCCTCCAAATCGTAGATCACGCGAAGGGGATCACAACCATACCTTTTTCTTCCACAAATCAGAGACTAAATTTCCAGGCAAGTATCTATATTGCTTTAATCAAGTTAATGCATCCTTTTATATTAGTCTAGGGTTGATTAGGATTAGTGTTCTTGAAAGAAACTCTTAATTGGAGACAAAAATCACAGGTTGTAGAGGTAAAGATTATATTCTGGAAATCCATTGCACATGTAGAGGTTAAACCACGAATTTCCATGGTGTTAGTAATAGAAAATTTGGAAAATAAATGGAAGAAACTAAGTTAAAGAAAAATATCAGGGTTCTTGAAATTTATGTAGATTTTACCCTTTTAATTCGTTATAGATGATTAAAACTCGCATGTTTTACGTAAGATCTTGTTTATATGGGCATACAAAACTTGTAATATAATTGGTTGGGAGTTTTGGACTGAAATATGATGATTTGTATGAGTTTGAGGTAAGGTTTCCGTAGCTGGGTTTTCTGCAGTTTCGCCATAGCTGCTTGATCGATCGATCGAGCCCAGAGCATCGATCGATCGACCCCCTTTCATCGATCGATCAACCCCTCCTGGATAACTGCATTTTTGCTCGTGTTAGCTTAAACCGATTTTATGCGTAGTAAATATTGATTAGAGTTGCTCGAACCTAATGGAACATAAGAAGGACCAGTAGGGTCAAGATAAACCCCGTTACATGGGACTTTAATGTGAAGGGAAATAAAGGGTAAATGGGGAGATAGTCATACTTAAAAAATCATATGTACATTGATTTAATAATCGAAATGTCTAGGAAGTTGGAGTAGAAGGTAAGTGATGGACTACTGAGATTGTACTTAGGTAAAGATAATACTTCAAGAGACGAGAAGTGAGTTTAGAATAACTTAATTACGAGAATAAAAGGAATGAGTTCGTTGTACGAGATAATTGAGTAAAATGTGTAATAACGGATAATTATAATTATGGGCCGTGAGCGCGCCTGATTTAATAATGTGGATGTGAATACATATATTATATATATGACAGTGTGATTGTGCATATATTATTTTTGTGTAAAAATCGTACACGGGATACTTACTATCACGGGGGGTTTCCGCGCCTGGACAGTCTTATCTCGATGGGACCTTTATGGGGGATATTGACTTGTACCCTAGAACATAGAATTCCCCGGTACAGACTATCTGATTGATAGTCAGACGGTCCTAAGAGACATGTGGGTATGTGCTGACCTCTTAGGACTGGAAACTATGCTTCGCCTCCATTTGTATGTGTTTGTGTTAATGCAGTTCGAGAGTGATTCCGAACTAGCATTTCCCTAAATATGTGTGATATAGGGACTTGATAGCAGAGTATGCCAGCACCATAGTTTTTATGTGGAGTGCCATTAGTATTTATGTATTATATGAGTGATTGGTATATATATACTTAATTATGGAAACTTTGCACCATAGATATTATGTGGGGTGTCGGTTGTATATATATTATATGTGTAACTAATATATATACGTGTATCTATATGAGAACTTTCTACTGAGTGAAATAGTAGTTAAGTAATGTATAAATTCTTCAGCTTCACTATAAGTATTCGAAAACATTATAACGATACGGAATTATTCTAAATTATGTAAGACAATCTTGAAGAGACAGATTTTTCTAAAGTGAATACCATAAACTAAATTTCACGTGTAAGACGTATGGAGAATGAGTTAGAGAGATATATGGGATTCATTGGTATGGTAGACGTGCACACTAGATGAGAGGTGAGAATTCTCAAGAGAGTGTCGCATACTATTATGACTGTTGCATTAGCCGGTAAGCATTTTAAATACTTGCTAAACTATTTTTAAAATTGTTTTACATTCGGGCTCTGACCCGTTTGCTATTACCTATGCTCTCTTGTGTATATATATATATATATGTGTGTATTACAGGTGCCCAGCCACAGGGGCGTCATGCTTAGGATTCTTTGGATGGAACGCGCTGTAGCTTTTGTGGGAGTTGCAGGCCATTGCTTAGACGACCTCATTGTTGACTCTACTTCTAGTTCAGTTTTATCCAGTGGGGCATGTGTTGCCCTTTTCCATTATTTAGTTGTTTTTGTCAGAGATTGTAATTCTTTTACTTTCAGTCTCTTTATTTCAGGATTTATTACTGTCAGGATGTTTTCCTTTAGTGTTTTAAAGTTGGGATTTGTTATTGATGGTTAAACTCTTGAATGTTCATTTCTATTCTTATATTTAATGTGTGACTCTTAAAATGTTAATGGTTAAAGGTTTTATAATTGGATTTAATAAAATGGATATAAGGTTTTAAATGGTTTTGACACTTAGCTTAATTAATTAGGGTGTTTAAATTTGGAAATTTTAATTTGCGACAGTGATGCTAAGAATGAACCAACTGTTCACCTTGATTTTAATTTAATAAATGATTGATCACCCGGTATTTAATTAGGCGGGGTGTCTCACCTTATTAGAGGCAAGACCTAAAAACAAAATAACAATGAAAGCATATCCGCAAAAAAACTAAAAGAAAGATGAAGAAATAGTGAACTATAAGTACTCCAACTTGGACGAATGTGCATATGCGTATTGGAAGAATAAAAGACAATCCATACTCAATAGGTGGGAGGATGAGTTGGAAGGTGAAAGGGTAAGACGAGTGCATCGTTAGTATTACGAAAATGACACTGGCTTAGTTTTTCAGCGAATGATGTAAGGGTTTTAGTTGTTTTAAAAAACTATTGACACCATTTTAATGTCGATGAAAATGAAATATAACTGTGAATTTTATATTACATTGTTATTTATTATTATTCAATTTATCGCGTGAATTTCTAAAATGCCACACTTAATGTGAAAACTTCCTGGCAAATTAGCCTCAAAGTTGCCAATTTTTAACCAATTTCAATTATGTAAAAGAATGGAACACCATTTTTAATAAACTATCATGCAAAATTTCAAAATATCACTTTTTCTTAAGGTTCTTAGACCGATTCACAGTTTGTTGGGGATATTGTTAGTGCAAATAATCATAATAAATTAATATAAACAATTAAGGCCAAGCGACGAGTAAAACAATCTAAAAATAAAAAATTATATGGTTCGGCAATGGCCTACGTCCACGGGGTGTTTCTCTCTTTTTCAATACTTCTCTCTGATTCCATATCAAGAAGTTTCATGTCCTTTTTTTCCTGTGGGGAGGGTCACATTTATAGAGGTGGAGGAGGTAGAATCATGTTGGACTTATTTTAGCTATTTACTTAGCTGCTTATTGATTCATGTTAATCTCCTTCGAGATCTTTACTTAAAGGATTTATCTCTACATAATTATCTTTCAAGAAGTCCCTCACCTGTTATTTATTAGGATAACCTTATTTCTAAATTTGGACCTATTTGGGTCGTCATGTTCGGTTCACTTGGCTCATACTCCACAATTGCCCCCAAAGCTCTTTAGCTCGTATGGGGCGGAGAGGTTTGAGTAGTTCGTCGACTTGAATAATTGGACAACCCAAGTGGCTTATTGTCGTTGGACATTGTATCTATAAAGGAAGTTCTTTAAGAAGCATCTATAAGATGGTCGGATACTATAATGACCGTTGATACTTGGAAGAACACGCCCGTAATTATTTTGTTTTAATAAGGGTGTGCTGGTAATGTTCTAAAAATGAATTATTGGTTGCATTAATAAGATTTGGGCTCTGTTCACAGATGATTAGACGTTTAGGATATCTCTACAAGTTTAATCAGAAGTCTATACCATTCTCACACTTTACTTCATTCAAAATATAAGCTTGGAGCTTCAGCCTTTACACACTTTGCCTGTAAGTCTTCTTCATCCTCGGCTTCATTTTCCTTTATCGTTTCTGAATAGTTTTGTTCTTTCTGAGTAATCTTATCTTCTGAGCATTTTCATTTTCTTGAGTTTCCTTTATGTTCTTAGTATCAATGGTATATTCTATCAACTAAAGGACCGTAGAGGAATTTAGGAAAACATATTCGATTCCTCCATTGGTAGCCACTGAGTGTGTTGAAATTCTGGAAAATTATAACTCTATTGATGGTGGACATTAGGTCCACACCCTTTCAATGACTGGGGGGGGGGGGAATAAATTTTCCCCCAAATCAACTATTTCTAGGGTTTTGTGAGTTTTTTGAAGTATTCGCTGCTCAGTGTTCCCCAAATACTTAGCGAGTCATCAATGGTGTTCTTAAAATCAATGAACTGTATGAGACCCATATAGGTATCCTAGATTAGGTATTGTTACTCATGGTCCGACACAGCTGATGCGATTCTCCTTTTGAAGGCGAGAAAGGTTGATAGATTCCTGGTCATCAACTTCCTGATTATTTTAAGAGTTATTGGAATGAAGGCTTTATTGCCAGAAATTAGCAACACCCACCTCTTCCTAAGGGTGAACAATATCGAGGGTTTTTGCGCCCAGAGAGAGGAAGGTAAATCGGTCAACCTTATTTCTATTCTCTTCGCTTTTAATTTTATTTGTTGATGCAATCACTAGTGATGATCTTCTTGTGTTTTTTCTCAGCTCGATCGAAGAAGAAACAACCTTCTTCCACTCATTTTAATATGGAGGAACTCATCAAGGTATGGAAGTTGATAAGGCCAATGATTGTAGGTGGTGATCAACCAAGGTCAGCATTTTTCCTTTTCAAATATAAGAATTCAACTAGCAGTTTCACTACTCACCCTGTGGACACGATCCCTGAAGCACCCCTTCCTTCAATAAGTGAGGAGTCTTCCACCTACTTATCTTTTGAGTCACTGAATGTTGATACCATCCTTTACGTATATGAGGAAATGATTTCCCCAAAGAAAAGGATTCTTTTAGTTGATGATGATGATATGCCGACTTCCCCCAAGGCTAAGGCCTCTAAAAAAACGTAGGTCAGGGGCCCTTTGGCGGATTCCTCCATCCGAGAAAGGAATAAGAAAGATAAAACCAATTTTTCGTTTATTATCCTTCCTTCCACAAGAGGAGATGGTCAAAGCCTTAGGAAGGGCCATTAGGCAATGTGGGTGGCCAAGAATGCATATTTGGCCTTTGGCCTATTTAAGGGGAGAGTGCTCACGCTTGATCGCGAGAAAGTTAACAAGCAGACCCACAATCATCTTTTTACACATTTCACCCAGTGTTATCACTAGTAAACACTATTTTCTTTTGATTTTTACCTCCTCTACCTTGGCTGGACTACTAAATTTTGAAATAATCCTCTTTTTTTA
The DNA here is from genome assembly GCA_949130495.1 of Sambucus nigra. Taxonomy (NCBI): domain Eukaryota; kingdom Viridiplantae; phylum Streptophyta; class Magnoliopsida; order Dipsacales; family Adoxaceae; genus Sambucus; species Sambucus nigra. The sequence continues at coordinate 257,494,261 of OX422213.1, read as the reverse complement.
CAGTTTGTTGTTGATTTCGTGGCCATCTTAGAAAAATGCTCTAATCATTCAAGGGTTATCGATGACTTGACCACAACTTTAAGCAAGTATAAAAAGGCCCTTGTTGTTGTAAAAATGACCTATGAGATCAAGAGAAAGTCCACTAGCTCAATAATAAAAGAGCTAAAAAATGAGCGTGAACAGTTGAAAGTCACATGCGACTAACTGAATGTGGACTTCGACCAGCTGTTGGTTGAATGCGACCATCTTAAGAAAGCTCGAGAGGACGGACCGAAAGCTTTAACTACTGCCAATGATACTGGCTACGAAGAGGCCTTTGCCGATGCAAAATTTTAGTCGACTAATATTAGAATATCTAACTTTAAAAAAGGCTAGGATGTTTCTTTGACGAAGGTCAACATCCTGACTGAGTCTAAACTCTATGGTGAGCACGATCTATGTTTTCCTCCAAGAGAAGAATAAGTTGTCCGGGCAAAGGCTGCTGCCGACTAAAGGGACTATCCGGATGATAATGGAATAGTTCCAGAAATACAGGAGCAGATGAAAGAAAAGTAAGACAAAAACTAGTTAGGAATAATTAGATTGAGGATCCTTAGATTTTCTTTCATCCTTATTTGTTTGTAAGGTCTTTACCCCATTTTGTTGTAATGAAAGATTTTCTCACTGTTCGACTTCATCTCTTTTTATTACCGAGTAATTTTCTTTTATTTTTTTAGTTTAGTAATTCTTCTGCAGAGATTCCTTCTTTTTTTGGTAACCTTGATACCATTCTCGGCTAGGGAGCCACAGTTCAAGATCGACGTGATTTTATTTCTGCTCAAAAAGCTCTTTAGAAAACGACCAAGGCTCAGAAAAGGTTCTTGAAAATGCAGGGTTATATGGATTCACTTATACCTTAGGAAAACACACACAAAGATCTAATTTTTAACCAATTTTTATTCTTATTATAATTAGGTGTTCATGAAAGATAAAGTCCAAATAAGATATCCCAAACCACACAATCAAACCAAACCAAACCAAACCAAACAGAAGAAGAATTGGAAAAAATCCTTTTTAAGCAAAACTTATAGCTTAGCATTATTTAAGACTCAACAGAATATGATAGATTTACAAACAACTTAGAGATCTAGTAAGTTTAATGCTATGGCATCTTCGAATATTTAGTTGAAAGTGATGCAGTCCAGCACCACCCATAGAATGCATCTCTTCCCTCGGTATCCATCGGCTAGTCTTAGGATTACAGAATTCTTTCTTCTTCGGCAGTAAAGTCTGAACTCCACAAATTTCAGTCGTAGAGAACACTCTACAAGGGTTTGATATTTGTTTATGGAACTAGGGTTTGACAAACTCAACAAATCATTTTAGGGATGAAGATGATATGGAAAAAAAGTGTTTATGTGAAACAAAGCTTGTGGGATTTTTGGAACAAATATAGAATTTTGTTTTCACCAAAAGATCTGATAAAATGAGTCCACAAAAGTCCAATTTATAGAAAAAATATTTTTCGAGGCAGTGAGTTCATTCGAATGAAAAATGGGTGTTGGTTCAAATGAAAATAAGCTTTCGTTCTAACAAGGTTAAGACTCATTCGAACGGACAACTATTTTCGTTCCAACGAACATTTATCGGGTGACCCTCTGCCAGGTAGAGAACACGCGTTAAAAGATCATCTGAAACACGGTATAACGAACTCCAGACTTCAATCAAATGAACTATAACTTCATTCTAACGAGATACATGTTTCGTTAGAATGAGAGTCAAAACTCGTTCTAACGAGGTCAAAAATAAAAAAAATACATATTTTAAAAATCATTTCATAAAAATGCCTTGAGTAAAAAAAATACATTCCATATTAAATTTGAATAAGTAAAATCAAATACTCTAAAGACCATAATCCTTCATGTTAATTCGTGAAGGTTTCAAAGACTTGAACTTCGAAACGTTGCACGATCACTAACATGTCTTCAAAGACCTTGAAAGCATGGGCAAATGTAGTATTCGGCGTTAGCGCATTGTAGATCACTTTCTCCCTCACTCAAAACGTCATCTCCCCCACTACCTCCAAAATGACTATACTCACTATCGAGTTTGGAAATGTCCTCATCGGTGAAAGACGTAATCGATGTATTAACATGACTAGCTATAAATGCGGTAAAGTTACATCCATGTGGTGATTCGTCCTCAAAATCCACCGACTTTACATCACTATCACTAAGAGTGGCATTGTAGGCAATTTTTCCCTTGCCCTGTCTCTTTAACCTCGTAGCACACGCGTGAGCTTTGTGACTCTTACCCTCACATTCGCTACCTCTCTCTTCATATTTCTTAGGGTACTCTCCTGTAGCTTTTTAAAAACCTTTCTTGCTCGACTTGATATTTCTATCATTATCAAAACCTTTATTTTCTTTGAAAGAATTTTCTTTACTTTGTTTTAGAAAAACTTTAAACTTTTTTGCAAAAGGGAAAGATCATCAAGATCAAAATTAAATTCAGAGTCAGAAGAAACCTCCTCTTTCTTTTTAGCTTGGGCTTTTAAAGCAATCCCCTTTTCCTTCGAGTTTTGAATTTTAGGGAACATATCGATTTCATAAGTTTAAAGGTCTCCTACGAGTTGTTCTAACCTAAGCGTTTATAAAATTTTCAACGAATTAATGACAATTCTTAGGGATAAAACGGGACAACGGGGATCTCAAAATCTTTATCACTACTCTCTTCTCAGGAATTCTCTCACCCAAATTAGAATTATAATTAACTACATCAAATAAACGTTCATAAAACTCATCAAAAGCCTCAGATTCTAATATAGTGATACTTTTAAACTATGTGGTGAGATTTTACAGTTTAGAAGCTTTCACATCATTGGTACCTTCATGAGTGAGTGGGAGGATATCCCACGCTTCCTTAAATGTGGTACACGTCGTAATGCGACGAAACTCGTTAGGGGTGACTGCACGAGAAATAACACTTAACCCTTGGGAGTTAAAATATCTCCATTTAAGTTTATCATCCGTCCTAGTGGTGACAGGTTTAAGACTTATGACATCGTCATTAGTCATAGTGGGTGGTGTCTACCCTCTTTCACAAACAACCTAGACACGCTCGTCAATCATTTTCAAATCCGACCTCATTCGATCTTTTCAATATACGTAATTAGACCCATCAAAATAGTTACCCTATTATACAAATTATCCATATTAACCCAAAATAAGGGTCACACAATAAATTAGTGTAACCAACTCTGATACCAATTTAAAGACTTAGAGTTTAATGGATTTTATTCTATATACAAATATACAATTTTAAACTAAACTTTATCATGATTAGAATTAAATGTGCATGCAAGAAAAAGTCCAGATAAGATATGCCAAACCACGCAATCAAACCAAACCAAATAGAATAATAATTAAGGAAAAATCCTTTTCGGGGAAAAGCTATTTTTCAGCACTGTTTAAGACTCAACCAAATACGAAAAACTTAGAGACAACTTATAGTTCTGCTAAGTTTAATGCTATTGCGTCTTCAAATCTTCAACAGAAAGGGATGCAATTTAGCACCACCCGCAGGAAGCAACTCTTTCCTCGGTATCCGCCGATTAGTCTCAGGATTGCAGAATTCTTTCTTTTTCAGCAGTAGAGTCGAAATTCCACAAATATAAATCGTAGATGTTTATGTATGGAGATAGGGTTTGAAAAACTCAACAAATCATTCTAAGGATGAAGATGATTTGGAAAATAAAGTGTTTCTATGCAACAACACTTGCGGGGCTTGGAACATGTATAGAATTTCATTTTCGCCAAAAGATCTCTAAAATGAGCCCACAAAAGTCCAATTTATTAAAAACACATTTTTTCGAGGTGTGAGTTTATTAAAAAAGGGCATTCATTCGAACAAAAACAATCTCGTTCTAACGAGGTTAACACTCGTTCAAATGAATAACTATTTTTGTTCCAACGAACATCTAACGGGTGACCCTCTACCAGATAGAGAACACACATTATAAGATCATTTAATACACTTTCTAACGAAATCCATACTTCGTTCCAATGAACTATAACTTCGTTTTAAAGAGATACAGGTCTCGTTCGAATGAGAGTCAAAAAGAAAAAAATATATTTTCAAAAATGATTTTGTAAAAATACCTCAAGTAAAAAACTACATCCGAAAATAAATTTGAATACTCAACGACTTGAACTTCGAAAGGTTGCACGGTCACTAACATGTCTTCAAAGATCATCGAAGCATATGTGAATGTAGTGTTTGGTTTGTAATGGGATACGCAAAATATTTAAAGTCTGAGCAATTATAACATTTTGCTCTTATAGTCCTCACACAGCGTGGGATGATGGTTACGATGAGGGGCGGATGGATGCCTCTCTCAGGCTAGATGAAGACAAATAATTGGCCTAAAAATACGGGTGGTTGAAAGATTTGGGAGTCATGAAGATCCCGAAGGATATCTAACTCCGGTATTGGTACCAAGTTGATTATCCAGCCTATCTTCATCCCCCATTCGGAAGTGAAGAGAGCTAGGTCCTCTTGATGTCATTCCTCTCCAACTGGACAAACATTATTTGACTTCTCATGAGAGTGACGATGAGTTCAAGCCTAACTCGTACGATGTTCAAAGGGCCACTGTTGCCCAGGTGATTTCTCGTCATGGACCATAATTATAAATGTTATTTTGGTCTTGCACAAATGTAATTTTGAGTTTTCGGTTACTATACACTTTTCCTTATGTAATTTAATATTATGATGTTTATGTAGTTCCACATTAGGCATTTTTTAATTATCTTATGCCGAGCATATTTATATTATTTGGCTTACCTTTTAGGCATGTTGTCACACTACCTTAGGCTTAGAGCAAACTTTGGATAAAAATTCACTTGATTTTAGGGCCATCCACTTGTTCAGGATCTTTAGCCGATCAAAGTCAGGTTTACTTAGTGCCTAGGGATCTCCCGCGGGTTTTTTGCCTTCCTGGGCAATTTTTGAGATTTTCATGTGAAGCACATTATATAGTAGACTCACTTGACTCTATATTATATAGGAGCTCCACTAGTTTGGAAAAGAAGACAAAATTGAGTCACTCATATTACTTCATTGCATCTTCAAGAGCTTCAAGACTATCTTCATCAGTAAAGATCGACGGTCTTCAGGTAGAAAACCAACACACAACATGCTTTAGGATTGCACATTTTCATATTTCATTTTATATACGAGGTGTGTGTGTTAATTTGGATTAAAATGAATTTTCTACATTAATTAGTAATTTTTAAACATTTAAAATCTATTTTTAAATAATTAAAATTAGGGTTTTAAAATGATTGGGTTTAATTTTCATATAATGAAACTTCCTAAAAACTGCCTTGGGTAGAATTCGAATGAGTTTGAGACATTTATGGGTGCAAGTGGGATTTTCTAAAAGACAAAAAACACCCGTTTTTCAAACACTTATATCTGTACATGTGTTGGTCTTTTGATGGATGGATTTGTGTTTTCTATGTGTCTGTAATGAGAGATTTAATCTTCACCATTCAATCATTTTTAATCTAATGCCTGCATGTTATCTTGAACAATCCATATGACGCTAATGAGAACCAATCAGAACGTTTACTTATGCGGTTCATTAATAGCCGCTAGATTGAGAGTTCGAACATTCAATTTAATCTCAACCCTTGATTTTCCTTAAGCTTCTAGATCCTTCCAACTCCAGTATAAATAGAAGCCTTCGTCTTCATAATTAAAATCTTGGAGAGGTCTAAGAGTCTGAGAGAAAAAAGAGAGAGAAGATAGAGAGAGGAGAGAAGAAAATAAATAAAAGAGAGGAAAAATTAGAAATCGCAAACAAAACACTACCAAATTTTCTCCAGAAAATATTTTTGAGAGTTCGGGTTTTCTGGTTTTCATTTTCTATCCTCTTAGGTCTAAATCTCTCACTCAACAGTATTACAGATTTAGATCTCATTTATGTTTTATAAACTCGTAGATTTATTACAGTGATACACAGTCACGTAGATCATAGGTTATTTTGATTTCTTTATTAAGAAATCATTCTCTTATGTTGGATTTGTTTTGTAAAGTTTGTAATATTATTTATCCAATATTTCGCTGATTTTTTTACAAATCTGAAATAAAGACTTGTATATTTCAGATCTGTTGAGATTTTTCAGTTCAAAAAATTTGTAGATAAATAATTTCTAAATAATCAATGTTTTAAAGATTCTAAAGATTTATAGATCTGAAAACATTATGAGAAAAGGACTAAGACTAATTTCAGTAGTTTGAAAAATATATTTCATACTTAGAAGTTTTGTAATCCATAGGTATTTTTTGTAATTAAATGTGTGTGAGCACCTGCATGTATATGATTTAAACATAACACTCACAATAAAATCAGCCACCATCACTAAACAGTGTTGTTGGTTGAGAGATTTTGACCATTTGAGTCGGCGTAAAGCTAAAAGAGCAAAGGAGCAAAGATAAAGAACGAATAGGACAACATCAGAGCCTTAAAAAGTCAGTTAATAACCGAGGAGTGTAGGTATATTACTAAACTTAGAATAGGTTCATTTTTTATGTGTATATCATTGAATGCTTGTAACCTTAAAACTGTTTTAGTGGATTTTTGTTTTGCGGTTGAGAGACCTCCGTGGATGTTTCTCCGATTTGGGTGGGGTTTTCTCACGTTAAAATTTTTTTGACTCTTGTGTGTGCTTCTTCATTTTCTATAGCTACAATCTGCTGTATAGATTTAGGTTTTAAATTAAAAACCTATTTTCAAGAATCTTGAATATTTTGTTCTTACAAACTGTTTTTAACACATCTTGTGCTCTTCAAAAAGTAGTTCGGAACTCCTTCAACCTTTTTAACAAAATTTAAAATAACTCAATGAGGGTTTTTCAATTGCTATCAGAGCCGAGTATTTTTTTTTCTCAAAAACTTTTAATCATGTACTTTGAGACTGTTTACAAAATCTTTTTATGGATGAAAAATTTAAGCGTCTTGGAAATCTGTCCAGACCTCCCCTCTTTGATGGAACCAATTTTCCTTACTGGAAAGTAAGGATGGTTGCCTTCATCCAAGGGACATTAGAACATGATGTGTGGGAAGCTATTGAAAATGGATATTCTCACCCAACCAAGCCTATAGCAGAAGGTAACACCGAGAGGATAAAGATTCTCCTCAGTGAGTTCACTAAAGAAGAAAAGCATGCCTCTTTATGTAATAATAAGCGGAAGAATGCTATTTTTATGTCTGTCAATGAACATGAGTTTAAACGTATCTTTATCTACTCAATATCTAAGGAAATCTGAGACACGTTAGTCACAACCCATGAAGGGGATGAACGTGTTAAGGCTGCTAAAACACAGATATTGATACAAAAGTATAACACTTTGCTTATGCACGAGACTGATACCTTTGATGAATTCTACACTAGATTGACTGATATTATAACAAAACTACATGCTAATGGTATAACGTATGATATGAAAGAAATTGTGTCTAAAATTATAACATCCCTTCCCCCTAAGTTTGACAATAAAAGTATGCAATTAAGGAGATAGACGATCCATACTTGACCCCTGAGCTCCTCAGTAGCAAAATTAGAACTGTAGAAATAGAACTTGAATTTAAAAATCATATCTCCAATAACCAAAAAAGGCAATCTGGTTCAAATGTTGTATTTCAGTCCAAAATGACTTCACCCCAATTCGTTATGCCTAATATTGACATTGACTCTTATGAGGAATGTGATTTGGAAACCTTGGATACCCAGATAACCCTTAAGTTAAAACAATTTAAGAAAATTTTAAAGTTTAGAAATAATGTTGCTTCGAATCAAGGGAAACCTGCGTATCATAACCATTCCAATAACAAGCCTCATGAGAGGAATTATGACAAACACAATATTGAGACCAAACATAGACCTTAAAGCGACCTTAAAGACACTCAGTGTTTCATATGTGCTGAAAGGGTCATTTAGCTACTAATTATAGGGTGAAACTCAATAACACGGCTAGATCACATATTATTAAGACTTGGAATGATTCAAGTGATTTTGAAGAAGATGAGCCTGAATCGTGCAATACTTTTGACCCTTGCATGTCCTTTTTTGCTAAAATTGTCTATGTTGATGATATGTTTACTAGTAATAATGAACTTGATGCTATTATGCCTAGTACTGTTATATCCTATAATGTCTTGCCTATTTTTGGTTTATCTGCACTCTGCCTAGATAATGTTAATATTGTTGATACTACTAGTAGTAAATCTACGACGATGTGTGTGAGTCAAATTGAACGCAATAATGACGAATTAAATGTGTGTGTGAGTACAACGAATGAAACATTAGGGTACAATTCACACGTTGCACTTAATGAGTCCTATAGTGATGATCTCCATGACCTTCACACATTATACACTAAGACTCTTAGGAAGAGCGCCAAATTAGAAAAGACATTCAAGGACCTAGCTGAAATTTTTTGAAGCTTTACACCTAATGGTGAAGCAGAACGTTGAGGATTATACAAATCACTGTTTGGCCTATGAATCTAAAACCAAATCTTTTGTGGAAAAAATTAAAGAACTTTCTGAGTCAAATGAAGTTTTGGAAAAGAAATATAAGGAAACTTTAATAGAATTGGAACAATCTAAAGAAAAGGTTTCAACCGTCTTAAAAAAATTCTAAGTTTGAAAATAATTCCATTTATTTGAAAGATTGTGTTGCCTCTAGTAAAACCAATTCTGAAGATAAGACAGACATAGGTTTTGATAAAAAAAAACTAAGACATAAACTAAACCTTTGCAAAATATAAAGTTTGTGTTTTCTGAAAAAGTCCTACTGATAAATGTCCTGATTTTCAATCCTTAAAATTTGATTTTAAGAATAAACAAAAAGGGCCATACATCTTGATGAAAAATTATCCAAAGCTTAGTGTTGAACCTAAGGCCAAACATATTTACCCCCTGTTAGGAGATTTGAATCTGAATGGAAAACTATTACAGTTAGACCTAAGGTCAATGTCCAGCAAATGGTAAACCTCTTTTAAAAAAAATTAAAATTAGAGACAACCATATAGCCACCAATACTGTTCATATTGTGATGTTTATGGTCACTGTCTCGATGGGTGTTTTTAAAAATGACTGTATAAGCATGTCTATAAATCACCAGTTTGCAAAAACTTTAACTATTCTAGATAGAGCAGAAATAATTATGTACTTCCTAAACAACCCAATACAAACTCTAACTATAAGAATAGGAAGAAAAGATATCACGCTAAGAAGAAGTCTAAGAGAAAGAGCCCTAGATCTGTTACTAAACCAAAAGCTCACAAACCTTTTAAAACTAGAGCTATATGGGCTAGAAAGGACGATCTAATACCGCGGTTGAAGTGTAATATAGTTATACATGCTTTAAAAGTTTAGCACACTGCTTCTGGTTAGTACTTAGACTCTGGACGTTCCAAACATATGACTAGAGATGATACTAAATTATTCGATAGAGCTGACTTCTTAGGAGAAAATGTTTTGTTTGGGGACGGAGTATCAACTCAGATCATAGGCAAAGGAACACTCCAAGAAAAAGGAATCCCTGTTCTCAAAGATGTCTTATCAGTGAAAGGTCTTAAAGCTAATCTGTTAAATATATCACAATTTTGTGACTCCAATCATACAGTCACATTCTCAAAAACTAATTGCAAAATCTTAAATGAGAATGGTGATTGCATCCTTAGTGGTCACAGGACCATAGATAATTGTTACACGGTAAATCCGGGCAATGAGACTTGTAGATTAGCCAAACTTGATGATAATAAAATATGGCATAATCGTTTGGGTCACATAAATTATGACAATCTTCGCAAATTAAGCTCACACGATATAGTTAGAAGTTTGTTAAAAATAAAACTTATTACAAATGTTATTTTTGGGTCGTGTTAGGAAGGAAAAATAGTTAAATCTTCTCATAAGAAAGTTAAAAATACTTTAAGAACAAAACCTCTAGATCTAATCCACATGGATCTCATGGGTCCTTCCCGGACTGTAAGCCTTTGTGGTAACAACTATATTATTGTTATGGTGGATGATTTTACTCGATTCACTTGGGTAGCCTTTTTAAAATAAAAATCTTATACATTCCAAGAATTTTTAAAAATTCTTTTAAGATTCGAGAATGAAAAAGATATCCAAGTCAATCAAATCCTTAGCGATAGAGGAGGTGAATTTAAAGACTTAAATGTAACAGAATACTGTAATTGTAATGGTTAGCTACGCGAGTTCAGTGCACCGAAAACACCTCAGGTGAATGGTGTTGTCGAGTGTAAAAATCACACAATCCAAGAAATGGCTAGGGTAATGATATATGCTAAGAACTTGCTAAAATAATTTTGGGTTGAGGCAGTTCAAATAGCATGGCATAATATTAACAAGTATACCTTTGAAAAAATACCAAACAAACATCCTATGAACTTTAGTATGGCAAAAAGCCCAACTTAAAATATTTTTAAACTTGTGGGAGTACTTGCTACGTTTGTAAAGAGAAAGAACACCAATCTAAATTTGAAACTCGTGGTGATAAAGCCATATTTTTGGGTTACTACCCTAATAGTCGGGCTTATCGCATTTATAATTTGCGTACCAAAATCATAATGAAATCGATAAATGTGATAGCGAGTGACACTAATGTCGAGAGTAAAGAACAAGGGCCAACTATAGTGCATGATTTTGAAAATAATTTTACTATGACTCTTCAGAGATAGTTGAGTCTTTACCAACTGAGACCCCTGAAGTACCTAACTGGGTTTCTAAAGATCATCCCTTAGATAACATTGTTGATATTCTTTATTTCTTTAATAAAACCAAAGAATGTAAATGAAGAACTCAATGACTTATTTTGGATTGGAGTTATACAAGAAGAGCTCGTCCAATTTAAAAGTCATGACGTGTGGTATCTTGCGCCCAGGTCAGAAAATAAAAGGGTTATTGGCACTCGTTGGATTTTTAAAATTAAAACAGATGAATCTGGGATGGTAGTTAAAAATAAAGCTAGATTACTTTCCCAGGTTTATTCTCAAGTTGAAGGAATGGATTCCGAGGAGATCTTTTCCCCGGTCACACTCCTTGAGTCTGTTCACTTACTCTTGGCCATAACTTGTCATTTACAATTCACACTTTATCAAATGGATGTGAAATTTGCCTTTTTAAATGGTATTTTGATAGAGGAGACTTATGTTAACAGTCGAAAGGCTTTATTTACCCTCATTACTTAAACCATGTGTATAGATTGAAAAAGGCATTATACGATTTAAAGCAAGCCCCTCGGGTCTGGTACGAATGCTTGTCAACCTTTTTAATCAGTAAAGGGTTTCGACGAGGTGGAAATAACCAGACATTATTTGTTAAAAACTTTAACAAACAGGTTTTAATAGCTCAAGTTTATGTTGATGACCTAATATTTGGTTTCAATTCCCCTTATGAGGTTAAAGAGTTTTCTAAAATTATGCATGGGAAATTCCAAATGTCACTTATGGGGGAGCTTCAATATTTCCTAGGACTTCAAGTCAAGCAACAAGATAATGGGTTATTCATATCGCAATCTAAGTACGCAATAGATTTAGTGAAAAAATTCGGTTTAGATAATGGCAAATTGTTAGGACACCATGAGTACTTTTACGAAACTATCCAAATATAAGCACGGAAAACCTATATATCCTACCCTATATAGAAGCATAATAGGCAGCTTGTTGTACTTAACTCGACCTGATATCACGTACGTTATATCAATCCGTGCCCATTACCAAAGTGCACCTAAAGAAAGTCACCTTCTATGTGTTAAATGTATAATTAAATATCTCAGAGGGACAATAAATCTAGGTATATGGTACGTAAAAGATACATCTAGCACGATTGTAGGATACACCGTTGCTGATTGGACTGGGTGTTCTGATGACAAAAAAAGCACATCGGGTGCTTGTTATTATATAGGTAATAATTTAGTAGGATGGATCAGTAAAAAGAAAAACTGCACTTCACTTTCCACAGCAAAATCAGAATATATAGCAGCAGGGAGTTGTTGTGCTCAATTAATGTGGATAAAATAAATGCTTAGTGATTATGGCGTTAAGAAGAAAGGCTAAACCTATACTGCAATAATCAAAGTGCGATAAATACCTCTAAGAATCTTGTTCAACATTCTCGTACTAAACATATTAAGATAAGACATCATTTTTTACGAGAATTAGTTGAATCTAAAGAATTAGAGATAAACTATTTACCCACTGAATATCAACTAGCTGATTTGTTCACTAAACCTTTGGATACTATACGATTTGAATCTTTAAGAAAATCCCTTGGTATGACAATTCCTTAATATATCTCTATCACCTATTATTATATCCTCCAGTTGCTTTCTTGCTTATAATTGGTCTTTGAGGATATAGGGCACGGTCGTTTCAAAAATGACAAAAGAAGCCTCCTATCTCTGTTTTATGTATGAGACCCTTGAGGTGATCCATTGTATAACTTAGGTTGATAGATTTATAATTTCATACTTAATATTTGATTATTTTGTTAATTCACCCCTTGTCCATTTGAGACAAAATGAGGGAGATATATTTGAGTTCATCTGGACATTCTATTATATAAATTCTTGATCTTTTCATAAGTTGTTTTATTTTTTTAGCTTTCAATACCATTACTACCATCGAATACATTTAGGGTATTGGTTTGTATATAGTTTAGTTACGTACTTTTCAAATTCTAGGAAATGGGGTAGATATATTTTTTGTATTGGAATAAGGTTTTCTTAGTTTTTATCCCTACGAATCCTAGATGACTCAAAGGAGATTTTATCTCTCATTTTCAAAAGGGGAGATTGAAGCATAATATATAGTTGACGCATTTGAGTCTATATTATATATGAGCTAAACTTGTTTGGAAAAGAAGACAAAATTGAGTCAATGCTATTACTTCATTGCATCTTCAAGAACTTCAAAACTATCTTCATTCGTAACGATCAATGGTATTCAGGTAGAAAGCAAACACACAATACACTTTAGGATTGCACATTTGCATATTTCATTTCATATATGAGGTATGTGTGTTAATTTGGATTAAAATGAATTTTCTATAGTAATTAGGATTTTTTAGGAATTTTTAAACATTTAAAATCTATTTTTAAAGAATTAAATTTAGGGTTTTAAAATGTTTGAGGTTTAATTTCCATATAATGAAACTTCCTAAAAACTGCCTTGGGTAGAATCCGAAAGCGCTAGAGACGTTTGCGGGTGCAAATGGGATTTTTAAAAAGATAAAAAATACGTGTTTTTTAATCACTTATATTCGTACACGTGTTCGTCTTTTGATGGATGGATTTTTATTTTCTATGCATCTGTGATGAGAGATTCAATCTTCACCGTTCGATCATTTTTAATCTAAGGCCTGCATGTTATCTTGAACAATCCATGTGATGCTAATGAAAACCAATCAAAACGTTTACTTTTGCGGTTCATTAATAGCCATTAGATTAAGAGTTCGAAGAGTCAATCTAATCTCAACCCTTGACTTGCCTTAAGCTTCCAAATCCTTCCAACTTTAGTATAAATAAAAGCCTTTGTCTTCACAATTCCAATCTTTGAGAGGTCTAAGGGTCTGTGAGAAAAAATAGAGAAAGAGAAAGTGGAGAGAGAGAGAGAGAGAAAGAGAGAGAGGAAAGAAGAAAAGAAATAAAAGAGAGGAAAAATTAGAAATCGCAAACAAAAATCTACCAAATTTTCTTCAGAAAATATTTTTGAGAGTTCGGGTTTTCTGGTTTTCATTTTCTATCCTCTTAGGTTTAAATCTCTCACTCAGCAGCCTCACAGATTTAGATCTCGTTTCTATTTTATAAACTCGTAGATTTATTTCAGTGATACATAGTCACTTAGATCATAAGATGTTTTGATTTATTTATTAAGAAATCATTCTCTTATGTTGGATTTGTTTTGTAAAGTCTGTAATCTTATTTATCCAACATTTCACTGATTTTTTCTACAAACCCAAAATAAACACTTGTATATTTCAGATCTGTTGAGATTTTTCAGTTTAAAAAGTTTGTATACAAATACTTTCTAAAGAATCTCTGTTTTAAAGAATATAAAGATATATAGATCTGAAAACATTATGAGAAAATAAATATGTCTAATTTTAGTAGTGTGAAAAAAAGATTTCATACTTGGAAGTTTTGTAATTCATAGGTATTGTTTATAATTAAGCGTGTGTGAGTGAATGCATGTGATTTTGGCACAACACTGTGACACCCTCCTAATTAAATACCGGGTGATCAGTCCTTTATCAAATTAAAATCAAAGTGAACTGTTGATTTATTCTTAGCATCACCGTCGCAAAATAATTATTTCCAATTTAAACACCCTAAATAATTAAACTAAGTGTCAAAATAATTTAAAGTCTTATTTCAATTTTAAATTTCAACGTGAAAACCTTTTTAGATAATCATCAGTTTAAGAATCACATAAATGCTAATGATGGCAAACAACACAAGATAATTAAGCCGTTTAGATTAACCAAACCAAGTTAAAGAACCATAAAAGAAATCATCCTACAAAAGTTAACTCCAAATGAGTACTGAATACTGGAAATATAAATAAATATAAATCTCTCACAAATCCAAACGGAATAGGAAATCGGGCGACACATGCCCTAACTATGAAAAACTAAAATAGGAACTGAATCAATGAAAGGATCGTCTAAAGTAAGGGCCCGCAACTCCCACATAACTGCAGAACGTCCAATCCAAAGATCCTATGCCTGATGCCCCTATGATTGGGCACCTGTAATACGTACATATACATACAAGAGAGAGAAATGAAAAAAGACGGGTTAGATACCGAGTGTAAAAACAGTTTTAAAATAATTTAGCAAGTATTTAAAATGATTACCGGCTAATGTGACAACCATGTTAGTATGCGACATTCTCTTGAGAATTCTCACCTCTCATCTAGTATGCATGCCTACCGTACTACTAAACTCTTAAGTTTATCTAACTTATTTTCCCATAAAGTTTTATTCCGATAAGTACTAAGGCTATGATATTCAGTTTAAAAAATAAATCTCTTCAAGATTTCTTACATTACTTAGAACAATTCAGTACTGTTACAAAGTTCCTGAATACTTATTATAAAGTTTGAGCCTTTATTCATTACTTAACTACTTATACGCACAGTAGAAAGTTTCCATATATAAGTATATATATATTAGTCACTCACATAATATATATATACTATCGGCACCCAACATAAAATCTATGGTGCTGGCATACTCTGCTATCAAGTCCCCGTATCACTCGTACTAAGGGAAATACTGGTTCGGAATCACTCTCGAACTGTATTTACACAATACACACAAAATGGAGGCGAAGCATAGTTCCAAGTCACTAAGAGGTCAGCACATATCCCTCACGTCTCTTAGGACCATCTGACTATCATTCTCAGATAGCCTGTACCAAAGAATCCTATGTTCTAGGGTACAAGATAATATCCCCCATAAAGGTCCCATCGAGATAAGATTGTCCTGGCACGGCAACCTCCGTGATAGCAAGTAGAGTGGGTATGATTAGACACAAACATAATATAAATATATACACATGGACTCGGTCATATATATAAATATTCTCATTTTTTCGATTCGGTTCGCCCACGACCCAACAATAATAATTATTAACCGTACTTAGTACAATTTTACCCAATTACCTCGCATAAAGGATTCATCTCTTCTATTCTTAATTATAAACATTGCATACCTACTTCTCATCTCTCGAAGTATTCTCTCTTACTAAATATAATTTCAGTAGGTACACCCTCTCTAACCTTCTGGTCTAAGTCTTCCACGAGTCTCTCAATCCTTTAGTGAACGTACGCACAAGTTCCCATGTGTGACGAAAACCCCCGTTAAACCATAATTTCATCCCATATAAAATTTCACTAAATGGAGTTTGCTTAGACCCTACTGGTCCTCTTCGTGACCCATTATACTCTTTAAATGATACTTAAGAGTTCCTACGTATTTTAACCGGATTAAACAAAAATGGGAAATATATGCAGTTTTCCATGAGGGGTAGATCGATCGAGGAAAGGGGTTGATCGATTGATCAAGTAGGTATTCCGAATTCTGCCATTGTTAACTACGGGTTTTCTTCTCTAACCTCAACTAAAACTCCATTAATGATCCCCAAACTCCCAAACAAATGTACTACTGGTCTCATATACCTAAATACATGATTTTCTACGTGAAGTATGTACAAATTCATCAAAAGTATTGAATTATAGGGGGTAATTCATCATAATTATCAAAAACCCCAATTTTACATTAAACTTCCATTCTTCTAATTATTTTTCCAGATTTCTCACTTCTAAATCAATACAATTTTATGGGTAATCCTCTACATGTGTTGAGATATATAGAACATATGTATTTTCTCCAAAACATGTGATTTAAGTTCTCTAAATCCTCAAATTCATGTGTGAAACATGTAATTATCAATCCTATTCTAACATGGGTGAAACATCAACTATAAAATTAGCAAGATAGATACTTTCCTGGGATTCGAATGTCTGATTTGTTGATGAAAAAGATATGGTTGCGCTCCTTGTCTTACGATCTACGTTTTGGTGGTGGTGGTGGTGCGATCGAATTTGTTCTTGGCCTTGGATTTCTTGGAAAATCTTTCCCTTCCTTCCTCTCACTGTCGTTCTATCTTTTTGAGAGTGTTAACCCTAGAAGACTCTTTTAATATCTAATAATAATGTCCCAATTTTCGTCATTTAATTAAGGACAAATTTGGAAATGACTAAATTGCCCCTCCGGGGTGCCGATTAGGCATAAAAATGCTCCGAGACCCAAACTAAACCCCCGAGTACATTTTTCTGACAATTTCGACCCTTCCAGTCATGTTGGCACACTCGAAATGACCATATGGGTGACTTATAATTTATTCACTTTTATAATAATAATTTAGTCATCACACGACACAGGCGCGTCCCGACTTAAATTTCCATAATTGCCATTTTATTCACTCGTGACAATTTTAATAAAATCAATCTCATATATTAATTTACTCATCTATTAATATTGAACAAATTCCCAATAATTACTAACTCTCGTCACGCTAGTAAATATTTAAAATAAAATTCTGAATTAATATTAAATTAATACTCAATTAAATTTAATAAAACCCCAATTTTAAAAGCCATACAAATACGGGGTATTACATACTTCCCCCATAATAACGAAATTTCGTCCTGAAATTTGAAAAATAAGGCATACCTGGTAAAAATAGATCTGGATATTTTTTGCGCATATCTGCCTCGTGCTCCCAAGTGGATTCCTCTACATTATAATGCTCCTACTGGACTTGTACAAGTGGAACTACCTTCGACCTCAATTTTCCCTCGATGTGGTCTAGGATAGCTACTGGTCTCTCCTCATCAGAACTGTCGAGATGTAAGTCAATTTCCTTTATCGCGATGTGAGTATGGGCCATATCATCCCGAAGATATCGTCTTAACAACGAGATGTGGAACATATCGTGAATACGGTGCAAGTGCTATGACAACCCCAATCTGTATGCCACCGACCCAATCCTCTCGATAATGGGAAATGAGCCCACGTACCTCGGAGCCAACTTTCCCTTCTTCCCGAATCTCATTACTCCTTTCATAGGAGATACACGTAATAATACTTGGTCCCCCACACTAAACTCTCGAAAGGACCGATTTGCATCGGCATAGCTCTTTTGTCGGTCCTGGGCTACCCGAATACGATTCCTAATAAGATCAATCCTTGCTGAAGTCTCCTGAATCACCTCTGGACCGAGAAACTTATTGTCCCCCACCTCTAGACAACAAACGGGAGAACGAAAAGGCCTGCCATACAACATCTCAAATGGGGTCATGTCGATCGTGAACTGATAGGAGTTATTATAAGCGAACTCCACCAGTGAAAGATACAGTTCCCATCCTCCTCCAAAATTAAGGGCACACATGCGTAGCATATCCTCTAGCATCTGATTGGTACGCTCTATTTGTCCATCTGTCTGTGGGTGGTAAGATGAACTCAATCTCAATTCTGTACCCATGGCCTCCTGAAAGCTCTCCCAGAAGTGCGACACAAAAATCTTATCTCTATCAGACACAATATCCAGGGCCCCCCATGTAGCCTAACGGTCTCGGTAATGAATAACTGTGCATACTGGCCCGTGGTGTATTCTATTCGTACTGGCAGAAAATGAGCTACCTTGGTCAACCGATCCACTATAACCCATATGGAATCATGACCCCGCTGTGATGTAGGCAACCCCGTAATTAAGTCCATAGAAATACTTTCCCATTTCCACATAGGTATCTCCAACGACTGAAGTAACCCTGGCGGTCTCTAGTTGTCCACCTTTACCATCTGACAGGTAGAACATTTGGACACAAAATCTGCAATGTCCTTCTTCATCCCACTTCACTAATAATGCCGCCTCATATCCTGGTAAATCTTATCCCCTCTGGGATGTACTGTATATCTGGATCCTTGCAACTACGTCATCACTGCATGACGTAAGTCTTCTCCCTCTGGGACCACCAGTCTCCCTAAACCTCAAACCCCCATCAGAGCTCACTGAATAGGACTCAGCACCCTCAGCTAAGAGTCGTACAATATGCTCCTGATAAAACGTATTCGATGCTTGTACCTGTATCATCCTCGTGATGATCTCAGGTGTGACTTATATAACCGATAAAAAGTAACAGGCTATCGCATCCTGGTGACCTAATTCTTTCCACTTCTCTCTCCATACTTTCACCACGTCACCTTCCGGTCTACGGATTAACGCATCAACAAGTACATTAGCCTTCCCCAGATGGTACTGTATCTCGAACTGGTAGTCTTTCACAAACTCCAACCATATGTGCGGACGCATGTTCAACTCTCGCTGAGTGAACAAGTATTGCAGTGACTTGTGGTCTGTGAACAAGCAGAACTTCTCCCCAATAAGTAATTCCAAATCTGCAATGAAAATATGACCGCTGCTAGCTCTAGGTCATGGGTGGGGTAATTCCTTTTGTAAGGCTTAAGCTTGCGGGAGGTAAAGCTATAGCCTACTCCTCCTGCTGAAGTACTCCCCCGAGTCCCCGTAAAGAGACATCAGCGTACACCAGGTACTCCACTACCGGCTTGGGCAAAGCAAGAATTGGCGTCGAAGTCAACTTATCTTTCAGCTCATCAAAAGCCAATTGACAAGCATCATCCCATACATACGGTACCCCCTTGCGAGTCAGGTTCGTCAACGGGCCCGCTATCTTCGAAAAACCTCGAATGGACCTCCTATAGGACCTGGCTAACCCCAAGAAACTATGCACCTCTGTCGGTGTCATGGGTTATCCCGACTCCCTCACTGCCGACACTTTGCTCGGGTTAATCGATATCCCCAATTTCGATAGAACATGTCCCAAAAACTGTACCTCCCACGTAACTAAAATTCGCACTTCTCATACTTAGCATACAATTGATGCTCTCTTATAGTCTAAAGAACCTGTCTCAAGTGCTCGACATGCTCCTCCTTAGTCTATGAGTAAATCAGGATGTCATTTATGAAGACAATGACAAAATGATCCAAGAACTCTCTGAATACTCGATTCATCAAATCCATGAATACGGCTGGAGCATTTGTCAGTCCAAACAGCATGACTCTGAACTCATAGGATCCATATCTCGTTAAGAAAGCAGTCTTCGACACATCCTTCTCCCTAATTCATAGCTGATGATATCCCGACCTCAAATCTATCTTTGAAAATAAGGTTGCTATTCTCAGCTGGTCGAACATGTCATCGATTCGAGGCAACGGATATTTATTTCGTATCGTGACCTTGTTCAACTCCCGGTAATCTACGCACAACCTCAGTGAACCATCTATCTTCTTTACAAATAACATCGGAGTGCCCCAAGGCGAGTTGCTCCTACGAATGAAACCCTGGCTCAACAACTGCTCTATCTGATCCCATAACTCCCTCATCTCCGCTAGAGCCATACGATATGGTGCACGTGCTATTGGTCGAGTGCCCGACATCAAGTCTATGTTAAAATCTATCTCTCGACTAGGGGTAGGCCTAGTATCTCCTGGAATACAATGGAATACTCACGAGCAACTCGAATCGAATCCAGGGGAATCACAACCTCCTTAGAGGTATCCTCCTCTATATAATATAAATGGGTGGAAGATCCTCCCTCTGGGTGAGGCGTCGCCACCAAAAACATCTCCTGCCCCGGAATGTCAAAGATAAGACTCCTACCGAAATAATCTATCATGGCTCTGTACGCAGCGAGCCAATCCATGCCAATAATGGCATCGTGCTCATGCATATCTAAAACTAGCATGTCTGTAGGTAAAATCAAGATACCAATCTCTATACCTACACCCCAACATATAAAGAAAATCAAAGACCCATTCCCCAGTGGTGAGTCTATGCATGTCACTGTACTCTCCGCCGTGTTTAATAACCCTAAGGCCCGCGCAAAATGAGTAGATATAAAACATTGTGACGCCCCAGTATCAAATAAAACTCGATCCATAGTGCCATGGATATGAAACGTACCCTCAATCGCGGGTGGCTCCTGAGGTGTTGTGGCCTGGTGGACATTATAAACACGTCCATACTGCAATTGTACCTACTGGACTAGAGCTGTTGGGATGGCTAGTAGGGTTGGCATCTGAGCTGGCGCTGGGAGGGCGGCTGGAAAGAGTGGCCTCTGCGGCTCATTACGGGTATCCTGCTGCTGTGGGTCCCTATCCCCCTCTGGGCAATCCTGACACCTATGGCCATTCTTGCCACATCCAAAACATCTTCCCCTGAAGTTAACTCCCCTCTGCCCCTGCTGACCATGACCCTGTTGGTCGTTACCACCCTGCCACTGGCCCTGCTAAAAACGTTGTTGGTCCAGATGGCCCTGCTACTGACGGTGTTGGCCCTTTGGCCATGCTGACTGGACTGGCCTGTTGGCCCTGTCTATAGCCCACAAATCCCTGCCTGGAATCACCTGATCAGAATCCTTGGCAGGGTCCCCCTAATGGGAACTCTGCTCACTGTGACGGGTCTGTCCTCACTACACCAAAATGGCCAAATTATCACCTTTCAGCTGACCACTCTTGTCACGGTCATTGATCATGACAACAAAACACGCGTTTTGTGTCACGGTCATTGACCGTGACAAAGTATTATCACGGTCATTGACCGTGATAAGGCCATGACAATTCAACTTGTCACGGTCAATGACCGTGACAATTCTATATAATATTGTCACGGTTAGTGACCGTGACACGACCGTGACAAATTGCTCAGCAAAAAACCCTTTGCCCTTCTTTTTTCTCCCCCGCCTCCTTCTCTCTCTCTCTCTCTCTCTCTCTCTCTCTCTCTCTCTCTCTCTCTCTTCCATTTATATATATGTTTGTGTGTATATATATATGTGTGTGTGTGTATATATGTGCGTGTGTGTGTGTATGTGTGTGTGTGCATGTGTGGGGGGTGGGGCAGGGTGGGGCTAGGGGTGGGGTAGAGGGTTGTTGTGTGTGTGTATATATGTGGGGTGGGGAGGGGGTGGGGAGGGGGTGGGGCAGTGTGGGGGGCTGTTGTGTGTGTATGTGGTGGGTGGGGGTGGGGAGGGGGGGCAGGGTGGGGGTAGGGGGTAGGGCAGGGGGGTGTTGTGTGTGTGTGTGTATATGTGTGGTGGGTGGGGGTGGGGAAGGGTGGGGGGCTGTTGTGTGTGTGTGTGTGGTGTGTGTGGTGGGTGGGGGTGGGGAGGGGGGGTGAGGCAAGGTCCCATTGTAATTCCCTTAATATCGTGTTTTGATGATTCTATGAGATAATATATATTGTTTCAAGGTTAACTCATTGTAGATAAAAACATTCACATAGTAGGATTAAATTGAATCCATCTATAGATTCTATAATTACATCCACTAAAATATAATTAATAAATGAAACATACTTGATTTGCATAAATGAAATTAATGCTTTTAATTGATTTTCACTTTATCATTTTCACTATAATTTTAATTGTATAGTTTTAGATGAAAGTAAATTAATAATTAGTGCCCATTTCATATGAAAGTAGGATTGCCCCTCATTGTAAATTAGTAAATTAATAATTGTATACATCAATTGTTAGTTTAATTGATGAAATGAATTAATTGAGTAGATGAATTAGAAGGAGTACGGGATACACATTTGTTGTTGACATTGCTGTTGGATTATTTTGTTTAGTAAATATTGGGTTGGTTAGTTTTAAAAGTGGCATGACCACTGGATTATTGTCCATATGGGCGAGGGATTTTTCAACTTTTTTTGAAAATTATTTTGTATATCGAACAATATATATATAATATGATAATTAAATGAAACATACTTGAAATTAAATATAGTGCGCATAAATACTAGCCTTCTAGTTCTTATGCGTACGCATTCAATAGCCTTTAGACCCGTTCGAGAGTCATTACCCCTGTAATGAGATCTCTCAAATTATCCCGTTTGGACAGTTTGAGATTGTATAATTTCTGTATAATATTCTTAGTGGCTTAAAGTTGTTACTTTTGAAGGAAGTTCTGCAGTCGTATCTTAATGTTCTCTGGGTACATACTAGATTGACAAGTGTGACTGTTATTTCAATTGATCAATTGAAATAACACTCACACTTTCCAATCTACGTCGTGTACTTGGAGAACTACGGGGATATGTTGTCGAATTTTTTTCAAATCGTAACAATGTGCATGAGCTGTTAAGTATATTACAGAAAAATGCGGTCTTGAAGGGGATAGGACCACTCACCTTTTATAGGAGATGGAGAAAATAGAAATTAAATGATGGGATAATTAAATGAAACATACTATAAATCTAAGTTTTGTTTACCTTTAATAGGTGATTAGTTGTGGTAGCTGTGATGGTATATCCGAAATACAAAGAGTGGATGGGTGAGACAAATATAATGGGGGATGTGTTTCGCAGAGGTGCTAACGAATTTGTGAAATATGCAAAGCGATGTCATAATGATGAAGAGTTTTCGTGTCCGTGTGTTAGGTGTAAGAATGGTAAGGTGTTTGAGTGAAAAATAGTTGAACTACATTTGTTAAGATCGGGTATGCAAGATAGTTATTGATTTTGGAGTTTTCACAGTGAATTGAAAGTTCATTTTGTCCCCGACCAACCTTCACAACAACCTTCAACAAGTAGAATTGATATAGAAGGGGACGACGTAGATCATAATATGTTAGAGGATTTAGTTGATGATGCGTACGGAGTTTATGAAGTAGAGGAGAATGAGGTTACTGATGATGTAGAAGATTCAAGTGCTCGTCAAGATAACACGATAAAACTTGACGATGACTACCAAAGTTTAAAATTTAAGGCGACCCAACCATTATACTCTGGCTGTGAGAAAGATCAAACAACTTTACATGCCATGGTTGGTTTGCACAGTTTGAAGATGCAATACGATTTGTCTGGCAATAGCGTGATGGGAATTCTGAAATGGGTGAAGGGCTTATTACCCAAGGTGAATACACTTCCAAATAGCTATCATATTATGAAGAACAGTTTGAAAGGTTTGGTAATGAAGTATAATCGGTTCATGCTTGTGTGTATGACTGCATACTATACCGAAAGGAGTATGAAAATCTCGATCGTTGTCCGGTATGCGATGAACCTAGATATGTCCAATCTACTAGTAAGGAAGGCACAAGCTCAAAAGTGCCTAAAAAAGTATTGAAATATTTTCCCGTTGGGCCTAGATTAAAGTGATTTTTCACAGTACCATGGATTGCAGAGGCAATGACTTGGCATTCTTAGGGAGAAGTAGGGGTAATATCATGCGTCATCCTATTGATTCTACTACCTGAAGGAGGATGAATTTTGAGTATCCCAATTTTGCTCGAGAACAATGCAACATTCATTTGGCTATATCAACAGATGGTTTCAATCTATTTAGAAATCTAAGCACCAATCAGAGTGTATGGCCAGTGATCCTAGCCCCACTCAACCTCCCTCCTTCATAGTGTATAAGACCTGAATTTTCGATGATGGCTTTGTTGATACCTGGGCCAAAGGCACCAAGTGATGACATCGACGTCTACCTGACTCTTTTGGTAGAAGAATTAAATGAGTTGTGGGAAGAGGGTGTGCAATCATTTGACTCTTTTAGAAAAGAAGAGTTTATGCTGAAAGCTATGTTGATGTGGGAAATTCATGATTTTCCAGCTTATGGGACATTATCCGGTTGTGTAGTACATGGTTATTTGGGGTGTCCTATTTGTGGAGAGGAGCATGAATCTCTTCGTCTATCCTCTAACTTAAAAAATGTATACCATCGCCACAGGAGGTTTTTACCCCCAGCTCATAGTTTCAGATCTGAGAAAGGTTCCAATTTTTTATTGGGCGGGGTTGAACATAGGCTACCGCCGAGACAACTTTAGGGTTCAAAAATTAAAAGTAAATCTTCTGAATGTGGCCCTAATATGCCAGGTAAGAATCCCAAATTTAAGAACATCAAGCATAAGAAGACCCCATCTGGGAATGAAACTGAGACAAGAAAGGCATGGTCTCGGAGGTCAATTTTATTTGACTTGCCTTATTGGAAGAATAGCTCAGTGTGCCATGTATTGCATGTGATGCATGCAGAGAAGAACTTCGCTGAACATATTGTGGGAACTTGCCTTGGGGGGAGTCATTCGAAGGATGGAGAAAATGTACGAAAAGTACTTAAATTGTTAAAATTTAAGCCACAACTATGGTTGAAAGAAGATAGTAGGGGAAGGACAATAATTCCTCCTGGTGCGTTTACTTTGACGAGTGGGGAAAGGAAGGTGCTTCTAGACACAATATATAATTTGAAGGGCCCATCTACTTTTTCGTTCAACTTACAAAGGATTGTGAATTATGCTACTCATGATTTACATGAGTGTAAGTCCCACGATTGGCATGTGATCATGCAATTGGTTCCTCTATTGTTTAAGCACTGTTTCTCCAAGCACAAGGATTTGCGTGGGGCTATTATGAAAATTAATATTATCTCATCCCTCTTGTGTGAGAAGGTAGTCAATTGAGAACACATAGTGGCCGTAAAATTGGCGGTGATCTAAGCGATTTGTGTATTGGAGAAGTACTTTCCCCCAGCATTCTTTGACATAAGTGTTCACTTGTTGGTACACCTATGTGATGAGGCACTTCTTTGTGGTCCAGTTAGATATCGGTGTATGTATCCGTTTGAAAGATGGATGAAAGTTTTTAAAAATTACGTCAAGAATATGCGATACATTACAGGATCAATTGCAGAGGAATACATCACCGTGGAGTCATCAATATATACTCGGGAACATATGCGTGACTCGACCAGCATTGATGACACTGATGAGTTCGTCGATGGTGGTGGTCATGTAATGGGAAAACGAGTGAAATTAACGAGTTTGCAACATGAACAAATAGCTCGTTATCTATTTGACACACATGAAGATGTCGAAGACTGGAAAAAGTAAGTTTCGATTATTATAATGTTTAACATTATTTTAGATTATTTTATACATGATTAATTTTGTAATATGCAGAAATTATGAAGCCTGTGAGAACAATAAAAGACAAAAAAACAATGGTATAATCAGACAGCGAATTTAGGTTATGGTTGACACAAGAGGTAATTATAATTAAAATAGTCATTATATAACGTTACATTACACTCAAATTTTACCACTAATATAATTAATTTATCTATATTCTCAGCTCCTAAAGACGGGTGATGCGACATCAAGGCTTGCTCGTCTAGCCACTGGACCCTTGTTCGTGGCACAAGAGTACAAAAAGTATTGATTGAAAGGTAAAATTTTCAACGCTAAAGTGTACGAGGAAAGTACAAATATACAGAACTCAAGAATTTCATACAAGGCTCTTACTTTCTTTCGAGCGAGCGCAAAAGATAAAAACCTCGTTGAAGCTGAAATGACTTACTATGATGTAATCCAAAATATATTTGAATTGGATTATATATTCTTCAAAGAGGTTGTATTTTACTGTGACTGGGTAAGAGTTGAGGATAAAAATGCTTGTAAAGTTGATCCTGTCACCAATTTGATCATGGTTGATGACTTGTCCAAGTTGAAGAGCAACGACCACGTGAGCGATGAGTCATTTGTTTATTCATTTCAAAAGGTTAAACAAGTGTTTCACTCAGAATATATCAACAACGAGCCGTGGTCAATTGCCCAACACAAGCCAAGGCGTCTAAATATTAGTGTGGATAACTTGGCTGCTCCTATCGAATATCAATCCATTTTTTATGATGACCCGAATTTGAAATAATTTTTCAATTTTTCTAATAAATATTCCAATTTGTACCGAAACATCCATTTTTAATGCTTTTAATTGATTTTCACTTTATCATTTTCACTCTTGCGTAGTGTGCGTGTGTGGAGAGGATATTAATACATAAATATTCCAACTACATCTAAGTTTTGTTTATACTAATCCATAAATATTCGCTTCTTGCCTTTAATAGGTGATTAGTACATAGTTATTTGGGGTGTACTATTTGTGGAGAGGATACTGAATCTCTTCGTCTATCCGAACACTAAGAAATGCCATAATCCTATGGAGTGATGTTCTGCAAATTCCTCCCAACCGTTGTATAGCCAAACATCACCAGTTGAAGTTGTCAATTCCACTTTCCATACCCCACCACTTGGAACCTCTAGCAAAACATGGGAGACCGTTGGAAGGTGAAATTGACAACTTCAATTGGTGATTTTTTGGCTACACAACGGTTGGAAGGAATTTGCAGAGCATAACTCCATATGATTATGGCATTTCTTAGTGTTCAGATATGAAGGGAATTATATTTGACACGATTGCTCGGGGTACATTAGTTGGAAGGAGGTGCCATATGAGCTCAAGTTAGCTGTTTGGGTGGCACTATAGGTAATGTATTTATATTTATATTTATATTTATATGTCAATTTCAATTTCAGTTTCGATTTCGATTTATATTTATATTTATATTTATATTTATATTTATCTATATTTGCGGGGCGGATACTAATTTTACTTTATTTTATTTCAGGGGACAGGGAGTGGACCTGGGGGTAGGCCACATAAGCTCGATACTTATGTGGCTCTTCGGACGAGAAGGGAATGATAAGGAGGTGTCCCCGAGCGTCGCGGTACAAAATCTCTTTTTCAGCTAAATAGTTTGTAGATTTGAGATAATTGATGGTGATGTTGTTTCTTATTAAATAGTTTCTATTTTGAATGTATATTTGCATTATCTTTAGTTTATTTTGATATATGATATTTGAACAGGTACAACGTTGCTATAACAGGTACAAATATACTGCTGGCCAGTGGCAGTGACCATACTGCCAGTAGTTTTTTTTTTAAATTCTGCCCATAATTGTCACAGTCATTGACCGTGACAATATTTTTAAAAAGGGTCAAGGCTTTGTCACGGTTATTAACTGTGACTAAACTTGTCACGGGCAGGGATCGTGACACGACCGCGACAAGTCTAATGAACTTGTCAAGGTCAATGATCGTGATAAGTCCGTGATAAAAAAAGTTGTCTAGCCCCGAATTGTCACGGTCATTGACCTTGACAAGTTGAACTTGTCAAGGTCAATGATCGTGATAAGTAGGTAGATTTGGTGTAGTGCCTTGGGCTGCTGGTGCCCCACCAGTACTACTGTCCCCTGTCCTGCTCTGCTGGCTGGACTCCCTTGCTCATTTACTCCCCTGCTGATGAAAGCGGTGATCCTGACAGTGGAACAGAGCGGTATTGAGTACATCAGTATAAGGACCCAACGATAGATTGCCTATGAGGTGCTGATGAATCCTCCAGGCCAATCCATCTAAAAACATAAATATATTCTTCTCCTCAGTGGGTGCCTCATCCGGAAATATAGTGAGAAGTCTAGTGAACTCCTCCTCATACTCAGCAACGGTCATACTCTCCTTCTTGAGATTCAGTAACCTTCGTCTCATCTCAGTTTGCACGGCGGATGGGAAATACTTGCGGTCAAACCGCGTCCAAAATGACTGAACCGATATGCTGTCCCTCTCCTCCAAGGTGGTGGTGGACTCCCACCACTACAAAGCGACCCCCACTAGCTTGAAGGAAGCCAATAATTATCTCTGCACGTCAGTGCACTCATACATGCGCAGATGCCTCTGGATATCCTTCTTCTATTGGCTGGCGACTACGATGTCCGAACTATCCGAGAACTCCAGGGGATGCGCCTTCTGAAAGGCATCCCTGACCCGCTCCCATGCAGTGGGAAGTTGTACTGGTACTGACTACTGCCTGAACCTGGGGTGGAGCCTGCTGCACCACTGCTAATGCGACATTCATCGCCTGAGCAATAATGACAGCTACTTCAGTTGCATTCATCATTCCCTAAGTCGGAGCTGTTGGCTACTCGGGCTGGGCATGCCTGTCTCAGGGTGTGCATCTCGAAGGCATCTAAAATGAGAAGGAAGTTTATTAGTCTACAGTTATTATCAAATCTTAAATAGCTGAAGACGTAAGCGTAAATACAAGAATACAACAGTCCTAAAAATAGGGCTCTAAATCAATGACGCTAAGCTGGAAGTGAAAATAAGTCGTACAGATCCTAAAGGACACTAGAGCCTGATGCTCTGATACCACCTGTGACACCCCGGTTAATTAAATACCAGGTGATCAGTCCTTTATTAAATTAAAATCAAGGTGAGCGGTTGATTCATTCTTATCATCACTGTCGCAAAGTAATTATTTCCAATTCAAACACCCAAAATAATTAAGTTGAGTGTCAAAACAATTTAAAGTCTTATTTTAATTTTAAATTTCAACGTGAAAACCTTTTTAGATAATCATCAGTTTAAGAATCACATAAATGCTAAGGATGGAAAACATCACAAGATAATTAAGCCGTCTAGATTAACCAAACCAAGTTAAAGAACCATAATAGAAATCATCCTACAAAAGTTAACTCCAAATGAGTATTGAATACTTGAAATATAAATAAACATAAATCTCTCACAAATCCAAACGGAATAGGAAATCGGGTGACACATGCCCTAACTATGAAGAACTAAAATAGGAACTGAATCAATGATGAGGTCGTCTAAAGTAAGGGCCTGCAACTCCCACATAGCTGCAACACGTCCAATCCAAAGATCTTATGCCTGACACCCATGTGGCTGGGCACTTGTAATACGTACATATATATACAATAGAGAGAAATAACAGAAGACGGGTCAGAGCCCGAGTGTAAAAATAGTTTTAAAATAGTTTATCAAGTATTTAAAATGCTTACCGGCTAATGTGACAACCATTTTGTATGCGACACTCTCTTGAGAATTCTCACCTCTCATCTAGTGTGCACGCCTACCGTACTACTAAACTCTTAAGTTTATGTAACTTATTTTTCCATAAAGTTTTATTCCGATAAGTACTAAGGCTATGATATTTAGTTTAAAAAATCAATCTCTTCAAGATATATTACATTACTTAGAACAACTCAGTACCGTTACAAAGTTCCCGAATACTTATTAAAATGTTGGAGCCTTTATTCATTACTTCACTACTTATACGCACAATAAAAAGTTTCCATATATAAGCATATATATATTAGTCACTCATATAATATATATCCTATCGGTACCCACATAAAATCTATAGTGCTGGCATACTCTGCTATCAAGTTCCCGTATCACTCGTACTAAGGGAAATACTAGTTCGGAATCACTCTCGAACTGTTTTAACATAATACACACAAAATGGAGGCGAAGAATAGTTCCAAGTCACTAAGAGGTCAGCACATACCCCTCACGTCTCTTAGGACGGTCTGACTATCATTCTCAGATAGCCTATACCAAGGAATTCTATGTTCTAGGGTACAAGTTAATATCCCCCATAAAGGTCCCATTGAGATAAGACTGTCCCGGCGGGGCAACCTTTGTGATAGCAAGTAGCGCGAGTATGATTATACACAAGCATAATATAAATATATACACATGCACTCGGTCATATATATAAATATTCTCATTTTCTGATTCGGTTCGCCCACGACCCAACAATTATAATTATTAACCGTACTTAGTACAATTTTACCTAATTACCTCGCATAAAGGATTTATCTATTTTATTCTTAATTATAAATATTGCATACCTACTTTTCATCTCTCGAAGTACTCTCTCCTACTAAATATAATTTCAGTAGGTACGCCATCTCTAACCTTCTGGTCTAAGTCTTCCACGAGTCTCTAATTCCTTTTAGTGAACGTACGCATAATTTCCCATGTGTGATGAAACCCCCCGTTAACCCATAATTTCATCCCATATATAATTTCACTTAATGGAGTTTTCTTAGACCCTATTGGTCCTCTTCATGACCCATTATACTCTTTAAATGATACTTAAGAGTTCCTACGTATTTCAACCGGATTCAACAAAAAGGGGAAAAATATGCAGTTTTCCAGGAGGGGGTCGATCGATCGACATTCTTGGATCGGAATTCCAAATGGCAAGCTTACATTCTTGGATCAACATTCCAAATGGTAAGCTTACATTCGATCGATCGATCATTAGTTTGGAAAATAAAATTTAAAATAACATAGTGAGGGTTTTTCATCGTGTTTTTTGTGATGAAATCGTTTAACCTTTTCTTTTAGATTACATACAATCAAACTAAAGTGACAATGGTCAATGTCCGACCAAAATATTAAAATGTAAGATTGCCATTTGGAACAATATTGAATCACTAAATGAACCACTCGACCACTTGGGCTTGTACTTTATTGAATTCAAATCTTAAAATATTCCGATCAACATAAGTTGGGAAATGCAAATTGTAAGAAATAAATAAATAAACTAGAAATAAAACTTTCTTAAGTTGGTCGTATTCCAAGCCCTTGGTATCTCTCTGCCCTCTATCGTTTCCAAGTGTTAGGCGCCTTACCAATCATCCCAAATAAACTTGAACGGTCCTTACCAATTTGGCCCCCAACTGGCCATCCGAAGGTTTTTTAGCATTCCCGAGATCCATTCAGAGGATGTAGTCATAAACTTGGAATTTCCATGGGTTTACGCCCTTGTTATACTACCTAACCAACTATTGTTAGTAGGAGGATAATTTTATCAAGGCACGCTCCCTTCGTTAGTCAGCAAGGTCAAGCTCAATCCTGATAATTTCTTCGTTCAAATCATATTCGGCAATAATGGTCTTCATCACTGGTAGACCATCTTGCAAAAGGATAATAACTTCCATCTTATAGGCTAAAGCGAGGGGCATTTCCCTAATTGGTCTTCTGGGTGTAGTATGATATGCCTATAGGACATGGGGAAGCTCGTTCACCCAAGCTCCTTTTCCTTCTTTAATATCTTTTTATGCCGTCGAGCATTATTTTATTAGAGGCCTCAACTTTCCCATTGCTCGAAGGATATGGCATAGAGTTGAAGTGATGTTTGATTTTATAATTATCGCAGAAGCTTTGGAACGACCCACTTTCAATTTGTATGCCAGTATCTGTGATGATCATCCTAGGTACACCAAAGCGCGTCACGATGTTCCTCCAAATAAATCTGATCGTGTCAGTCTCTTTAATATTCGTCAATGGTTCTGCTTCAATCCACTTCGTGAAGTAATCTGTGCCGACCAAGAGGTATTTGAGATTCCCTCGTGCTGTTGGGAGTGGACATACAATATCCAAATCCTATTGGGTAAACAAATATGGGTTAGTTAGTGAGTTCAAATTGTTGGTCGACTGATGAATCATATAAGATAACTTTTATCATTTTCACACTTCTTGACGTAGGAGATCGCAACCTTTTGTATATACGACCACCAATACCCTTCTTTAATCGCCCTAAAAGCCATAGATTTTCCTCCAGTGTATCTCCTTCAAATTCCATCGTGAAGTTCATACATATCTAGGTCGAAGTCACTTGGATGCATGCATTAGAGGTAGGGACTAGTGAAAGATCTCCCGTAGAGTTTTCCTTCTGGATCTAGATAAAATCGTGCATTTTCCACCCGAGTTGGGTGGGTTTACTTCTTATCGATCGATGGGATGTCCTCTCGCAGATAAGTGGTTATTGAGTCCTCCATCTAGGAGTTCTTTGTATCAGCGACATGGGGCTTCGTGATACAAGGCTTGGAGAGGAACTCCAATTCAATGGTTATCCTTAGATCAGAGTCCACTTCCGACCCCAAGGTTTCTAAGGCATCGATATGGACATTATTAGGGGTAAGCAAAAAAATAAATCAAGCCGTGGAAATGATTAAACCGAACCGAACCAATCCGATGATTTCGGATCAATTTATTTTTAAGGTCGGGTCGGTTCCGTTTAAACAGGATAAAAATCGATAATTTTGGTTCAATTTTCGATTTGGAACACATATGTGCTGGGTAGGACCGAACCTAAACGCTCCTCTACTTATTATATAATATTATATAATATATATAACCCACAAACACGGATGGACTTAGGACAATTTTGAACCATTTTTAAAATTTGTTTATATAAGTAAAATAATGTGAGTTGAGTTTAAATGGAAAATTATTAAAAAAAAATGGAAAAAATATTAAAAAATATCATCCTTGTCAAAATCGGTCAAACCAAACCGACTCTGTTAATATCATCCCCATAAAAAATCGACGATCAAATCGAACTACCCTGTTAAAATGGACCCCGTTCGACTCAATTAATAGATACAACCGATTCGATTTCGATTGAAAATATTCAAAAATCAATAAAGTTG
Organism: Sambucus nigra; assembly: GCA_949130495.1. Taxonomy (NCBI): domain Eukaryota; kingdom Viridiplantae; phylum Streptophyta; class Magnoliopsida; order Dipsacales; family Adoxaceae; genus Sambucus; species Sambucus nigra. Next base: position 257,461,458 of record OX422213.1, on the reverse strand, counting down.
GTTTGGCTTTAAAAAAGGACTAAAAACTGAACTGACCAACCTGTGCACACCCATAGCTATTTTTCCCCCGGGGGAACTGTTGAATGTGGACTTTCACAAATTTGTCCATCAATTCCTGGGCGACGTACATGTATGATGACATCCGTTCATCCCCGACGTTTAAATCTCTTGTCACTTAGTTAGATACTAGTTTTGAATCACAGTATATGATAAGGTGCGAGAACCTAGGCCCCCTGGATGCAGAAAATACATAATTGGTGAAGGTGCACCCAAGGTCCCTGACCGCAGAGAATTCATATTGGTGTGGGAACCTAGGCCCCCTGGCCGCAGAAAATGCATAATTGGTGAGAGTGCATCCAAGGTCCCTCGGCCGCAGAGAATTCATATTAGTGCAGGAACCTAGGCCCCCTGGCCACAGAAAATTCATAATTGGTGAAAGTGCATCCAAGGTCCCTCGACCGCAGAGAATTCATATTGGTGCAGGAACCTAGCCCCCCTGGCCATAGAAAATGCATAATTGGTGAGAGTGCATCCAAGGTACCTCGACCGCAGAGAATTCATATTGGTGCAGGAACCTAGGCCCCCTGGCCGCAGAAAATGCATAATTATTGAGAGTGCATCCAAGGTCCCTCAACCGCAGAGAATTCATATTGGTGAAGGAACCTAGGCCCCCTGGCCGTAGAAAATGAATAATTGGTGAGAGTGCATCCAAGGTCCCTCGGATGTAGAGAATTCATATTGGTGTAGGAACCTAGACCCCCTAGCCGCAGAAAATGCATAATTGGTTAGAGTGCATCCAAGGTCCCTCGACCGCAGAGAATTCATATTGGTGCAGGAAGCTAGGCCCCCTGGCCGCAAAAAATGCATAATTGGTGAAAGTGCATCCAAGGTCCCTCGATTGTAGAAAATTCATATAGGTGCAGGAACCTAGGTCCCCTGGCCGCAAAAAATGCATAATTGGTGAGAGTGCATCCAAGGTCCCTCGACCTCAGAGAATTCATATTGGTGCACAAACCTAGGTCCCCTAGCCACAGAAAATGCATAACTGGTGAAAGTGCACCCAAGGGTCCTCGGCCGCAGAGAATTCATATTGGTGCGGGAACCTAAGCCCCCTGGCCGCAGAAAATGCATAATTAGTGAAAATGCACCTAAGGCCCATCGACCGCAGAAAATCCATATTGGTGTGGGAACCTAGGCCTCTTGGCCACAGAAAATGCACCCAAGGTCCCTCGATCGTAGAGAATTCATATTGGTACGGGAACCTAGGCCCTCTGACCGCAAAAAATCATAATTGATGAAAGAGCACTCAGGGTCCCTCAAATACAGAAAAAAACTCGGGGCAGAGTCCCCAAGATGAGGGAGTGGCTACCATGAGCAACCCCTCATCATGAAAAGTCAGTATTTTAAAGAACAACGGTATTAGCACTTTGCTTTCTTGAACAGGTAGACTAGTTGAGAAGGCAAGGCTCAAATAGACCAGTTGGGATCTCTTAGGAGTTTTGGATTGGCGATTGAGGAACAAGGTTTGTTGAGCATGCTCAACAACTTAGCATTTTAGGATTTAGAGAATACTAGTAGAAAGACGCTAGGGTCGCCCAGTCCTCACACACCTCACAGTCAGACACAACCAGGGTGAGCAGCGGTTACTCACAAAAAAAGAACTTTTTATATAATGATTTTAAAAGAGAGGCCTCTTTGCCCCTCTCAAGAAAAATGATTTTAGAAGGGGGTCCTCACAACCCCCTCAAGCTTACAAAGATTTTAGAGGAGGTGGTCCTTGAGACCCCCCTCAAGTTTACAAAGTTCGTATCAAAAGTTACCATTTCAAAGATATTTACCAAATCAGATATTTTATCTCCAGTAGGAGACATATTTGATTTTTGACTTTGGTTTGTACCAGGTGGTACCTGTCTGAGGGGACAGGTTGCTGCACACAGGTAGGGACAAATGGTACACTGCAGACCTTGTCCCTCACCAACCCTCTAAGTTTTTAGCGCCAAAAGTGCCAACTCAACCTTAGTGACCAAGTATAAATAGGACCCCCGGGCAAGGTCAAGAAAAGAGAAGAAACAAACTCAATAGCACTGTTACTCTCTCAAAATCACACCAGAACTTCCTTGTATTCTCTCCTTGATCTCTCTCTAGTTCTAACTACCTTGTTCTTTCACTCCTCACTGACAGCCATCATTCTCAGGATATCTTCTTGAGGAAATTACTATTATTGTTGTGGAAGTTCATCTTCTTGCAGGGAGGGAGTTCCATCTTGAGCTCCATTTTTACTAAAAGGGGAAGGTTTCATTAGAAGCTGCTCCAGAAGTTCTTGAGAACCTTGCAGACAGCATCCATTAGAGTGGGTCACGCCTCACCCTTTCCAGTTATTCATATTCGTTAAGACCTTCAGCCTACATCCATTGTAAAATAAAGTTGCTTATCACTATCTCTCAAGGAGAATCACCATGTTTACAATATAATACAAGATTCTGTTGGGTTTCTCTCTCTCTCTCTAAAATACCATTTCACAAAGTTTCAGAAGGGTTATTTTATAACTATCTTAACTTGGAGTACAAGAAAGTGATCAGTGGTTTTATATACAGGACGTTGGTTGGGAAGAAAATAACTAAAATACCCATTTTTGGATAAATCCACGCATTTTATGTTGTCTGCTGAAAAATAGTTGATCCTATTACGGCCAACCCTTTAATGGTTGACCCAAATATGGTTGAGGGTGGATGGGCGAGTGTCACTTTTACTCCTTGCACATATAAAATTATTGGGATTATTAATTACCCACTAGACTTCAACCATCTGAGCATCTTTGAATGTAATGGAAGGTTAGAGGTTATGTCTACCTCATTGGATGTTTTAGTCGAGGGATAAATAGCCAAATGTAAATAGCTTAAAGTTCCACCAGTCGAAAGAGATGTGGGATGCCAAAATGTTGAAGTCAAAGGCCCATGTCCAAAGGAGTTGAAGGACCCAAAATATTAAAGTCGATGGTCCATATGCAATTGAGATAAAGGACCCCAAAATGTTCAAGTCAAAGCCTCATAGGCCAAAGAAACTATAAGACCCCAAAATATGGAAGTCAAAGGTCTATAGCTCGATGTAGGTGAGGGACCCCTGTGATACCCCATAAAATTCATAAATAAATTGATCAGGTCTAATACAAACAATCACAGGAATCAAAAACATTTGGTAACATTCTCAGCATAACGAAATAAATAAAACCTGAACAAGTAAATATAATGTGAGATAAAATATTGACTAAGATATAACCATCTTTTTTACTACACAACTACCGATAAAAAATGAAACTCACTCTGGAAAAAAATGCAACTTAAATATAGAATCCATACAACTGCTTGTACTAAAATATACAAAAATAACAAAAGAGAAAAGAGAAACATTGCTCGATTTCTACATCCTAGGAAGGATAAATAGAACTTCACTAGAGATAGTCCTCCAACGAAATACACCCAAGTCTACGGCAGTAACAACGAACTACAACTGTAAAAACATAATAACAAGTTTACAAAGGATAAGAATTTATCTAAAGTTGGGACATAATAATAATAATAATAATAATAATAATAATAATAATAATAATAATAATAATAATAATAATAATAATAATAATAATAATATTAATAATAATATTAATAATAATAATAATAATAATAATAATACATCTTCCTACCATGTTAAGTGAATTTTCAGTCATGTAAGTTACCTAACCCAAACTACCTAAAATAAGCATGTGGTTAATCCCCAATCCCAAGTGAACCCATTAATTATATTTTATTCATCTTAACTAAATATAAGTAAAGGGTTCATACTTGTACCAGTCTATATATCGCAAGTATATGAACATATAAACGAATACAATCTTTATGTATACATCCACATAAGTATGGTCCATGACACGTACATCATAAATGGGATACTCTCAAGCCTGCACATAATTAAGGCTTATCTGCACCTCCTTCGAAGATCTCTCCCACGTACTAGGCATAATTATAGGTTACCCCGTACTTATAACCTCAAATCATCTATAAGGGATAATCATTATGCCTTCACACCAATCATATGGACCCATACACCAGGCTATATGTAAAGATTACCCTATGAATCACATATAGATACAACGGGTATTTTCATCATGTAGTGTTCGAGGTAATCATGACCAAGGTAAAATCCACCACTATCTACTGGGGTACCAGTGTTGTCTGCGTCGCACGCTCCCTATAAAGATATCCCCCTAGTACGTATCCCACTAGTACTCACACCCAGTATGTTGCACATAAATCAAGTAAAAAAATATGAACCTACTCAATCGGGCCAAACAAATAAATACAGACCCCAATCATCAAGGTAACACATAAAGTCTCTAACTATTGCTAGTTAATGCACATGTTAACTAGATTTTGTTATATATAATACTAGCTCGATCTCCCATGGCCATATAAGTCTAGATATCTCACACACCTAACCTTTACCAGCATTAACATAATATAATTACTACCCTACTCAATGATTTATCAATACATTCTAAACTATCGGGTGATCTACACAATCATGAGTTATCTATTTATCTCATAATTTATCTGTATACTCAGTGTTATACTTATAGTACTCAAAGAACTATATATAAATCCCATATATTATTGGATTAACATCTCAAATTGTAATCCCAAAACAAACCCCCAATCAAAACCCTAACAAAATGAACACAACACAAAGCCTAAACCAAAAATTAGCAACCTATAATTTCAGTCTTGGGCAGTGCTGGTAAAATATTCATAATAAATTCAATAAAAATCCAAAAAATACGAAACTAGTGCCCGCGTGTTCATAATTCAAAAATATACAATTACATATATCCAAAGTCTTTATAATGACCTAACATGTGTAGTTCAAATGAGATTACTACAGTTGTTCAAAAGAGGTGCCACATCTTGTTCGAACAAGCTTCAAACAATATTGACGCAAATATTCTTCTCCAACTCCCAAAATTCGTCATTAACAACCTCAAAACCTCACTTATGAGACTCTAATCGATCCTAAACCCAAACTCTTTTAAATTTAGGGTCTACAACATCAATATCAACCTAATTGCTCAAGTTTTGGGTGAGTAATTCAAGGTTTAAGCATTAAAATTAATTTATGGGTTTAAGAAACCTAAGTTCATCAATCTAACTAATTTTTACTCATATTTAATCCGATATCAATGGGATTTTTCATGATTTGTTAATATGATTCTCAAAACAATAATTTAAAATTGATTTCAGTATTAATTCATTAGATTTCTCATCAAATCATTCGAGTTAATTAACTAAGGGTTTAGAGTTTAAATTTGTCAATTAAATAATACCAAAAGTTAATGAATCTCATATTATACTCATGTTTTCAGAATTCAACGGACTATTACTACCATAACACGAATCCAATTAAATTCTCAAACGATGCAAACTTTCCTAATGGATTAATTGTTAAATCAATCCCCAAAACCTCCCAATTCGTATTCTCCCTTGGGTGCCTTTCCATTGCTTAGCCTCTAGGGTTTCTCTCAAGCCTAAAATGTGTTTTTATTGGATAATTATCCTAAATAATAGGCTTCCCACGAAATTAGGCATTGGCCCAACTTAAGCCCTAACATAATGAGCCCAAATGATCTTCTAAATGGTCCAAAACTCCACCCACGTTTGTACAAAATCATTGGGCTTAAACACCAGTATATTAAGTCAAAACGGATGTTCTAAACGTCCCCAAAATCCAACCAAAAATATGATGCTACATAAACTAATATTTATCCGATACGAGCCCAAATATTATTAATGAATTATCGTATGTTAAATCCGATTTCAAATACAAATAATACAACACATATAAATATAAATAGTAACATCACATGTCATAGTAAACACACATAAATAAGTTCCATAATTAACTATTGTACAGGAAATACGGGGTATTACAACCTTAAAATATTGAAGGCAAAGATCCATAGACAAAAGTAGATGAGTGACCCTAAAATGTTGAAGTCGGAGGTTCATATGTAGAAGGAGATAAGAGACCCTAAAATGTATAAGTCCAAGGCCCATTGGCAAAAGGAGCTGAGATCCCCTAAAATATTGAAGTCAAAATTCCATAAAATGAAGGAGGTGAGGGACCGTAAAATGTTAAAGCCAAAGGTTCATATGTAGAAGGAGCTGATGGACCCTAAAATGTTAAAGTCGAAGGTCCATAGGCCAAAATATCTGAGGAACCCCAAAATGTTCCATAGGCTAAAGGAATTGAGGGACCCCAAAATTTTGAAGTTGAAGGTTCATAGGCCCAAGGAGTTAAGGGACCAAAAAATATTAAAGTTGAAAGCTCATAGGTAGAAGGAGCTAGGCACCCCAAAATGTTAAATTCGGTGGTCTATAGGCCAAAGGAAGTAAGGGACCCTAAAATGTTAAAGACTATGGCTCATAGGCCAAATTATCTACGGGACTCCAAATGTAAAGTCGAAGGTTCATAGGCCGAAGGAGCTGGGGGACCCAAAATATTAAAGTTGAAGGTCCAAAGGCCGAAGGATCTATGGGAACCTAAATTGTTGAAGCCAAATGTCTATAGACAAAAAGAGCTAAAGGACCCCAAAATTTTAAAAATGAAGATCCATAAGCCAAAAGAACTGAGGGACCCTAAAATGTTCAAGTCGAAGGTCCGTAGACAGAAGGAGATGAGGGTCTCCAAAGTGTTAAAGCTAAAGGTCGATATATCGAAGGAGATAAGGGACCCTAAAATGTTAAAGTCGAAGGTCCATCAGTCAAAGGAGCTAAAGGACCTCAAAATGTTAAAACTAATGATTTATATTCCAAAGTAGCTATGGGACCCCAAAATATTAAAGTCAAAGGTTCATAGGCCGAAGGAGATAAGGGGATCCAAAAAATATTAAATCTAAAGTTTTATAGTCCAAAGGATCATTTTTTAAGCACAAGATAGTGGATTTTCCTTTTAGTTGTAAAATTTTCATCATTCCACATTCCATCAATCTGTATTCAGCCATTTGTGAGCTTCGCGCACAAAGCCCAACATGTTCCTATTTTTTGTATAAGGTTGAGATCTCACGCATTCTCATTCACCTAAAATATTTCTCAAGTTAGAATTTTCTTTCTCCAAGATCTTGTCAATTGTTCCAAAGGATTACTGAGTAGTTCGTTAGTGTTCTTAATCTCCGTTGAATATTTCGGTAAGAAAAGACTCATTTAGATTTTTTTGACGAGATTTATTTACTCATTATATTTTTTTTAGATATTAAAATCATGAACATAAAATTTAGAATTATTTCTTCATGTTCTTGAGTGAGTTCTTCAACTTTTCTTACTATGATCTTTGTTTATGTGTTCGTAATACGACCTCTAGTTTTTTAATGACCAATCCACCAAAAGAGTTATTTAAAGAGTATGGTGAGCTTTTAGCCAAAGAGACTCATCTTGATCAAGAGGTATCTAAGGGATATTTTAGGTCGGCTACCATTTCAGTTTTTTACTCCCATACCCCTCACGTTGAAGGTCCGTCTATGATTCATAGTTATCCAAAAGGGGAATATTATTCTAAATTGAGTCCAACTATTCCTCATCATCCAAGTGATCTATCTTTAGGTAATCATAAAATGTGCTCGAGTGAGGACTCATTTATAGCTATGATGGATAGTCTACCTAGAAATAAGAGGACTCTCAATATCGAGGAGGATTTTATGGTTGTGTCTTCCTCCAAGAGCTTATCTGGGTTTAATAAGGTGAACGTGGATTCGTTATTTGATAGTTGGTATTCCTCATATTCTATTTATCAATTAAATGTAGAGATATGTAGGTACTTCTGAGAGGCTTATTGATGTCAATGGAGAAATAAAATTTGTGGATGAGGAGTACGACGAAGAATTATAATGCACTCCCACTATGGCGTTAACCAAGAGCTTCCTCCCCCTCAATTATAATATTACTAATTCATTTGTTGATGACCTGAGGTATATGAGATCGATTTCACTATATCTAGCCTTAATAAGAGTACTATTAACTAGGTAAAGGATATTAGGATATAATATAATTATGGCATAAAGCCTAGAATGATAGTGAGATCTCCAGAGGTTGAGGAGAGAGCTTATGATCTGAAGACTGTGGATGAAATATGTTTGTACGAAGGTATTTTCAATCATGAGTTTAAACTTCCTTGTCACACTTATATTAGGGATATTCTTTCTAAGTTAGGTGTGGCACATTCGCAACTAAACCCAAACTCCTAGAGAATCCTTATCGGCTCTATCATCGCATGAGGGAGATTCATTTCGAACAAATCACAAGTTAAATCTTCATAAGTGTGTTACATGATTGTGTCAACCGAAAATATCCCAGGGTTTTACATTCTTGTCCCTCTTAACCCAAAGTAAAAGTTGGTGAGAATTTCCCAAACTTTGAATCAATATTATAATATGGATTACTTTTTCATCGAGGGTCCATGGGAATTTTTAGACGATGAAGTTTAAGAAGACGCTATCAGGGTTCTTGACAAATAGGGACCCCACCCCCACACACACTATGCATTATATCTTTTACTTGTCTCTTCGTTTATTTTGCTTTACTAATTTTGATTGATGAGTTTAACTTTATATTTAAATTCATTATGTACCACCAGAGTCTCATCCTATTTCAGTCTTGCGTCATGGTTGATGTTAGACGAGGTAATCAATTAAACCTTAAAGACTTTTGATTGACCGATGACCCTTTCTAATCTTAAGGGGATTGGAGCTATTTTTATCCTTACCCTCGAGCCAACTTCGTACGTGATTTACATTCTTGGTTTAACATTTTTCCCTTATTTTTTTAATTTTAGACCAACTTTTTTAATGTTTATATCTATTTGTGTAGATTGTACAGCCAGTGTTTCAAACATAGATTAGGAAATGATTATTTCTAAGCTGATTAGGGACAAAGAAGAGGGTGTTATGCCCAACCTAAAACCTCAAACCATAGAAAAAAAACAAAACGAGGGGGGAGATTGTATAAAAGAGGATGGTGTAGAAGGATCGTAAGGAGGGTACCGACATTTTCAAGGAGACTGAGAGGAAGATAATCCCTATAAACCCTATGGTCACTATTGATATCCTAAGGTCCATGGACCTGCGAAAAAAACTTAAGGCTGGCCCTAGCACTCTCTATGCCAATTCTCATAAATCTAGGTAGTTCTTGAAGAATAACTTGCCTGATTGTGATAATGGTTATTTTGGTAATAAGAGATGAGGTGAAGACTTGGGAGAGTCCATAAATAAAGTGTTTCAAGTTTACATTCTTACTCTATATTGAATTTTACCTTATCTAGTTTGTTTCACTAATATTCCTTCTTTATTTTCATTACAGGTTTGATGATGATGGTTGAGCTCCAATAGTGGACCCCTAAAAGTAATAAAGCCTTAGAAGCTATTTTTGATACTAGGGGAGCTTTAAACTCTTTAAAGGTCAAGGGTTACTAAGGTCAAGGCTCTGAAGAATGATAAAGACAATAAAATTAGATACCTAAATGTTGAGCATGCCAAGGCTATAAAAGTTATTGAGGATAGCCAGAAGAAATATATGAAGGTTTCTTTGAAGAAGGCCAAGGAAGTGGTTATGGTTGAATACTACTTTTCCATGGAATTTTAATATCTTGACTTATATTATATTCTCCAAGGGCGTAGTGAGATAAATACCCAACTTTGCAGCTACCATCTTAACCTTTTTTTTAGGTTCAATCCTGGAAAATGAATAATGGAGAGGGTAAGGCCATCTCTAGGGATATTTATTCCCATGAGTATGAAGTTAGGGCAGTTATTGAGGCTAATTAGGTCGCGGGTATTGCATAGGGGAAAATGCTGAGGATGAAGTAAAAGTTGGGGAAGTTCAGGGTTCTGAGAAGAATGCTCATGTTAATGAGACCGTCCAAGAGGGGGATAAGAGGGACGATGAAGCATTTTATTTTTATTTTTATTTTTATTTTTATTTTTATTTTTATTTTTATTTTTATTTTTATTTTTATTTTTATTTTTATTTTTATTTTTATTTTTATTTTTATTTTTATTTTTATTTTTATTTTTATTTTTATTTTTATTTTTATTTTTATTTTTATTTTTATTTTTATTTTTATTTTTATTTTTATTTTAACTATATGTCGTCCCTACTTGGCCTATTATAATTATGAATTAATTATTTTAGGAGGTATGTACTTTAGATATTTCCCTTTATTGAGGTGTTTGAACCTCTTACTTCTGTGTTTAAATGGATTGATGATTTTTTTGGATGTGAAGGCATGCAAAATGCATGAATCTTTTATGTTTTACTCATCCCTTATCCATTTGCTTGTTTACCTGCCTTTTGAATGTTTAACTTAGTATACTTCTATGTGATTAGTGTTAATGTATATAACCCCCTATACTTAGTTAAATCATTATAACTTTCCAGAAAACATTGAGGTCGATCCATGTAGGATTAGGTGTGAGTGGGCCCTTAACATGATGAGGTCGATTCACACAAGCCGATGTGTGAGAAGGACCTTAAAAATACTAAGCCTATTCACTTAGGACGAGCCATGATACGGGTCTTGAAATGATGTCAAGTGATCCATTCTCATATTAAGTTTTGAATTAGCCGGATGAATATGATCAGCTTCATCTCCTAATTTGCCTTTATTCTTGTCATGGAAAGGTGCTTAGTTATGCATATGAATGTTGGGAAATTTTTAGAGTGAAAGTTTATACGTTTGATCCAAATTTTTAGATTGAAAGTTTTAAATCATAAATCAAAACACCTTTAAAGGTGTTTTGATTTATGATTTAAAACTTTTTTAGATGACCTTGGGTCTTGTACTCTCCCAATTTTTGTATCATTGTCATGTTTTCGACGACCTATTGGGTGTCTATATCACTATTTATTATCTAAGCCACTTAATTTCCTGTCTTATGGGTTGTATAATTTTTCATGTGCAAACTCTTATTATAGGAATTTAATCCTTCGTCTTTAACATAGTTTAATCATTACATATGAGTTCAAATCAGCATTACCTATGAGTTCAAATCCTTGGGCAATACTTTTATGTTAAAGATGAGGTTTTTTATTGATCACATCATTGAATTGATTACACCACATCACATCACATGTATCTCTTACTTACATAATCTTCTATTCTTATTAATGTTAATACTTTTTCAAGTGTTCTATGCTCTAAAGGTTAGAATATGGTTATCCCTCCCAATTTTCCAAAAGATAGGTTCCCACTATGAACTCCTCAGTGTAACTATAAGGGTCGTGCCAATTTGGATGAAGCTTGTTCTTCTTTTGTATCACTTTCTTGAGGACGTAGTATCCCACTTTCAATGATCAAGTCTTGAACTTCTTATTATAGTAGTGGTAAGCTCTCCACTGATAAGATGTTTGTTATATGTATTTGTCTTCTCGCCTTTCGTTAATCAAATTTATATCCAACCAATGTTCCATCTCAGTATTTTATTTATTAAAGTGATGAACCTAGTGACTTGTTATGCTTATTTTAGTTAGAACTATTGACTCAAACCCAAAAGCTAGCATGAAAGGTATTTTACATGCTGGGGTTATTGGAGTTGCTCTTCAAGACCATAGGACACCGTATAACTCTTACATCAATGTAATACCCCGTATTTCCGCGTATTTGGAATTTAATTCATTTGGTAATTAATTCGTTTGGTTTTAAATTACATAAGTGACGTATTTTATTTGAATTAAATAATAATGTGGTTATTAAATATTAATCAAGACAGAAATGATGATTAATATTAGATATTGAATTTACTAAGTGGATAGTAAATAATTTATGGAAATTATTGCGTTTCATAGCGAGTGATATTGGTGAAATCGGATTTTCTCAACTGGGAGTCGCGTGTAGACTAAATTGAGGTTGAAATAGGATGTTTATTTAGAGTAACCCGAATGAAGATTTTGAGGTCGTTGATGACTTTGGAAGGGTCAAAATAGTCAAAATAGTATACTCGGGAAAACTGATTGGGTCCCGGGGCAATTTTAGACTAAATTGGCAACGTATGCGGGTATTTTAGTCTTTCGGTAGCCTAGGGTAGAGAGAGCTACGAATTTTCTAAACTTATATCAGATGGTAGATGGTAGAGTCTAGGTTTAAGAGATTTGAAAACAAAGGGAGACTATTAAAGAGTAAGGAGAAACCATTCTTGAAGCTTAAGAAAGAGTTTTTGAGAAATTCAAGCTTTTTCTTACACCACAATCAACCTTGGAGTGAGGATTGGAAGAGAAGACAAACAAACCCATATTCATCGCGAAAACAAATCATAACCATAAGATCTAAGTGTTTATTGGAAATTTCTTTTGAAGTTATAATACCCGTGTAACAAAAAGCTTAGATCTTATGGTTATGCAGTACATACATAGATTCATCAAAACCTCATGAATAATTCATCAAAACCTCATGAGTTTTAATTCATAGTGAGTCTATGTATGTACTGCATAGGATTGCATGTGTAGTGAGTCTATGTATGTAGAGAATTTGAACCCAGATGATATAGGAGGATTTAAATGGGATAAATCTGGAGAAATTGATAAGAACTCATGAAGAACACAAAATCTAGGGGTTTTGATGAAAAATTGATTTGATCTATTATTGGGTAGAATCATGAGGTCTTGATGTTTTATTTACATTAGGAATCATTATAATACATATGTATAATGTTTGAGAATATTGTATAAGATTTTGGTAAAGAATTATGAAGAATTAAATGAGAAAAAGGGTGGAAAACGCAACTTCGTAGATGAAGAAGATGATCTACTGCATTTTGAATCGATTCAGCCCAGGGACAAATCGATCCGACCGAATCGATTAAGAAAGCGAATCGATTCGGCCTCTTGGGAAAATCGATTCATTTTCCCAAAAAATGTGGACTTTCCTTTTTAAGACTAGAACTCCTATAGTTTTATTAAGGAAAATTTTTGGACTTTGTTAAAATTTAATGAGGGACTTATTATACTACAGTAGCCCTATGATGGGACTAAGACTAAGTCTTATTAGGAGAATCATTACGAGGATTAAATGGGCTTAAATTTTGACGTAACAAATTCGGGAGAATAAGAATGATTTACGATAATTTCTAGTGAACTTTCTTTGTAAACCAGTAATGCATGATTGAGTTAACTGCTGAATTTATATAAAGGGTAACCAGGAGCCTTAAATTTGAAAATAATACTTGGATTTGTACGATAGTGAGTAAAATCAAAAAATAATAAATATGACGAGTATTCGAGCGATATATACTATGTACGAAATACAATGATTAGGTTGTGTATACCTACTGAATAAATATATATTTAGGTTGTGTGCATAACTATTATATGATTTTTATTAAATGTTAACAAACCTACATTTCTTGCTATCATGGAGGTTCCCGCACAGTGGGAGATCCCACCTTGATGATTCTAGTGAGATCTGGATTTGTGCTCCGGAACATAGAGCTTAGGGCGACCCACTATGTGTCGTGTATTAGTGGGACTGGCAGATCATTTGGGTACGTTAGGTAAGTGCGTAGTTCAAAGGCTTAGAATTATGTTCGCCTCCACTACTTGTTATTTCATTTTGGGTTCGAGGAGACATGCCGAACCAATAGTCCTTATTTTAGTACGAGAGATACATGGACTGATAGCAGAGTATGCCTATTTTCATGGTAGTCATTTTGAGAGACCGCCGAATTATGTATTAGTGATATATATATATATATATATATATATATATATGTGTGTGTGTGTACTTGTATGAATATTCAACTTACGTGTGACAGTAGACAGTTAGATAGTATATAACTACGTAAATGAATTAAGTAGTGAAACTTAATTAACAGGTTAAATGAGAGCATAAGAGAAATGTTAATATCAACACTAACAAAGTATAAGAAACGTTAACTATCAGGTAGCGTGTTGTATGGGCGACATAGGGATTTAAATGTGTCACAAGTGAGTGAGATACTTATGTCTAGTTAGCATGGGTAGTACAGCTAGGTGGGATAAGTAGAAAGCATTAGGCATGCACTATAGTTGTGAGGTGAGAAAACTCAAGAGAGTGTACGTGAATCTAACATGTGTATCTAATAACTGCTTTTAAGTTGTGATAAATACTTACTCAATGTTTTAAAAATGTTTTGGGTGCTAACCCTTGCTATAAATATTTTTCAAAACCTTTTAGGTTTCCAACCACAGGAAGGCCAGACCTGAGGATCCATTCTAGGGACGATTAGGTGCAGCACTGCAGAGGCTTGCAGGACTTGATTAGATGCTTCCATCTTTCATTTCTAGTGTAGGATTTCATTTTAATATCTCAGTTGGGTATGTTTACCTATTTAGATTTTATATATTTAGTCATTGAGTTCAAACTTATATTGGGATTCATTTATTTTCTGTTGATTTTATTTAGGGATTTGGATTTGTAGCCGATGGTTTATTCGGCAAGACTTTTATTAATTTACTCCTTCTGATGGTTTAGACTCTATTAATTTTGTGAATGTTTTAAATTAATTTCCGCTTATTAATATTATCTATTTAATGAAAGATAAAATTAGACACCGACTTAATTAACTAATAGGTTATTAGAAATTAATAAGATTTTCGACAGTGATGCTAAGAATGAACCAAATAAAAAATTTGTTTAATTTAATAAAGCACTGATCGCCCGGTATTTAATCGGGAGAAATGTCACAGATGGTATCAGAGCATCAGGTTCCAGTGTCCATAGGATCTGTACGGCTTACTACGATTTCAGCGTATTTTTCTTTTGATATAGAGCCCTATTATGAGGATTGTTGCTATTATCTTCTCGTGTTTGAGATATCACACTTTCCTATTACATTTTGTATTAATTGTGAACTCATACAACTTGTTTTAAATTTCAGATGCCACCCAGGAGAGAGAGAGAGAGAGAGAGAGAGAGAGAGGGGCAAGAGGGATGAGGTTAGGGAGGCTCAACATGCGCCAGAGGTACCTCAACCATAGCCACCACTGGGGACGGTGACTACAGTACAGGTGGCCGAGATAGTGTCCCAGGCGGTCAATGAAGAGATGACACCCATGGTCGTCCACTTTCCACAGACTCATCCATAGCCGCTATTGGCACCAGTGATTCGGGTCAGGAGGATACCGACCTGAGGGACCAGGTTTTAGTCAGGACAGTAGGGTACTAATTTGTAAAAATGATGTGTCATGTGCGATACTGGTTTAAAATAAATGCGCAAATTCCAACCACAAACTTATTTAATTAGATTCAACTTTTTGAATCAAATTAATTCAGCCCTTAATCAAATAACTACGTTTGTGCGTGTGTCAAACCTACATAAACACAAATATGCTAACTCGCAAAATTCAGGAAAAATCCTTGAAGGGCAAAACCTTTTATTTCCCTATAACTAAATCGCAACCTACAATTAGAATGAAATTTGCAATAAGTTTACCTCAGCAACCTTACATAGACACGCAGTTTAGAGTCAGCAATGGTTCACATGCAGGGACACCACACAAACCACAGTCCAGTCTTCAACAAAGAAACACCCTTAAGTGCTCCTAAATGACATGCAGTAATATGATGTAAAAAACCTCTCCACAAATGTTTGAACACTAGCAAAGTGTGTTTTTAAACACCACAACAATTCACATGAACAATTGGGATTTTGTGAATTGAAAAACAAGGGTTTAAAGCCCTAAATGAAGAAGCCAAAATTGTTCTGCCGATTTTCACTGTTTGCAGAATGAAAAATAAAAAGACTTCTTGAGAAAAATGCCTCATTTAACATGATATTTATAAAAACATTAAGGCAACAGATCGTCCGAATGAAATCGGATCTCGCTCGAACGGTGACACACTTCGCTCGAACAAACTTCGCTCGAGATGGCATGTCGTTTGAATGATAGGGGTTGTCTCTCGAACGAGCCTATTAAAAAATATTTTTTCTTTTCTCAAAAAATGCAGTGCCTTAAAATTTTGAAAAAATAATTTTGACAAAAAACTTTACAACTTCGCTTAGAAATTTTTAATGAAAAATATCCCAATATTCTATGTGAAATGCTAAGGATTAAAAACATGAACTTTACCAAATTCATCTTGCGGAGGCTTGATTGTTGAAGAAACTTGATATTCAGATCCGTCTTGTTGCATATGTGATCTTGAACATTCTTTGATGGTTGTAGCGGTACACGACGTACAAATTGATAACGGACATTTATAAAATCATGTCCTTACGAATCTCCCCCTATGTTTATGCCAGTACAAAATAAAAATATCTGAATTATCAAAACATAAAATGCCTATACAAATCTAATACACTCATGAACCCAAAAATGAAAAGGTACTAAACATGTAGGTCTCAAAACTTTTCTTCAAAATCAAATCTTCAATCTCTTCTCATCAGGGTGTGTAACATATCATCCTCCATTGTTGTACCTGCACACATGAGACAAAGCAAATACCTCGTGACGCATCGAATTTGAAATAATATAAAAATAAAAACAATCATCATAATCAAGTCTCTCCCATAATGCAAAAACTCCCATAATTCATTCTCCCCATTTTTATTTGACAAAAATAGACATGGAAACGAATAAACAAACCAAGCATGGAGTTGTGACGATCAAACATGGAAACTATTTTTGATTTTTTAATTTCTTTATACAAAAAAAAAAATCACACCATGAATTTACACTAAGACAACCAAATCATGGAAACGGAACAAATGGGTGTGAACATATTCAATAGGCAAATCAACGCAATCAAACATAACATATGTTCACAATGTATACGTGTACTCCTATCGAATGAATCTCAAAATCGTCCTTAGGTGTTAAAAGTGATGAATTTTAATGACATCAACTCAATCCATCAACACATCAAAGTAAGGAATGATTCCCACACCAATAACGTCTAAAACTATGAATACTTTTTCAAGATGTTGTTAGGACGTGAAAACCCGTTTTTCATTTCTTTTGATCCAAACAACCTCATAAATATTAATCACTATATTTTCTTTTGAGGTGGCCCCTTTTTGACATATTTATCTTTTCATTGCCTTTAAATTTTTCAACCTCTTTTAAACAGTGGCTTTCACGATGAGTAAATTTTATACTCTCTCAGCCATTTCACGTGATCAACACATCATATTTTGTTGCAATTAAATTCCTCACGGTAAATGATTTTTACATGCACTACTTCCATTGTCAAGTTTTATCGCATATGATTCGTTTTAAAGACAGAATTGAGATGACAACACTCCGACCAATATGTGATAAACAAGTACAATAATCAAACAAATTCGTGCAAGTGTGCATTAAAGGAACTTATGAGTCAAACATATAGGTAGTATCAACTAATTACATCTCAATGACTCCAAACATTATAAGGCACAAAAATGAAATGATGACGCATACCAAAACACTATCAAATCGACACATGGATATGGAATGAAATTGTGACTCGGTCATCCAAAATGTTCATCCATAAATGGTGTAAAATAAAATACAAAACACTTTTTGTCTTTTTTAAGAATTTTATCAAAATAAAATCTTTTTATATTTTTCAAAAAATTTCCAAAAGAAAAAATCTAATACAAAAAAAAAATACATACTAGCAATAGGCAAAATATATCATCATGCAAACCAACCTATGCTAGAAAATAAGACTTGACCTCAACCGGTAGGTGTGGTGGAGTTTTCCAAAGATGGTGACATCATGCGAAAAACCTCCATCAAGTCACGTGAAGTCTTGACCAAAAACAGTACCTGCTCCCTAATATGTGCAAACTATATCGTGTAGTCATCCGGAGTGTCAGGTGTGGGTGTGTGTGCGTGAACACGTATAGTAGCAAAACGTGAAACATGACCCCACTTAAAATAAGACTCCCTAAGGTGTCCTCTCTTCTTGCAATGCGTGCAAACATAAACAGGCCTATGTACATCTCTGTCAAAACATCTCCTATGTGCTCTCCTAACAGGTACAGGATGCCTAGGTGGGTTAGGTTGAGAGTTATGTGAATCAAAAACTAAAGTGGGAACCGGTTCAGGTGCAACAAGTGAAGTTGATGCATCGTCATGTCTTATTCCAAAACTCTCACCATTACCCAAAATGGGATTGAGAGCCATCTTTCCTTACTTCTTAGACGCGTTCTCTAAAGGAACTTTAACCTTCCGAGCACGTTCGAGATCACTCTCGAGTTGGGATACACATGTCATCAGACTAGACACCGTGTCGGTCAAGCCACACTTATCCCTCCTTAAAACTTCTTTCTCTCTCTCCAAATCTAAAACCCGGCGACCTAAATCCTTATTATACTTTTTTATTTTTTAGGTCTCGGCGTACAAATCCTTAAAAGATTTTTGGATCTCACTTTAATCTCCACTCTCAAACTCGCTCTCACCCCCACTAAAAACACTGGACTCAGCATCTTCGCTCTCGTGTACACAGTCATCATGGGACAAAATGGGTGTGCTCACACGACTCGAAAAGGCTATAAACATCCCTTGTGAGTTTTCATCCCCGGTATCACTCACCTCTTCCTCACTATCACTAAGGGTGACTGGCATGGCAACTTTCTTCCCCTCTCTCCTAAGTCTAGTGGGACACTCAAATGACTTATGCCCTTTGCCCTCACACTCAAAACATGTCACTTTTTCTAAATTAACCTCACCCTCTTTATCTTTCTCTTTATCACCGCTTTCTTTGGCCTTATCTTTCTTTTTCTCAAAAAACTTTTTATTCGCAGAATTTTGTTTCGAAAACTTCAAAAACTTTTTGAAATTCTTTGCAAACAGGGCCATATCAAAATCAGACTCGTCCTCAGAATCGGACTCACAAAATATCACTTTTTTTCCTTGTCACTCGTGGACACTTCCTTTCCCTTCCTAGACTGGACTTAAAGTGCTATCCCTTTATCCTTAGGTTTGACAGTGTTGGGGAACATGTCCTTTTCGTATGTCTGTAGGTATCGTACCAACTCTTCTAATTTCAGACGACTAAATTTCCTAAGGATTTCAAAACAGTTACTTTCGGGATAAAACGTTTTAGCAGCGATCTTAAAATCTTTTTAACCACTCGTGCATCGGGTATGGGTTCACCAAGATTAAAACTGATATTGACAATGTCAGACAAACATGCATAAAAGTCATCAAAAAACTCAGTCTCAAGTATGGTGATAGTCTTAAATTGAGTAGTTAAATTTTGAATTTTAGACTTTTTTGACTGTATTAATGCCTTCGTGGGTGAGTTGCAAAACATCCCACGCTTCTTTAGACATGGTGGACGTCATAATACGTCAGAACTCGTTAGGGGTGACATGTCCAAAAATTACACTAAGCCCTGGTGAATTATAAATGCTCCACCTAAACTCATCCTCAATCTAGTCAGACAAAGATTTTAAGTTTGTGACATTATTTACGATGACAATGGGAGGAGTCCAGCCTCTTTCACAAATTAGCCAAACTCTCTCATCGATTGCTTTTAAATGAGATCTCATGCGGGCTTTGCAGTAAGCATAATTAGACTCGTTAAAATTGGAAACTGATTATATAAGTTTTCGTTTGGAAACATTGCGACACTTTTTTCACAAAATAGGTTTTTCAAAAAAATCAATATCACAAAACTTTGCAAAAAAATAGAATACGTAATAAATTAGCGTAACCTACTTTGATACCAATTTGTAAAAATGATGCGCCGTGTGCAATACTGATTTAATATAAATGCGCAAATTCCAACCACAAATTTATTTAATTATAGTTAAATTTTTAAATCAAATTAATTCAGCCCTTAATCAAATAACTATGTTTGTGCGTGTGTCAAACCTACATAAACACAAATATGCTAACTCGCAGAATTCAGGAAAAATTCCCGAAGGAAAAACCTTTTATTTCACTATAACTAAATCGCAATTTACAATTACAATGAAATCTGCAATAAGATTACCTCAGCAACCCTACATAGACACGCAATCTAGATTCAGTAATGGTTCACACGCGACGACACCACACGAACTGTAGTCCAATCTTCAACAAAGAAACACACTCGAGCGCTCCTCAATGACACGCCGCCATATGATGTAAATAACCTCTCCACAAATGTTTGAACACTAGCAAAGTGTGTTCTTAAACTCCAAAACAATTCATATGAAACATTGAGATTTTGTGTATTGAAAAACAAAGGTTCAAAGCCCTAAATGAAGAAGCCAAAAGTGTTTTGTCAATTTTCACTATCTGCATAATGAAAAACGAATAGACTTCTTGAGAATAATGCCTCGTTTAACATGCTATTTATAAAAACATTAAGGCGACAGGTCGCTCGAACGAAATCGGATCTCGATCGAACGGTGACACGCGCCACTCGAACGAACTTCGCATGAGATGGCATGTCGTTTGAATGATAGGGGTTGTCTCTCGAATGAGCCTGTTAAAAAATATTTTTTCTTTTTCTTTTCGCGAAAAAATGCAGCGCCTTAAAATTTCAAAAAAATAATTTTGACGAAAAACTTTAAAACTTCGCTTCAACACTTAGAAATTTATTATGAAAAATATCCCAATATTCTAAGTAAAATGCTAAGGATTAAAAACATAACCTTTACCAAATTCATCTTGTTGAGGCTTGATTGTTGAAGAAACTTATCTTGAGCATTCTTCGACATTTGAAGCGATATATGACATACTAATTGATAACGGACATTTTTAAAATCATGTCCTTACATAATCAGCAGCAGCAGGTTCCTCAGGTCCATCAGGTCCAAGGGAATAACGGTGGGGGCTAATAAGGTCGGGGGTACTAGGGACAGCATCAGGGCCAGCTTTGACAGGGCCAGAGGCAAAGAGAATTTCCAGGGCAGTGCTTTAAATGTGGTCAGCAGGGTCATAGTAGGATAGACTTCCCACAATAGGGCAGGGCAGGGAACAGCAGTAGGGTGCCAACATGGACAACAGCTCCATTACCTCCAGTATTGGTACCAACACCACTAGCCACATAGGAGTAACAAGGAAAGATGCATTACGAGCGTGTGTATAATATCCGAGATGTGTACCCATGCCACCAGCACCTCAAGCGTCGCCAGCAGTCGAGGGTACATTTCCTATTCATGGGCATGAGGGTGGGATTCCTTTTGATATGGAGGCATCACAATATTTTATTGCCACTAGATTTTCACGAGAAGTCAATCTTTTAGAGATAGTCAGCACTCGCCTTATGTGTGTAGAGTCACCGTTGGGTAGTGGGTCACTTATTCACTCGGTATGTAGAGGATTAGACATCATTATTGGGAGACTGAGCCAAGAAACAGACCTTCTTGTTCCAGATATAGAGGGATATGATAATATTCTAGGCATAGATTGGTTGGAGGGTTACAAGGCGACAGTAGACTATTACGAGAGGACCATAGTGTTCTCCATTCCGGGACAGGAGATGTTCTTAGTGGTGATGCCTCTTCTCGAGGGAGGATTGTGCACACACTTGTACTACATTAAGGAGTAGACCTCACAGGAGGTAGTTATCCCGTTAGAATTAATTCTAGTTGTGATAGATTTCAAGGACATATTCCAACAAATACCCGGGTCTCCACCCAATTAAGAAATTGAGTTTGTTATCTACTTAGCATCGTGTAGGAGACCGATTGCCCGAGTACCTTACCTCATGGCCCCTTCAGAGATGCAGGAATTAAGAGAGCAGATTCAGTAGCTCCTAGGTTAAGGTTTCATTCGACGAAGTACATATCATCGTGTGGTGTGCTGATGTTATTTGTGAAGAAAAGGGATGGTTCACTTAGCTTGTATGTAGACAACGGGGAGTTGAATAAGGTCACGATACGAAATAAGTATCTGTTGCCTAGGATTGATGACCTATTTGATTAGTTGAGAGGATTCACGTACTTCTCTAAGATTGATTTGAGATCGAGATATCACCAATTGCGCATTCGAGAGGAGGACGTTCCTTAGATTGCTTTCTGTCATAGTACGGGTTGTACGAGTTCAGGGTGATGCCGGTTGGGCTCACCAATGCACCAGAAGTGTTCATGGATATCATTAACAGGGTATTCAGTGAGTTTTTTGACCAGTTTATGATTGAGCTCATACATGCAATTCTGGTCTACTCTTGCACTGAGAAAGAGCACGCAGAGCATTTGTCTAGAGTTTTGTAGACACTATAGGACCACCGGTTGTATGCCAAGTTCGAGAAGTGTGGATTTTTGCCACGAGAGGGGAAGTTTATTGGCCACATTGTGTCTGACAGGGGCATTGATGTTGATCTAAGTAAGGTATCTATGGTGAGAGAGTGGGGACAGCCCATGACGCCGACAGAGATTCGCATCTTTTTAGCATAGGTCGGGTATTATCGCTGATTTATTAAGGGTTTTTCAAATATTGCAAGTCCATTGATGAAATTAAATCATAAGGGGGTACCATTTGTGTGGAGTGATCACTGTCAGTTAGCCTTCGATGAGCTAAAGGACAAATTGACATCAGTACCAGTACTTCTTTTACCAAGGGAAGGATTAGAGTACCAAGTCTATACCGATGCATCCTTGTAGGGATTTGGGGGTGCATTATAGCAGGATGAGAGGGCTATAACTTATGTGTCTCGAAAGTTTAATCCCCATGAGAAGAATTATCCCTACACGACCTTGAGTTGGCAACGGTTGTGTTTGCTTTGAGAATATGGACACATTATCTTTTGGGGTAAAAGTGTACGTTATTCACGGATCATAAGTCACTTCAGTATCTCTTCACACAAAAGGATCTGAACATGAGGCAAAGGATATGGATAGAATTCATGAAAGACTACCAGTTTGATATACAGTATCACCCTAGGAAGGTTAATATGGTAGCAGAAACATTAAGCTGGAAACCCACTAGGGAGTTAACAAAGGTCTAAAAGGCAAAGTGGAGTGAGCTTTGATGCGATGATGAGATCGCTTGAGCGTGCATATTAGTTCTAGCTATTACTCCCGATATTATATTAATTGTAGTGAAAGCACGGGCGAAGGATCTGTTCTACCAAAACAGAGTGCGATAGTTATTAACTGAGGATAAGGAGTCTTACTTGATCAACTCAGAGGGAGGTCTACATTTTAATGGTAGGCTTGTAGTGTCAGCGGATGAGGACTTGAGACAGGAAATGATGACTGAGGCTAATGGTTCGAGGTTTACGGTACATCCCGATATGGATAAGATGTACTAGGATATGATGAGACAGTATTGGTGGGAAGGGATGAAGAGGAACATAGCAGAGTTTATCTCGAAGTGTGTTTCCTATCAGTTAGTTAAGGTAGATCACCAGAGGCCTTCAAGGATTCTATAGCCACTGGAGATTCCAATGTGGAAGTGGGAGAGCATCTCAATGTATTTCATTACGCGACAGTCATTATTTGAGAGGGGTCACGATTCTATTTGGATGATAGTGGATCGACTAACCAAGGTGGCCCATTTCTTGCAAGTTCGTACCGATTTTAAGACGATACAATATGCGCAGTTGTTCATTGCGAAGATAGTTAAGCTACATAGGGTAGCAATTAACATCGTGTCTGATAAAGACAAGATCTTCGTGTCCCACTTCTGACTGAGCTTTCAGGAGGCCATGGGTACAGATTTGCGATCGAGTATCATATACAATCCACAGACAGACGGATAGACTAAGAGGATTAATAAGATGCTATAAGATAAGTTGAGGATGTGCATTCTGGATTTTGGGGGAGGATAAGAGCGATATCTTCCATTAGTGGAGTTTGCGTATAATAACTCTTACCAAATTACCATCGGTATGGCACCGTTTGAGGCACTTAATGGGAGGCCTTGTCATTCACCCACTTGCTAGTTAGAGGTAGGGGATAATAAGTTATTAGGGCCAGAGATGATATAAGAGACGACTGCCAAGATTAATCTGATTTGGGGACATATTCGAATAGCTCGGGATAGGCAGAAGAGTTATGAGGATACAGATTAGAGACACATTGAGTTAGAGATTTGAGACCAGTTGTTGGTACGAGTGTCTCCCTTGAAAGGGGTCATGAGGTTCGACAAAAAGGGGAAGCTAGCGTCGAAGTATATGGGACCCTTCCCTATTATTAAGAGAGTAGGACCAATAGCTTATTAACTGGGTTTACCGGAGCATCTACAACAGATACACGACGTGTTCCATGTGGCATCGCTGAAGAAGTATAGTAGGAGAGAGAGAGAGAGAGAGAGAGAGAGAGAGAGAGAGAGAGATTTCTCGCATATTCCACTCTAGGAGATTGATTTGAATCCAAATGTCTTGTATGAGGAGAGACACATGACTATTCTAGATTGTAGTGAGCAAAAGCTACGGTCTAAAGTGGTACCATTACTCAGAGTTCATTGGGGACACCACATTATTGACAAGCCTACATGGGAGAGGGAGGATGACATGTATGAGCAGTATCCAGAGTTATTCACCATAGGTATGACCTAATTTAGGGGATGAAATTCCTTTGTAAGGGGGAAAGAATGTAATACCCCATATTTTTTCGTATTTAGAATTTAATTAATTTAGTAATTAATTTGTTTCGTTTTAAATTACACGAGTGGCATAATTTATTTGAATTAAATAATAATGTTGTTATTAAATTTTAATCGAAAGATAAATGATGATTAATATTAGGTATTTAATTTACTATGTAGATAGTAAATAATTTACAAAAATTATTACGCGTCATATCGAGTGATATTGGGGTAATCAGAATTATCTCAATCGGGAGTCACGTGTAGACTAAATTGAGGTCAAGACAGGATATTTGTCTAGAGTGACTCGGATGATCATTTTGAGGTCATGGATGACTCCTAATGGGTTGAAATAGTCAAAATAGTATACTCGGGGTTATTAACTGGGTCCCGGGGTAATTTTAATCAAAAACCAGCACCGTATGAGGGTATTTTAGTCTTTCGATAGCCTAGGGTAGAGAGAGCCCCAGATTTCCTAACCTTATATCATATGGTAGATGGGAGAGGCTAGGGTTAAGATATTTGAAAAAAATGGAGACCATTAGAGAGGAAGGAGAAGCCATTCTTGAATCTTAAGAAAGCGTTCTTAAGATATTCAAACTTGTTCTTACACCACAATCAACCTTGGAGTGAGGATTGGATGGGAAGACAAACAAACACATCTTCATCACAAAATCAAATCATATCCATTTGAGGCAAGTGTTTATTGTCAATTTCTTTTGAAGTTATAATACCCATGTAGTGTAGGGTGTTAAAACTTATGATTTAATGAATTATTCTTGAGATTTTGATGAATTAAAACTCATGAATTGGGTAGAATTGCATGTAAAGTGAGTCTATATATGTAGAGAATTCAAACCCCGATGATATAGGAGGATTTAAATGGGATAAATCTGGAGAAATTCATAAGAACTCATGAAGAACACAAAATCTAGGGTTTTTTATGAAAATTTAATTTGATCTCTCTTGGGTAGAAATCATGAGGTCTTGATGTTTTATTTACGTTAGGAATCATCCTAATACATGAGTATAATGTTTGAGAATATTGTATAAGAGTTTGGTAAAGAATAATGAAGAATTATATGAGAAAAATGGTGAAAAACACAACTTCGTAGAGGAAGAAGATGATCTGCTGCGTTTCGAATCGATTTCAGCCCAGGGGCAAATCGATTCGGCCTCCTATGCAAATCGATTCGATTTCCCAGAAAATGTGAACTTTCCTTTTTAAGCATAGAATGCCTATAGTTTTATCAGGGAAACTTTTGGGATTTTGTTAAAATATAATGAGGGACTTATTAGATTATAGTAGGCCTATGATAGGATTAAGACGTAGTCTTATTGCAAGAATCAAGACGGGGATTAAACGGGCTTAAATTGTGACGTAATTAATTCAGGAGAATGAGAATGATTTATGGGAATTCTGAGTGAAATTATTTTGTAAACCAGTAATGTATAATTGAGTTAACTACTGAATTTATATAAGGGGAAACTATGACCCTTTGATTTGAGAATAATACTCGGATTTATACGATAGTGGGTAAAATCTTAAAATAATAAGTACGACGAGTATTCGAGTGATATATACTACGTACGAAGTATAATTATTAGGGTTGTGTATAACTACTGAATAAAGGTATACTTAGGTTGTGTGCATACCTATTATATGATTTGAGTTAAATGTTAACATACCTACAATGCTTACTATCACGGAGGTTCGCGCGTAGTGAACGATCTCACCTTGACGATTCCAGTGATGTCTGGATTTGTACCCCGGATCATTGAACTTAGGGCGGCAAACTATGTGTCGTGTATTAGTGGGAATGGCAGGTCATTTGGGTACGTTAGGTATGTGCGTAGCTTAAAGGCTTTGAACTATGTTCGCCTCCATTGTTTGTTATTTCATTTTGGGTTCGAGGAGACATATTGAACCAATATTCCTTATTTTAGTACGAGAGGTACATGGACTAATAGCAGAGTATGCCTATATTCTTGGGGGTCAATTTGAGAGACAGCGTAATTATGTGTTAGTGAGATAAATAAATAAATATATATATATATATATATATATATATATATATATATATACTTGTATGAATATTCTACTTACGTGTGGCAGTTGACAGCTATATAGTATATATCTACAGAAATGAATTAAGTAGTGAAACTTAATTAACAAGTTAAATGAGAGCATAAGAGAAATGTTAATATGAACACTAACAACGTACAAGAAACGTTAACTACCGGGTAGCGTGTTGTATGGGCGACATGGGGATTTAAATGTGTCGTAATTAAGTTAGATACTTATGTCTAGTTAGCATGGGTAGTACAGCTAGGTGGGTGAAGTAGAAAGCGTTAGGCGTGCACTATAGTTGAGAGGTGAGGAAACTCAAGAGAGTGTACGTGAACCTAAAATGTGTATCTAATAACTGGTTTCAAATTATGATAAATACTTACTAAATGTTTTGGGTTCAAACCCTTGCTATAAATATTTTTCAAAACCTTTTAGGTGTCCAGTCACAGGAACACCAGACTTGACGATCCATTCCAAGGATGATTAGCTGCAGCACTATGGAGGCTTGCAGGACTTGATTAGAAGCTTCCATCTTTCATTCCTAGTGTAAGATTTCATTTCAGTATCTCAGTTGGTCATGTTGCCCTATTAGACTTTATTTATTCAGTCATTCAGTTTAGACTTATATTGGGATTCATTTATTTGGTGTTGATTTTATTTTTGGGATTTGGATTTGTAGTTGATGGTTTATTCGGCAAGACTTTTATCCATTTACTCCTTGTGATGGTCTAGACTCTATTAATTGTGCGAATGTTTTAAATTAGTTTTCGCTTATTATTATTATCTGTTTAATGAAAGATAAAATTTGACACCGGCTTAATAAATTAATAGGTGATTAGTAATTAATATGATTTTCGATAGTGATGCTAAAAATGAACCAAATGGGTACCTTTCTAATTTAATAAAGGACTGATCACCTAGTATTTAATTGGGCAGGGTGTCATTGATGGTATCAGATCATCAGGTTCTAGTATCCGTAGGATCTGTACGGCTTACTACGATTTCAACGTATCGTTCTTTTAATATAAAGCCCTATTATGAGAACTATTTCTTTTATCTTCTCGTGTTTGAGATATCGCATTTTGCTATTACATTTTGTATTGACTATGAACTCATACAACTGGTTTTAAATTTCAGATGCCACCCAGAAGGGAGAGAGAGAGAGCAGCGGCCAGGGATGAGGTTAGGGAGGATCAAGAGGAGCAATAGGTACCTCAACCATAGCCACCACTAGGGATGGTGACTACAGTATCGATGGCCGAGATAGTGGCACAAGCAGTCAATGAAGCGATGACAGTCACGGTCGTCCACTTTCCACAAACTCAGCCACAGTCGCTATTGGCACCAGGATTCGGGATCAAATGGGGTCATTGTCGTGGTAAAAAGTTAGGGAGGATTTTTAGAATGGCCACCCACTGGAGTTTTGGGGGAGCTCAGATGTGATAGTAGCATGCCACCAGCACCTCAGGCACCGCTAGCAGTCAAGGGTACATTTCCTATTCATGGGCATGAGGGTAGGATTCTTTTTTATATGGGGACATTGCATTCTTTTATTACTACTAGATTTGCACGAGCAGTCGGTCTTCTAGAGACAATCGGCACTCGCCTTAGGTGTGTAGAGTCACCATTGGGTAGTGGGTCACTTATACACTCGGCATATAGAGTATTAGACATCATTATTGGGAGACTGGGCCTAGCAACAAATATTCTTATGCCATATATGAAGGGATATGATAATATTTTATCCATATATTAGTTGGCGGGTTATAAGGCCATAGTAGACTATTACGAGAGAACCATAGTGTTCTCCATTCCGGGACAGGAGATGTTCTTAGTGGTGATGCCTCTTCTCGAGGGAGGATGGTGCAAACGGTTGTACTACATTGAGGAGGAGACCTCATAGGAGGTAGTTATCCCATTAGACTCGATTCCAGTTGTGAGATCTTTCGAGGACATATTCTAAGAGATACCCAAGTTGCCACCCAATCAGGAAATCGAGTTTGTTATCGATTGAGCACCGGGTAGGAGACCAATTTCTCGAGTACCTTATTACATGGTCCCTTCAGAGATGCGGTATTTGAAAGAAAAGATCAGTAGCTCTTAGGTGAAGGTTTTATTCAGCGGAGTGCATCGCCATGGGGTGCGCCTGTGTTATTTGTAAAGAAAAGGAATGGTTCGCTTCGCTTGTGAGTAGACTACAGGGAGTTGAACAAGGTCAAGATACCAAATAAGTATCTGTTGCCAAGGATTAATGGCGTGTTTGACGAGTTGAAAGGAGTCACGTACTTCTCTAAGATTGATTTGAGATCGGGATATTAATAGTTACGCATTCGAGAGAAGGACGTTCCTAAGACTGTTTTTCTAACACGGTACTGGTCGTACGAGTTCAGGGTCATGCCATTTGAGCTCACCAGTGATAGCACTTTTCATGGATCTCATTAACTAGGTATTCAAGGAGTTTCTTAGCTAGTTTGTGATCGTGTTTATACACGACATTATGGTCTAGTCTTGCACTGAGGAGGAGCACGTAGAACATCTGTGTATGGTTTTGTAGACACTACGTGACCACCAGTTGTATGCCAAGTTCAGGAAGTGTGGATTTTAGCTACGGGAGGTGTAGTTTCTTACACGCATCGTGTTCGATAGGAGAATTACTGTTGATCCGAGTAAGGTATCGGCGGTGAAGGAGTGAGGATATCCCATGACACCGACAGAGATTCATAGTTTTTTAGGATTATTCGGGTATTATCACTACTTTATTAAGGTGTTTTCGAAGATTTGAGGTCCATTAACGAACTTAAATCACAAGGGGATACCATTTGTGTGGAGTGATCACTGTCAATTAGCCTTTGATGTATTACCTAGGGGAGGATTCGAGTACCGGGTATATACCAATGCATCCTTGCAACGACTTGGGGTGTATTATAGCAGGAGGAGAGGGTTATAGCTTATGTGTCTCAAAAGCTTAAGACCCGTAAGAAGAATTATCCAACACACGGCCTTGAATTAATAACAGTTGTGTTTGCTTTGAGGATATGGAGACACTATCTTTTAAGGGAGAATTTTACGTTATTCATGGATCATAATTCACTTCAGTATCTCATCACGCAGAAGGATATGTACATGAGGTAAAGGTGATGGATAGAATTTATGAAAGACTACCAATTTGATTTATAGTATTACCCTGGGAAGACTAATGTGGTAGCAGACGCGTTCAGTCGGAGACCCACTGGGGAGTTGGCAGAGCTCTCGAAGGCGAAGTGGAGTGAGCTTTAACATGATGATAAGATCGTCAAAGCGTTCATTTTAGTTCTAGCTATTACTCCTGAGATTATACTACTGGTAGTGAAAGCACAGGCGGAGGATCAGTTCTGCCAGAACAGAGTGCGACAGTTATTAGCTAAGGGTGCGAAGTCTTACTCGATAAGCTCAGAAGGAGGTCTACATTTTAATGGGAGGCTTGCAGTGCCATAGGATGAGGACTTGAGGCAGGCAGTGATGACTAAGGCTTATAGTTCGAGGTTTATGGTACATCTCAATGGGGATAAGATTTTTAAGGACATGAGGAGACAGTAGTGGTGGGCATGGATGAAGAGTAACATAGCAGAGTTTCTCTTAAAGTGTGTCACTGATCACTTAATAGGTAGATCACTAGAGTTATTCAAGGTTGATATAGACACTGTAGATTCCAATGTGGAAGTGGGAGATCATCTCGATGGATTTCATTACAGGGTTGTCATTGTTACAGAGGGGTAACAATTCCATTTGAGTCATAGTGGATCAGCTAACCAAGGTGGCCCATTTCTTTCCAGTTCGCACCGATTTTAAGACGATACAATATGCACAGTTGTTCATTATGGAGATAGTTAAGCTGCACAGGGTACCGATTAACATCGTGTTTGATATGAGGAGACAGTAGTGGTGGGCATGGATGAAGAGGAACATAGCAGAGTTTCTCTTAAATTGTGTTACCCATCACTTAATAGGTAGATCACCAGAGTTATTCAAGGATGCTATATACACTGGAGATTCCAATGTGGAAGTGGGAGAGCATCTCGATGGATTTCATTACAGGACTGTCATTGTTACAGAGGGGTCACAATTCCATTTGAGTCATAGTAGATCAGCTGACCAAGGTGGCCCATTTCTTACCAGTTCGCACCGATTTTAAGACAATACAATATGCGTAGTTGTTCATTACGGAGATAGTTAAGCTGCACAGGGTACCAATTAACATCATGTTTGATAGAGACAAGATCTTCATGTCTCACTTCTGGGAGATCTTTCAGGACGCCATGGGCACAGATTTACGGTTGAGTATTGTATACCATCCATAGACAGACTAAGAGGGTTAATCAGATGCTAGAGGACATGTTGAAGATGTGCATTCTAAATTTTGGGGGAGGATGGGCGCGATATCTTCCAGTCATGGAGTTTGCGTACAACAACCCTTACCAAATTACCATTGACATGGAACCATTTGAGGCACTTCATGGGAGGCTTTTTCATTCACCCACTTGCTAGTTAGAGGTGGGAGACAACAAGTTATTGGGGCCAGAGATGATATAAGAGACGATTGCTAAGATTAAGCTAATTCGGGGACATATTCAAATAGCTCAAAACAAGCAGAAGAGTTATGAAAATGCAGATCGGAGACACGTTGAGTTAGAGGTTTGTGACTAGTTGTTGGTATGGGTGTCTCCCTTGAAAGGGGTCTTGAGGTTCGATAAGAGGGGAAGTTAGCGCCGAGGTATGTGGGACACTTCCCTATTATTAAGAGAGTGGGACCAATAGCTTATAAACTGGGTTTCCTGGAGCATCTACAGTGGATACACAACGTGTTACACGTGGCAACGCTAAAAAAGTATAGGAGGCGTGAGAGAGATTTCTTCACGCGAGGAGATTGATTTGCAGCCAGATGCCTCGTATGAGGAGAGACACGTGACTATTCCAGGTCGCAGTGAGCGAAAGATACGGTCTAAAGTGGACATGTTAATCAGAGTTTAGTGGGGACACCACAGTATTGACGAGTCTACATGGGAGTGGGAGGATGACATGCTTGAGCAGTATCCAGAGTTATTCGCCATACGAGTGCCATAATTTATTTGTATTAAATAATAATGTGGTTATTAAATTTTAATCGAGAGAGAAACTATTATTAATATTAGGTATTAAATTTACTATGTGGATAGTAAATAATTTATGGAAATTATTACGCGTCATAGCGAGTGATATTGGCGTAATCAGATTTATCTCAACCGGGAGTCGCGTGTAGACTAAATTGAGATCGGGATAGGATATTTGTTTAGAGTGACTCGAATGATCATTTTGAGGTCATGGATGACTCCAAAAGAGTCGAAATAGTCAAAATAGTATACCCGGGGGTATTAACTGGGTCCCAGGGAAATTTTAGACAAAACCAGCATCGTATGAGGGTACTTTAGTCTTTCGGTAGCCTAGGGTAGAGAAAGACACGAATTTCCTAACCTTATATCAGATGGTAGATGGGAGAGGCTAGGGTTAAGAGATTTGAAAACAAAGGGAGACCATTTGAGAGGAATGATAAACCATTCTTAAAGTTTAAGAAATCGTTTTTGAGAAATTCAAGCTTGTTCTTGCGCCACAATAAACCTTGGAGTGAAGATTGGAAGACAAGACAAATAAACCCATCTTCATCACAAAATCAAATCATATCCATAAGAGTCAAGTGTTTATTATCAATTTATTTTGAAGTCATAATACCCATGTAGTGTAGGGTCTTAAAACTTATGATTTAATGAATTATTCTTGAGGCTTTGATGAATTAAAACTCATGAACTGGGTAGGATTGCATGTAAAGTGAGTCTATGTATGTAGAGAATTCGAACCCAAATGATATTGGAGGATTTAAATGGGATAAATCTGGAGAAATTGATAAGAACTCATGAAGAACACAAAATCTAGGGTTTTCGATGAAAATTTGAATTGATCTGTTCTTGGGCATAAATAATGAGGCCTTGATGTTTTATTTACATTAAGAATCATCCTAATATATGTGTATAATGTTTTAGAATATTGGATAATAGTTTGGTAAAAAATCATGAAGAATTAAATGAGAAAAATGGTGAAAACGTAACTTCATAGAGGAAGAAGATGATCTGCTGCATTTCGAATCGATTTTGGCCCAAGGGAGAATTGATTCGGATAGTGAATCGATTCGGCCTCTAGGGCGAATCGATTCAGTTTCCCAGAAAATATGAACTTTCCTTTTCAATCCTAGAATGCCTATAGTTTTATCAGGGAAACTTTTGGGACTTTGTTAAAATATAATGAGGGACTTATTATATAACAATAAGCGTGTGATGGGATTAAGACTTAGTCTTATTACGAGAATCAAGACGAGGATTAAACGGGCTTAAATTACAACCTAATTAATTCGGAAGAATGAGAATTATTTACGGGGATTTCGAGTGAACTTGCTTTGTAAACTATTAGTGTATGATTGAGTTAACTACAAAATTTATATAAGGGGTAAATATGGCCCTTAGATTTGAGAATAATACTCATATTTATACGATAGTGAGTAAAATCTTAAAATAATAAGTACGACAAGTACTCGAGTGATATATACTACGTACGATGCATAATGATTAGGTTGTGTATATACCAACTGAATAAATGTATATTTAGGTTGTGTGCATACCTATTATATGATTTGTCTTAAATGTTAACATACCTATGTTGCTTGCTATCACGGAGGTTCCCGTGCAGTGAGCGATCCCACCTTGACGATTCCGGTGAGGTTTGGATTTATGCCTTAGAACATAGAACTTAGGGCGACCCACTATGTTTCTTGTATTAGTGGGACTGGCATGTCATTTGGGTACATTAGGTATGTGTGTATCCCAAAGGCTTAGAACTATGTTCACCTTCATTGCTTATTATTTGATTTTGGGTTCGAGGTGACATGTCGAACCAATTGAAATATAATTATGTATTAGTGAGATAAATATATATACTTGTATGAATATTCTACTTACGTGTGACAGTAAACAATTAGATAGTATATATCTGCAGAAATGAATTAAGTAGTGAAACTTAATTAACAGGTTAAATGAGAGCATAAGAGAAATGTTACTATCAACACTAACAACGTACAAGAAATGTTAACTATCTGGTCGCGTTCTGTATGGGCGACACGGGGATATAAATGTGTCGTAAGTGAGTTAGATACTTATGTCTAGTTAGCATGGGTAGTACATCTAGGTGGGCTAAGTAAAAAAGAATTAGGCATCCACTATAGTTGATAGGTGAGGAAACTCAAGAGAGTGTACGTGAATCTAACATGTGTATCTAATAACTGGTTTTAAATTGTGATAAATACTTACTCAATGTTTTCAAAATATTTTGGGTTCTAAACCTTGCTCAAAATATCTTAGGTGTCTAGCCACAGGGATGACAGACTTGACGATCCATTCCAGGAACGATTAGTTGCAGCACTGTGGAGGCTTACGGGACTTTATTAGACTCTTCCATCTTTTATTCCTAGTGTAGGATTTCATTTTAGTATCTCAGTTGGGCATGTTACCCTAATTAGACTTTATTTATTCAGTCATTCAGTTCCGACTTATATTGGGATTCATTTATTTGCTGTTGATTTTATTTTGAGATTTGGATTTGTAACCGATGGTTTATTCAACAAGACTTTTATCTATTTACTCCTTGTGATGGTTTAGAATCTATTAATTGTGTGAATGTTTTAAATTAGTTTCTGCTTATTATTATTATCTATTTAATGGAAGATAAAAATTGGCACCGTCTTAATTAACTAATATGTGATTATTGATTAATATGATTTTCAACAATGATACTAAGAATGAACCAAATGGGAAACCTATTTAATTTAATAAAAGACTGATCACCCGGCATTTAATCAAGTGAGGTGTCACAATCAACTTCCCCTTGGATTTTTCCAATCTCACTTTTATGATCGATAGAAAGGTTTGGTTCATCACCTCTATTTGTCCAATAGTCCAATGGCAATTTGGTTATGAAAATATGTTCTTGATTCCTTGCTTCTCATAAGAGGCTTTAAGTGAATCATTGTCAATCTGTGATTTGTGATGAATTCTTGAGGCATTCCATATTTGCACATTATATTTATCCATATAAATTGGAAACACTTCTTATCAGTAATCTTTATCACATGTTCTACCTAAACCC
Source organism: Sambucus nigra (assembly GCA_949130495.1). NCBI lineage: Eukaryota > Viridiplantae > Streptophyta > Magnoliopsida > Dipsacales > Adoxaceae > Sambucus > Sambucus nigra. The sequence continues at coordinate 257,426,667 of OX422213.1, read as the reverse complement.
ACGTCGTGAAGTAATTAATTGATACTATGAGGAATCGAAATTTCCCTATAGTCGGGCGTAAAGGGATTACAATATATATACCCCATTAGAAAAATGGTCAAACCACCATGATGAGTGTAACTCTTTAATGGGTATAGTGATTTATATTGACATGTTGTTGTCATGCATCACACTTATTAGCATATACTTGAGTATCATTGGGTAGAGTGGTCTAGTAATACCCTTGTGTCACTATTCTCTTTGTTAAGGATCATCTATCTATGTGGATATTACATCATCCTTCATGTACTTCTTTAAAAATATATTCAATCAATATCGGGTGAAAACATCTAAGGAAAGGCATTAAGAATCCTCTTTTGTATAGTAAGTCCCCATAAATGGAAAACTTGGCAACTTTAAATCTAATCTTCCTTTAATCCCTTTATACTCCGATAAATTTCCATTCTATAAATAGTCAATGATTAGATCCATCCATAAGGGGATAAGGTTGACGGTTAAAAACTTATATATTTTGTTTCTCCAGCTTTATGCTTGGTTCGGCTAATATTTCAATGGACACCAGTCTTCATATTTTTTTCTTAGAGTCTAACGCTAGCCTAGTGAGGGCATCTGCTCGAACATTGTCATTTTTTAATATTCTCACATTCTCACTTTCCTAAATCAGTTCAATATCGATTTCACTCTGGTAAAATATATGGCCATCCTTTTATCTTTGGCCTCATATTCCCCCATGCCTTTCCTTATGATCAATTGTGAATAACTATGGGTTTGAATTTTAGCATGCCCTTGGAGAGCACTATAATGAGCCTACGAGTATAGATTCATACTTGGCCTCAATGTTAGAAGCCACAAAATTAAACCATAAAGTGTACTACCCATTTGTCTCGTCTGAAGCTGATAAGATAAGGTTCGTACCATTCCAATAGCACATGAGGAGCCATCCACATTTAATTTTTCGATAGGAATTTTTGGGTCAGCTGGTTCTGGGTTTTGTTTCCTCTCATAGATTTGCTAGAATCATTTCAAATTATTTAGTATACTTCTCAACAATTTATTTACCTTTAGTTGTTTCTCAAAAAATTGAGAATTTATCAATTTAAAGGTCTTTGACTAATACTTGAGCATGAGATCTAAATATTAAAGTCGAAGGTCTATATGTCGAAGGAGTTCAAGGACCCGCCAATGTTGAAGTTAAGGCTAAGGTTGTATATGCCTTTGTTACATTTAGGCCTTCCCAAGTGAACTTCAATACAAAGCCTACCAATGCTTATCCTTTGATCGTTGTACTAAAATGATTGTCTATATCATAAACCCCCAATTATACCGACCAGGCCATGAGCCGACATAATTATTTTATTTTCTGAACAACATAGATGAGAGGCTACTCAGTTAACACAATGATCGAATTAGTTTGAGATTGTGGTTGTATCTTTCTTATGACGTGTATGAGTGCAAAGGCGATCTTTTCAGTCTTAGGATATCGGGATTCATCACCTAAAAATCTTTGCTTATATAGTAAACAAGGTTTCGTACCCCCGTATCAGTACAAAACATCTCTACACTAATTGTCGACTCTAAGACTACCCCTTTAACCATTTAAATGCTTTCACACACTTCTCAGTCCACTCAAAGGCTTTCCTTAGCACCTGTAAAAATGGTAAGCATTTTTCATTTGCTCTTGACTAAAATCTATTTAAAGTCGCTACACGTCTTACTAGCTTATGAACCTCATTTTTTATTTCTCGGGGGCGTATATATATATATATATATATATATATATATCATTGCTTTGATTTTGGTTGGGTTGGCCTCATCCCCCTTTGGTTAATAATAACAATAAAACTAAATCCAGAGCCGACCCTAAAGATACATTTGGTCAGGTTGAGTTTCATCTAATAATTATCTATTGTGTCGAATGTTTTATCCAAATCTTCAATGTATTCTTTGGCACTAAAGCTTTTGATGGGCATCTCTTCTATGTAGATCTACATGGTTTGGACAATTTTATCCACAAAATTTTTGTTAACCAATCTCTAGTAAGTGTCCCCGACATTTTCAAGACTTTGTAAGTGCCTTTGTCTATGAGGAAGGATGTTTTCTCAACATCGTATTTGTTCATCAAAATTTGGCTGTAACCACTATATGTATTGATGAAGCTTATGAGCTCATGTTTTGTTGTGTAATCCACCATCTATGTATTGTTTGAAGAGGAAAATAGTCTTTCAGATAAACCTTATTCGGGTTTATGAAGTCCACACACATGTGTCAATTACCATTCATCTTCGACACTAATACCACACTCGAAAGTCAGGAGGAGTATTTAACTTCCTCGATGAAACCATATGCTAATAATTTCTTCACGTCTTTTTGAATGATCAAATAACGGTCTGAATCAAACTATCTTTTCTTTTTATTGACTTCTTTAGTGATATCCATGTATCAATGATTGTAGATAGTTTTGATATCTATCCCGGACATATCTTTATGCGATCATGCAATTATGCCCCCCATTTTTCCAGGTCATTGATTAACTTCTTTTTCAAGGGTATTATTCATCAAGGAACATTGATTCTACCTGCTCAGCTACCTCAAATTTCTTCAACTTTTCTGCGCCTCTAGGGATAAGGTTATAAATATTATAAGAGGTGGTCTTCCTATTAAATGATTCTCTTTGTCCGGTTGATATAAAGTAGCATTCTCTTTCTTTAATTTGATCACCCATGAGTGTGTTGGAAATCCCATCCTCTTATGGACCTTGGATATAAGGGATTAAAATTTCTTTAGTAAGACTTGACCTAAGATGATGTAGTATGAAGAAATCATATTTCGATCTATAACAAAGAAATTGACTTTCTTAGTGAGGTAAGTGGACAATTTTCCCATGAATACATTGAGCTCGATCATTCCATGAGGAAATACCTTTTCACCACTAAAACCAATCAAAGGTTGATGATATGGATTTAACTATTTGACATTGAGGTTAAGGCCTTTAAAGAAATCCCAAAATATTACGGCAATTGAACTTCCTCTATCCGCAAGGATTTAATAAGCCATTATATTAATGAACTATGAGTATCACTACTAGGGGATCATCGTGTGGGTAAAGGATGTTCTTGAAATAAAGATGAGAAAATCCAATGATCAGATGAACGATGTTCACCTTTATTGGTCGAATCTCCTTTTCATTCTCTTGGGCCAGATTTACATCCATTTGTAAGAGACGACTTTGGTCTCCATTACGGAATATTTGTTGTTTATAATTTTTGTTCCACACCCTACGAATCCTCCCAAAGTCATGTTCAGGCTGAATGAAATTATGTGCAAATTTCCTTTGGGGTCTTTATGTTTCTTAGGAAGGTTTGGATTATCTCTGATTTCGTCTTTAGGGTTATCTTCATATTTTGAATTTTTTACCTCCTTCTTTTGGACTTATCCCGAGCGGGTAACCCATGTCTCTTTATTTCTTCTTGGGGCTACCATTTTGTGCCACAAATGTTTTAAGTTGACCCCTCTTGATAATCTTTTTTATTTCACCCTTAAGAGCATAACAGTCTTCGATGTCGTGCTCATGATCTTTGTGAAACTCATAATACTTCTTTTTGTTCCTCTTATTTAGCGGAGAATTTAGTTTTATGGGCCACTGGATTTCCTTATAAACTTTGATTTTATTGAGGATGTGGTGCATTTTAGCGATGAAGGGAGTGTAACTAGTGAATTTTTGCTTCGACTTGTCTTCGGGATTCTTAACCATTTTCCCTTACTCTGGGCATACTTTATAGATCCTTCTTCCTTAAATTATCATCTCTTTATATCCATTACCTCCTAGGCCACCATGACCTTCACAGTCTTAGCTATGATTTCTTTCATGGTGGTGGGAAGTTCCTTTGGAGACCATTTATGAGGGTTATTGTAATTTTTTACTCATAGTCCACCACTTCCAATTTTTCCTTGTTGAATCAGGAGATGAAGTCTTTGAACGACTCCACTTTTTTATCGAATATTAAGAATATGATTCACCCTCATTCAAGCTTTTAGTCCAAAGCAGAATTTATGGATGAACTTGTTAGATCACTCTTAGAAGTTCTTAATCTAAACCCTTGGCAAACTAATGTACCACATATGAGTTGCCTCGATGAGAGTACTGGAGAAGGATATACATGCCATTTCATCTTCCACCAAATATATATCAACCGTTTATTGATACATTTTAACATGGTGAATGGGGTTAGAGCTTCCATCATATTTAGTAGTTACCGCATTTGTTAAATTTCAATGGAGTAAGAAAATTTACAATTTCGAGAATGAAGTGAGACCCTTCCAAAAATCTTCTCTCTAGTAAATTAAACTTTTTAAGGGCTTCTTACTCTCAGGATGATTATTCATTGATTCTTCCTTTCTCGAATCGCCTCAACTACTATTATTAAAAGTATGATACATATCTTTAGGCCTAAAATAGGTCAAGCCCCTTAAGGTTAGTGTTTTCCAATATTCATCAGTATGTTACCTCACGTCACATTAACTCTAAGCGTCATAAGATACGTAACATTGAGGCCCAAGTTTATCTAATGTTGAAGGCTTCATGAGCCTAGTGAAATCACTCGCCTTTTCTTGCGAAGGGTGTCTAGTCTATGTAGATTATATTGTATTTGGAATAGAGGAAGTTATAACAAGTAAATAGGAATAGTCTTTAGTTATTAGTTATGATTCATCATCGGCCTCTCCCTTATCGGTCACTGGTATCACTTCACTGGGTTCTTCCTATTCATATCCCATGTTTAGTTGACATGATCTGGTGGTGTTCCGGTGCCTCATCTCATATAGACCAACTTTCGTAGGGGAATACACCCCCTCTTCTAAGGAATTATGGCTACCTCTTATGGCTCAGGTGTGAGGATTAATGAGCCCTTATGATGCACTACTCACTAGCGTCTAGGTAAGGACCAAATCTCAGACTACATTATTTCCTGATTTTCTATAAACTACTTTAGAGCTCTCAGGATCTCAACCATATCAAATGAATGGTTTTTATATGAGGCACTCATATTGTCTGGAGGAGGTCGTGGTAGATCTCAAGTCATACCAAACAACATATTTGTAGATCTAATATGGAGATCTACCAAGAAATTCGTAATCGAAGATGATGAACAGGAATAGTGAGCTCATTAACTTGGATTAAAAAATTCTCCAGAAAGTTAAAGATCACGAGAACAAAAAAATTTGATGTTGATCCGAATGACGAACAATGATCAAATTAATAAAAATAAATAGGTGAACAGTGATTTATTACCCGAGGCCAGAGAAAGTGACTGCCAACAGAGAGATGAGACCCGATAATGTGTTGGAGGATGAGGCTGGACATGAGTTCACCGTAATTCACGGAGTATCTGACGTCAAGCAGATACAAGGGAACTCATCTCGAATGGAGATGAAAAAACTAACAACGGTAATGCAGGCTTTTCAAATCGATCCAGCAAAGTCACAGTCAGGAAAGCGTCGACGAGCAGAGGACGTCAACTATAACAAGCATATTGTTTTCACGGATGAAGATTTGATGGGAGTAAGGACCCCACATCATGATGCCCTGGTCATTACACTCGGGATAGCCAACTTTGACATCGACAAGCTGCTCGTCGATCAAGGAAGCTCATCCGAAGTAATGTACCTCGACCTGTTCAGGAGATTGAAGTTGAGCGTCGCCGACCTAAAGGAAGCTACTGTTCCTTTGGTCGGCTTCGCTGGGAAAATAACCATGCCCCTAGGCAAGATAGTGATGCCAGTTTGTGTTGGGAATGTCTCCAAGATGATCGAGTTTTTGGTAGTTGACATCGAATCACCATACCAGGCCATCCTTGGCAGAGGATGGCTTCATGCAATGAAGGCGGTCTGCTCGACCTACCACCAGAAGCTCAAGTACGTAACCGAGCGAGGAGTAATGGAGATCCACGGTGACCAAGCGATGGCGAGGAAGTGCTTCATAGCAGCGATCCGACCAAAGCCAGAGAAGAAGGCCGGTCAACCGAGCGAGAAAGTTGAAGAGGGTGTGATACCTTCTAAATAGCAAATAAAGTACGGAAGACCAGGAGTATAGGAGACCAGGATCCTCCCCTCTGAGCGTGTCATCGAGGACCTGGTAGAAGTTATAGCCAAAGTTGGTGACAGTAGCAGAGTCTTCTTGATTGGAGCATCCCTCACCGATCAAGAACAGAAGGAGTTGACGACCTTGCAGAGACATAACGTAGATGTTTTCACATGGGAACCATACGAGCTGCCTGGCATTGATCCTGATATGGTCTATCATCAGCTGCACGTCGACCCCACATTCAAGCCAGTCACGCAGAAGGCACGAAGAACTGCACCCGAGAAGGCTAAAGCGGTCAAAAAGGAGGTCGAAAAACTACTGGATGCAGGATCCATACGGGAAGTACAATTCCCCAAGTGGTTGTCCAACCCAGTAGTAGTTCCGAAGAATAATGGGAAGTGGAGAGTTTGCACCGGCTTCACTGACCTCAACAAAGCATGCCCTAAGGATAGTTTCCCCCTCCCAAAGATAGACCAACTAGTAGACGCCACTGCAGCTCACAAGCGAATAAGTTTCCTGGACGCATACTCAGGATATCACCAGATCCCCTTGTATGCCCCAGACCAGGACAAAATGGCATTTATCACAACGGTTGGGTTGTATTGCTACAAGGTCATGCCATTTGGGCTCAAGAATGCAGGGGCAACCTACCAGCGGCTGGTCACAAAAATGTTCAAGGATCAAATAGGAGACACAATGGAGGTCTACATCGATGACATGCTCGTTAAGAGCAAGAAGAAGGAAAATCACCTCTCAGACCTGTCAAAGACCTTCGAAATCCTCAGGAAGTACCGAATGAAGCTTAATGCGAGCAAGTGTTCCTTCGGTGTCCAGTCAGGAAAATTTCTTGGATACTTCGTCAGTAAGAGAGGCATAGAAGCTAATCCGGACCAGATCGATGCAATCAACAGGGTACAACCCCCTCGAACAGTCCGGGATGTGCAGAAGCTCACTGAAATGCTCGCTGCCTTAAATCGCTTCGTTTCCAAATCCTCTGAGAAGTGTAAGCCTTTTTTCCAGCTTCTAAAAGGGAGTAAACCAATAGAATGGGGCCCGGACTGCTCGCGAGCTTTGGACGAGCTCAAGTCTTACTTAAACTCTCCACCGCTGCTTGTCATACCACAGCAAATGGATTCTTTGTACCTGTACCTCTCGGTATCCAGTCACACTGCCAGCTCTGCGTTAATATGCGAGGTCGCTGGAATCCAACACCCCGTCTACTACGCGAGCAAGATCTTATTAGACGCCGAGCAAAGGTACCTGCCATTGGAGAAGCTCGCCTTTGCACTAGTGATAGCCTCGAGGAAACTGAAGCATTATTCCGAAGCTCATACTATCATCGTCCTTACATCGCACCCCCTTAAGGCGGTCCTAAGGAAAGTGGATTTGTCGGGCAGATTGTTAAGTGGTTAGTCGAGCGCGGCCGGTTCGACATCCAATTTCAACCAAGGACCGCTATCAAGGGGCAGATCCTCTCTGATTTCATAGCCGAATTCACTGGCGAAGAATTCCCCGACCAACCTCAACCAACAAAGAAAAAAGAGGACCCAGCAACAGTGGAAACCTGAAAACTATTCATTGATGGAGCCTCCAACTCAAAGGGGGCAGGCGTAGGCATCGTTCTCGTCACCCCAGAAAACTCCATCCTTGAGCAAGGAATCAGGCTTGGATTTGTAGCCTCCAACAACGAAGCAGAGTATGAAGCCCTAATAGCCGGTCTCCAAAAGGCGCAAATTCTGGGGGCAAAACGTCTACAGGTGTTCGACGATTCTCAACTAGTCTCCAATCAGATAAGTGGAGATTACAACGCGAAGGATGAAAGAATGGCAGCCTACCTCGCCCTGGTGAGGAAACTCATGACGAGCTTTGAGGAAATCAACATCCAGCAGTTTCCCAGAGGGCAAAACAGTCATGCCGACGCCTTAGCAGCCCTAAGCTCGGCAGTTGATTCTAGTCTTAAAAGGGTCATTCCCATCGATTTCCTCATTTGTCCAAGCATTAACCACAACAGCAAGCTGCCAAACGTGGAACAAATACTCCTGGTGGGATCAGCCCCCAGCTGGATGGACCTCTTAAGAGACTATTTAAAGTAGGGCACGCTCCCCGAGGACAAGAAAATCGCCCACCAGATAAGAGTCAAAGCTGCTCACTTTCACTTATCCACAGGAGGCGACTTGTATAAGAAGTCATTCTCCGGTCCCTACCTTAGATGCTTCCACCCAGGAAATGTCGAGCAAGTGCTGCGCGAGCTTCACGAAGGAATCTGTGGAAGCCATGTCGGAGGAAGGTCTCTAGCCTTTCGAGCAATGAAGGAAGGCTATTGGTGGCCATATATGCAAAAGGACTCCGCAGTATATGTCCGCAAATGCCCGAAATGCCAGCTTCACCCTCCAATGGTCCACCAACCAGCTAGCGACCTAAAATCCCTGACCAGCCCGTGGCCCTTCACCCAATGGGGGATGGACATCGTGGGACCACTACCCACTGCTACCGGCAATCGCAAATACCTGTTGGTTGCAACTGACTACTTCACCAAATGGATCGAGGCAGAACCATTGGCAAATATTCGAGATGCTGACATGATAAGATTCATATGGAGGAATATAATCACTCGATTCGGAACCCCCAGAACCATCATCACTGATAATGGGACACAATTGGAGAGTGTCCCCTTTCAGGACTTCTGTAACGAACACGGGATCAGGCACAACTTTAGTTCGGTGGCCTACCCTCAGATCAATGGGAAAGCAGAAGCTTCCAATAAAACTGTGATCGATGGATTGAAGAAGCGACTAGAGCGAGCCAAGGGCTCATGGGCAACCGAGCTACCCCATGTCCTATGGGAATACCGAACAACTCCTCGGCGAGCAATAGAAGAAACCCCATTTTCGCTAACATATGGCATGGAAAGCAGTCATTCCACTAGAAGCGGGCTTGCCAACAATGAGATCCGACCTTGTTGACCAAGGCCAGAATGATGGGGCGTTGCTCGCTGAACTCGACCTCACCGACGAGCGTAGAGAACTGGCCCTGGTGAAGCTTGCGAGCTATCAGCAACAGCTCGCAAAGCATTACCACAAAAGGGTTAGCCCGAGAAGATTCCAAGTTGGGGACTATGTTCTAAGGAAAGTCCTGGGCAACACAGTAAGGCCATCAGACGGCAAGCTAGGCCCAAACTGGGAAGGACCCTTTAAAGTAACTAGGGACGACCTGCAAGGTGCATATCATTTGGAAACGATGGAGGGCAGAGAGATACCACGAGCATGGAATGCAGTTAATCTCAAGAAATTCTATTTTTAGATTCTCAAGGAATTCTATTGTTGAATCTTTTTCTTGTATTTGTTATGTGAAAGGAACAGTTCATTCCCCTTATTACTAATGAAATCAGTAACTGCATTTTATCACACATCCTTTTCCAAATCACAGGCACGATGGTCGATATAGCAGGGGGATACCCCTCCTCAGGTCAACGTCATGAAACACGACAGACCTCTTAGCATTTCCTCTGGCAATATATAAAGCCCTATAGAGGATTCTTAGGCAATGCGACCAGATTTTATACTGGCCATCAAACCTACTTTGGTTGAGCAAAATCCTGACCGGATGAAGACATCCAATACCAGGTGTGTCCTCACCAATTGCCCTACTTAGGCCTAAGGGAGTGTGACAACACAACCTAAAAGGTAAAATGGGGCACAAATGTATTTTGGTATTATACTGGACTAGGGGGACACATGCATGGCAAAACAAAAAGAATTATGAAGCAGCAAGAATATAAAAAGATTGGATGAACACGTTTAGTCGGAAAAATTGCCCAAAACACGGACTTTTCATTAATCTCTTATATTTACAACGGTGATAATACATGTTTAGTCGGCGAAGCTCGCCCAAAGCATTTACATTATCAAAAAAGACACAAGAATAACAACTTGTTATATTTACAACAACGATAGTACACGTTTAGTCGGCGAAGCTCACCCAAAGCGTTTACATTATCAAAAGAAAAACAACTTGCAAAAAATTCAAGAAGGTGTAAGCCTCCGAACAAGATAGTCTACCACTCTAGCTCTTCGTCCATCATCAGGAGCAGGGACAAGATCTTCCATAACCTCATTTGTGTCTAACTCTAATAGTTGCCGAGGAATAGCATCAATGGGGATCCATCTATCATCCCTCCTGAATGGATTGGGCATCAGAGTAGGGGAGGACATTTCATGACGATACCATAACATCGAGTTCCTCGGGACCTGAAGCTCTTTCAAGGCACTCAACCACCCTCTGATGAAAGAAAGTTTCCGAACTCGGATAGTCTTGTGGGAGCATCTATCCAGCCTTGATCATAACCGTCAGCCCACGCTTATCGAGGACCCCTCTTGAATAAATGCCGCAATCGAGTAACATCCCTTTGAAGCCCAGTAGCAGTTACATATGCTCGGCGGACATCATCACGTAGCTCTTCCATCTCCTTATCCCGTTGTTCTTCTGCTTCCCCGTTCCTGCCCCTGGTGCTCCTACCAGCTCGCGGGAGGGGAGGACGAGTGGAACCTCGCGGCATAGGTGGAGTATGTCCAGCTCGCGAAGACGAGGAGCCTTACAGAACCGCTGAAACAGTGCTTGGCGCATGCTCTCGAAGTTGCAGGACTTCCCTCCTCAAGTTTTCATTCTCCTACTGCAGGAATTCCCCAACTTGATTTATCTCGGTGGCCTCCAGCAACCTAACTCTCAATACATTGACCTCCTCTTGTACAGAGGCACCAATGCCTTCCATATCCTAGAGCCTGTCCTTCAGCCTAGCCACTAGCTCGGACTGCTCCTTATACTTTTTATTCCTTGACCTAAGAGACTTACAAAGCCTAACGAAGGCCTGACGAACCTGAGGACTGGCATTGGGACCAAGAGTCCTGCCCAATTGAGATGTGGCAGGAATATACTCTTCTACATCAGTCAACTACAAGACATAAAAGGGCAAGGGAAAGAAAAATCAATCAATGCATTGGAAAAAGAAGCCTTTTTATTTCATTAATAAAGATCAAGTACATCGAGCAGAAAATGGAAAAATTACAACCAGAAGTACAAAAATAATCCTAAGAGACGATTAACTAGCAACCTCAGGCTGCCCAGAGGTGGCTTGCTTCTTCCCCTTGTCATCAGCAGCAGAGGTGTCCCCCTCCACAGGGATGCCCTCATTCGTCTGGGCAGGACCAGCATCGGCAGGAGTTGTCTGAGAGGTAAGATCAACACCCTCGATGGCTAGGGCAGGGGCTTTTTCGTCCACGGTTGGCCTTGGACTCGGGTCATGCTCGTCGAACAGAGGAGACTCAGCATTAACACCAGCAGCTAGGAGGGCCTTGTTCCAGCCCTTCTTGAAGTTCAAACGGTTGATATAGCCTATTTGAACTTCGGCGTCTTCATAAGCAGCAGTCCACCCGAAGTTGTATGAATCCTCCTTGATGGTGGCTACCTGGGACTCCTTCTCCTTTAGTTGCTCGGTCAGAACCTTTTTCTCCTCCATAACACCCAGCTTGCTCGAGCAGACTAAGTCATAGGCCTACCTCAGCTCGTTTAGCTCCTTAATCGCCGCATCCCTCTCTCGGTTAGAATTGGTAAGGTCCAGATCAGAGGAAGCTCGGGCGACATCAGCAGCCTTCAAATCAACCTCCAACTAAGAACCCCTGACTTCCAGAGCGGACTTCTACTGCTCCAGATTGCCATTCATCCTCACCAACTCGTCGCGAGAACGGTAAAGCACGGCGAAGTCAGTCACAAACTGCCAAAAATAAAGAAGAAATCAAGAAGGAGAAACAATTAAAACTTGTTAAGGAATTGAAAAAGGGAGAGAACCTTACCAAGGCTAGTCTCTGGCTAGCTTGAAGGGCTAATTAATCAGACCCCAGCGCCCTCTGGCGATCTGCAGGAAGAACTGCCCTCTCGAGCAGTGCAGGAGCCAGCTGAGGGGATGTGGAAACTGAGGCCCCCTCGGGCAAAGCTGACACCGGGACCAAGGCTTGCCCGGCCTTTGTCCTTGACTCTATCTTCCTCCTCTCTTCCTCTATCTCCCTCTCCATCCTCTTCCTCTCCTCTACCCTCTTCTTTTCCTCCACCTTCTTTCTCTCCTCCTCCTTCCTTCTCTCCCTCTCTCTCACCTGCTCTTCTTCTCTCCTCTTCCTCTCTTGCTCCTGAGTGGAAGACCGAGAACCAGTAGCCACAGCCCCAGAAGAAGACTTTTGTTTCTTTGACCTCTGTGAAAAAATCACATGGTCCTCATCATCATCGTCTCTAATCAGGTTCTTCCTTGGAGGCATCTCTTCGCCTGAACTACTGGAAGTGCTCGACGATCCTCGAGCTTCAGAATCCTCTTCAGAAGAACTGCTACTGTCAGAGCTCCCTACACCCAAATTACTCGCAGCACCTGCAGGCTCACTCTCTGAGCTGCTCTCCTCTTCGTCCAACTGGATAGGCTCAGCAGTAGTCTCTCCGAAAGAATCAAACTCTGGAACACTATCCACAGGCCGTGCTATAAAGCTGGAGCATGCGTTCTTGTACTCGAGCAAAAAGGCAGCAGACCTGGGATGCTCGCCGTCACCCAGAGGCTCCCTAATATTCCAAGCTTTCATCAACTCCGAGATTCGAACCTCGATGAGAGAAGGCTCCAAATTCTTTGTCCTCACTTTGGAAGAAAAAGAAAAGAGAGGTTAGAAAAGTCACAAGTCAGCAAAGGTTGAAACAACATTACAATGTCTACCTATATATTCTTCCCCGTAAAAAGGGACAGTGAACCTCTCAGACCTCGACCCTTCAAACTGGGGAGGGAACTGCCAATTCCTAATGAGGAAACCCTCTTGCCAGTAGTCCTTATGGGAATCAGGTAGGTTTACTACCAATACCCTATCAGGACTCCTAGCTTTGAGGTATAAGACACCTGAGCTAGTTCGAGAGAAGAATAACAGAAACAGATCTCGGCAAGTCCTAACCTAGTACCATACAACTAGTTTATTCTATGGACGCCATTTACTATCTTCCACACATTGGGCGAGCACTGTGCGGGGACAATATTGAAATAACCAAAAAAATGCAGAAATAGACCATTAGGGGGAAAAGTAAGTCCCCCCTGGGAGAGCAACAAAACATGGATCCAGTGGGCATCCTCTATATCCCTAACGTTCCTAGGAGGGGAGGCACAACATCCAATTTCTACCCACTCAGGAATATTATAAAACTTCCTGAACTCAGAGATTGACCTATTTCCAATCTTCGCCATTGAAAAACTCAAGAAATTCTACAAACCAAAGAGAAAGTGCAAAGAAAGGGCATGAGAAACTTACAAAACAGAAGATCGATTTGAGTGATGAAGAAGCACGAGCTCAAGACGACTAAGAAGCAATGGGAATGGGGATTCAAAGAAGAAGGTACGAGGCGCTAGAGTTCTCAGAAGAAGGAAGAGTACTGGAAAGGCTGAAACGACGGAAGAAAAAGTGGTTATCCCAACAAGCCTTCAATTCTAATCATAGTGCACAGATAGCGAAGCGAGTGCCGCCAAAGCAACTTCACAGTTTTCGAAGAATCACAAATCAACCATAGTGGCTGATCATTTAAATCCATTGGACCCATAAACATGGCCCAACAAATTTAGGGGCAATTGTGGGTACCCGAAATTTAGAACTATGGGCCTGGATGAGTAGCCCAGTCCTGGCGGCCCAAAGTCCCGGTCCCTCATCTTTTATATAATTGATCCAGTCTCCCCCCACGATCCCATGAAGGGAAGTTATGGGGGAAATGGAAAACGTGGAGGAACCCATCACCCCCACTCATCTGCATGCACATGTATATATTAAACCCTAGGTCCGGGGCAAAAGGACAAGTTGTATTCTCTGTTATCACTCTCCGGAGTATATAGAAATAATATCGACTGCACCACCGTGGACGTAGGCACATCTTGGCTGAACCACGTACATCCTTTGTTGTGTGATTGGCATCTTGTATTCCTTGTCCTCTTCTTGATAATCTTTCTCTCATATTTATTTGTGTTGCATAATAATTGCCTCTACAAAAACTAAACACATTTTTACTAGTTAGTACACATAAATCCTATTTTCATCAAAAATAAAAACTCCTAAAAGAGGTTTTCTAATAAACCCTAAATTGGGATTTCCTCATTTTTCACATTTCATATACTTGTGCAACATTTCTAAAAATCAAATTAAAGGAAGTCCTAAATTAGGATTTACGGCTTAAACACCACCCTTGTGCATTATTGAACTACGCAGACTTTGATGCCCTTTGGGCTACGTAGGCGTCCTTGGACAATCCTGGGATTCGAGGCCTATTTTCTCATTTTATGCTTTCTTGTACTTATCAGTATTTGTGAGTCCATGAACTCCTACATATTCGTGGACATACACTTTCACTTCTTCATAGTGACTTATGATTTGACATCCACTCACATTATATTTATTTTTATGTTATATCTTTTTACACACTCCTAAGAATTATTCCACCCTGTCTTTCCCATGACGTGGGTCGGATGATTTCTTTATCCCGTTATTCACATCGCACACATGTACACACGTATCCCACTTTCGAGAAAAGGACAATATTATTATAGTCCATGAGAGATCTAAATGGTAGGATGGGTGCCTAACACCTTCCCATTCCATAACTTAGTCCCCAGACCCTCAATTCGTTTGGTTTCATATGCATTAGTGTGTCTTTGTTGTCGTTCTCTCGAGATCACTACATTTCTTTTACCAATTTTGAGCAAAATATGTTGGCGACTCCATATATTTGTGTTTATCCCCTTTTGATGACGATCAATTTATATATGACTTAGCTCATGAAGATATCAGTGCTAGTGGCGAAAAGAGGACTCTCATATTCTCGAATCACCCGCACGCGTGGGAGAGAGGGATTTCTCCGATTTTCCCTCTTGTCCTAGTTTTTGGGTTGGTCCGCACCAGAGGAATCTGATCCGGATGGACACAGTGGCGATTCTACTAGAATATTTTAAGAGGACCAGAATCTATTTCACATGGGTGTTATTTATTTTGCTCTCCAACTTCTTTAAATGTGTTCATATGCCTCCACTTGTATGTTCTCCTTACTCTTATACTTACATCTTGTATATATGTCTCATTCTTATCATGATGTTTATCTCTACCATGATCTTTTCTCACCATGTGTATATATCACCTTCCTGTCACATGTTCTCCTTACTCTTATACTTACATATTGTATATATGTGTCATTCTTATCATGATGTTTATCTCTACCATGATCTTTTCTCACCATGTGTATATATTACCTTCCTGTCACATGTTTCACCCTTTACTCACTCGTATATATTCATCATGTTCACTTCATGCACTCACACTCGTATATAGTCTCACTCCCACTCATATGTTTCACAAACCATTTGTAGACATCCATGCTTAGCTTCACTATCACACACTCTCACATTTTTTCTTACTTGTATATATCCTCATGCCCACTTACACACACTTCACACATCACTTGTAGATTATCCGTGCTTAGTCTCACTAGCACACACTTCCACATTTCTTTCACTTATATATATTCACATGATTTTTTCACTCACGAAATTCCCATGTCACTCTCTTAACTTACACATATTTTCACTCACTTGTATATTCACATGATTCACACTTTATATCTATCACAATGACTTGTATAGTCTTCATGCTTCATGTATGTACTTGCTAGTTTTTCTCTCCATGATTATCCTCATATATCTCATGTTACTTGTATATTATCCCTCGTAGTGGTAGTATTTACCTTATTTAGTATACATAAAACTCTCCATAAGATACAAATCAAAACTCATGCATTCTTGCACACTTCATCGCTTGAGTATGGCAATATTTACCAGAATTTTATCCCATACTGGGGGATCACTTGGTGATGGGAGTTGATCCTACGGGGCGCGTTTAACCTAAGAGATATGATTTCCACCTTCCATTATCCTTGTACATTTGACGTATATTGAATGGTTCCCCCCAATTGCTTGACCGAACTCACGACAAGAGGTATATAGTAAGGAACTCGTTCAAGTACGTCGAGTATATAAAATTTTCTCTTATACCTACTATTGATGTAAAAAATTAGATTATTTCTAATTTTTTAATCACAGATAAAATAAAATGAGACAAAGAAATTTTAAAGTGGTTCAGCCTTATAAGAATGGCCTATGTCCAATGTTTCTGTTATTGCTGACTGTTTGGGAATTCTCGATTACAAGTTTTATCAAGAAATTTCGGTCCCCCTACAATGAGGATAATACAATGTATTTATAGCCCTAAGGTTGTAATGTGAAAGGGTAATACATTCAATGCCCCTTAAGCGTATACATCTGTATGAAAATAATAAGCATTTAATGTGCAGTCAATCTGTTGGTTATCCTGCTATTAATGCTTTGTTCGAGGTGCAGCTCGGACCGCCTAAGCTGCTCGGACCGCCTAAGTAACTCGATATTCATAAGTTGCTCGGTACTCAAAAGTAGAGTTCTTGTTGGTCGGAGCGTCTGAGTTGATCGGGGAAGCAGAGTTCCTCGTTGCAGTATGGTTCCTCGAAGTCAAGGTGTTGTTCGGAAGTTTTTGTCATTGCCATGCAGATTGCCACGTGTCTTCACTCAATTGAGCCATGTCAGCAGACTAAATTTGGTATCAACAGAAGCCCCCAATGTTTCACAGTTCGAAATTTGAGGAGTGTGAAACATTCTTTCTCGAAATATGGCAGTTTTAAATGGCCATCCTGAAATTTAGAAGAATTTTCTTTTGTATTTATTTCTCCTTCCAAATTCGTAGAATCGGTCTTTTTTGAATTTTTATAACCGCTTCGATTCCCGCGCCCTTTTTGTCTTTTTAGCCGCCGGTAGCGTAACCGTCTCTTTTTGCAATCATTACTTTTACCCTTTCCCAAGGCAAAGTATTTAAACGTTGCAGAAAATCCCATTGTCTTCTACTTTTTCATTCTTATCTCTTTGAGTTTTCCATTGTTTCTCTCTCCTCTGCGTTCATCTCTTTCATCATTTGTTGTCAACAGACTCATCCCTTTCCTGTAAGATTTTCTTCTTTCTCTTTGATTTCCTTATTTCATCATGGTTTATCCTGTAGAATCAATTGATAAGTTTCGCTTTGATTTCTCTATTCCCTCATGGGTTATTTTGGAAGAGCTTTCTGAGCCTTCAGACTATTTTCGTTTGGCTGAGGGACATTGGTTCCCTAGTCTCTTTGTCACTGAATGTGGCTTTTCTTTTCCCCCAAACCCTCTATGTCTGGAATTCTGTCAATACTTTGACGTGGTTCCTGCAATAATAGCCCCCAATACGTGGAGAATAATTAACGGTGTTTATAGATTAAATCAAATTCATGGAACTCGTATAGGAATTCCTAAAATTATGTTTTGTTATAGATGGGTTGTGGGTGATAATACTTTTTATTTAAAAACTAGGTTTTTAAATAGAGCTTTAGTGGTCAATCTCGCAGATGCCAATAGGTACTACTTTGAGCACGGGGTTGTTATGAAAAATTGGCAACACCCTCCATTAACTGGAGATGATGTTTACCAAGGTCCCAAATGTCCTCCCTATGGCAATGGGATAGGTTGTTTTTATTTTATTTTCAAAATTATGCTTCTTTTGTGTTTGATAAAATGTGTCACTGATATTTTAATTTTGATTTATTTGTAGTTGACAGCAAAAGAAAATCTCCAAAAGAGACAGACGTTAACATAAGGCATTTAAAATTTATCTGGAGTTTGCATCAGACTGTTGCCGACGAGCATATTAGGTCGGCTTTATATTTGCTGCAGTACAAGAGTTACACCTCCTCTTTTACTGCTCGTCCGGTGATAAGCGATGCAGAACCAATAGCAGCCTCTACAAGTTCTTCACCTGAGTCACATATTCCCTTGAGTGAAAGGATGAAGAAAAGAAGACCTCATACCCTTTTTGAGAAATCTTCCTCTGGTGCTGGAGAGGCAAAGAAAAGTAAGCTTGATGTCCCAGGAGAGGGGACAAAGAAAATTGATGCACCTCCTTCAGCTGCTCCTGTGAAGGTTGTCAAGAAGCCCCCAGTGGCCCCGAGCAAGGCTGCTGCTCCAAGCGAGGTGATTGTCATTTCTCTGACTAAGACTACATCGTTAGTCGAGAAAGTTGATGCTCCTTTGAGGAGGCTGAAGAAAAGCTCCTCTATCAATTTGGTTGAATCCATCTCTCAGCCCCCGACTAGTGGTGTTCCCACTTTTGTTCCCCCGAGCTCTGCTATGAACTCGGTGAAGACTTGGATCATTCCCGAGATCCAAGGTATTGAAGAAAACCTTTCTCGGGACACGGTTACCACATTAGCAGCTCATCATATTGCTTCTATAAGTCCTATAGTCTTAAATTTTCATTCTTTCCTTTTTATATCTGTGCACTGACTTGCTTTCGTTTTCTTTTCACAGTTGGTGACCTGTTTTAATAAAATTCTGAAGAAAGATGAAGCTATTAAAGCTTCAAGCTCCTCGTCTGATGTAAAGGAAGCTTTGGTGGGCCTGGCGCAGTCTCTGAAAGATTCTCATCAGAAATATGATGATGATAAGGCGATTTGGGAGAAAAGTCTTACTTCGACTGAGCAGGAGAAGGCTCAGGTTATTGAGGTCTCCAAGGGGTTGGAGAAAAAATAAATTATTTGGAGAAGAAGAATAAAGAGCTCGAAAGGAAGCTCAAAAATGCTGGGGAGCTTGAAAATAAGCTCAAGACTGCTGAGGAGGAGTTGGGTCAACTTCGGGAAGTAAGTCGTCAGAAGGAGGAAGTTGAGAACAAATTGAAAGCTGTTGATGATCTTCTTTCCGAGAAGCTTTCCTCGGAGAAGACAAAAAGGAAATTGGCTGTCAAAAAATCCTTCAGCGCCGATTGGGATAAAGGGTGGAATAAAGATTTGGCTGACATGATGTCGCAAGTGGAATATGGAAGCCTCAAATACTTTAGAGATGGATGGGTCGCTGCTCTGCAAGAGATGAAAGTTGATGAAAATTTTGAACTATTTCAGTGACACATCTCGGGCCCCCCTCCAACTCCTGAAGAAGAAGAAGAGGACGAAGCTGCCTCTGAGGAATCTTCCATGGTGATGACAGATCAAATTTCTCATCCCCCAGCTATCCAGCCCACTGGCGAGGAACTTCAGCTACCCGTTACTTCATCCGAGCAACCTCTAGCACTGCCCGAGTAACCTTTTGTTCCATCCGAGCAACCTACCTCCTCATCCCAGCCTCCCGAGAAAGTTTTGGGAGACAAGGAAAAGGTGTAGAGTTGTTCGGATTTCTCTCTATTTTATTTTTCTTTGTCAAATGTAACTCTGAACTTTGTACTTCTCCTTTATGATGTAATAAAATTTAAACTTTTGTTTATGCATACTGTTGATTCTCTTCTTCATGCTCTGTTTGTACTCTTATTGATTATTGCTTTTTCTTCCTTTACTAGTTTCTCGCCAGGATGGAATTATTATCTGCTCACGATACAAAACTGTTAAGGCAATGCAATGAGTATTTCAAAGTTGGTCATACAGACATAAGTGCAGCTCAAATCATTGACATCCTCGGTCAAGGTGCTTCAGAGCAAGCAATTGAAGCCTATCAGTCCTTGAAGTGCCTACTCGATCGTGCAGTGGCTAACAATGTAGCATACTATGATATGATTGAAGATCTCCAAGGCACTCTTGAAGAACTTCAGCAATAATATAAGGAATCTACTGCCCTTTTGCACGAGGGGTACGAGAAGAAGTATCAGCAAATCAGTGCTGATAAGGGATACGATAAACGGTTTGGTGTTTACGATGTGAGGGAGAGAACTTTGAAGGATGAGGTCGAAGAGCACAGATAGATAGCTGAGTTATTAGAGCAAGAAAATAATAACCTACAAAGAGAGGTGTCTCAGTTGAAGTCTGCAGCTTCCACCTCAAACGCTTTGATTCCTGTGACCGACGAGGGATTCTTTTTCTTGGAGGTAGAAAATGCCAACCTGAGGGATGAATTGGAGACCTTGAAGAGAGCTGGCCCTTCTACATCTACTCGGGGATGAGCAAGAGCTTCTCGGGGATGAGCAAGAGCTGCTCGGATTACTGTCGAGGAACAGAGAACTCAATCTGCTCTGGAGAACCAGGCCTTCCAACTGATGGCAAAGAACCAGGCATTGGCTGAGATGTTTAAGAAGATCAGGAATCTGGACGAGCAGCTTTCTGCGCAGAAGTCTATCTTGGAGAATAAAGAACTCTTTATAAAAAATCTCCACGAGCAACTGGAAAAATTGACATATCAATTCCACAAGCAGCCCAGAGAATTCTGGATGGCTGGATACAATGAGGCTCTCTACCATTTGGATAATCGTATCCAAAATGCAAATAATGAGGGTTACAAACAGGGATGGTTGAATGCCTTAGGTGTACTGCAAGTGGAACAGGGTCATTACCTGTGGGATTACCATAATCCTGGGCTGCTCGACTTACCAATGCCACCATTCAAGCTTGATATGAGTTGGATCCCTGCTCGGGCCATCCCTTGGTGTTTGATTTCCAAATACCTTGGCGATTACAATCTCCATTCCAATGTTGAGATATCTCATCCCGAGCACCTACTCGATCGACCATCTGTGATGAACATCAGGATGCTTAAAGATCTTAACTTCATAAATTCCCCTTATGCTTTAAATGATCCACCTGCTGGCGAGGAACCTATTTCAAAAGCAGAGGGGAAAAAACCAATAGAATAAGAATCTTGATGTAATAAATTTGTATTTCATTCTTGATGTATTTTGTTCTACATTTAATGAAATAATTTTATTTATAAATCTTGACTCCATTGTCTTGTAATTATAAAACACTTTACATCTGTGCATGTATATCTGTTAAAAAGATAACAACATTGTGTTATTTGTCGATCAACTTAGAGTTGATTAAAACTTATTGTCGACTAGTTTGAATTTGTGGTAATCATTTGCCAACTTAATGATGTTTTGTTTCTCGACCAACTTAGTAGTAATTAAAAAGTTACGAGTATCAAAAATTTTGCTCGATCACTTTCTCGTATTCATAAAATGTTTCCGACCAACCAAGGTCGGTAAATTTTCCTTTTCGACCAACTACAGTTAGTGGGTTTTTATTCCCGATCAACCATAGTCAGTGGATTTTTTCTTAACGAGCAACTTTGGCACTTTTTGGAATAGATTTACTTCCTAACCAACCTTAGTTGGCATTTTTAGGAATAGATTTACTTCCCGACCAACCTTAGTTGGCATTTTCGGGAATAGATTTATTTCCTAACCAACCTTAGTTGGCATTTTTAGGAATAGATTTACTTCCTAACCAACCTTAGTTGGCATTTTTAGGAATATATTTACTTCCCGACCAACCTTAGTTGGCGTTTTCGGGAATAGATTTCTGAGTAGTCTGAGTAGTACTTTTGCTGAATGCGTAGCACGAGTATTCCGCGAAAAAATTTCAATAAAAGGAGAGAATTGGGCAGAATGTTGTCATTTTGTTCATACTGATGAAACTGCATTACATGAGAGTTTACATTACTGATAATATTTGCGCAGGTGTTCTGCATTCCATGCATTCTTAAACTCCTCCCCCTCTAAAGTTTCTATTTTGTATGTCCCTGGTCGAACAACTTCCTTAACTCGGTAGGGTCCATGCCAGTTCGCTTCCAATTTGTTGTGCTTTTGAATCACCTTCTTTAGCACATAGTCTCCTTATTTCAGGTCGCATTTCTTTACTCTCTTGTTGTAGAACAAAGTTGTTCGTTGCTGGTAAGCATCATTTCTAATGGTTGCTTCTTCCCTAACCTCCTCGAGCATGTCCAGGTCTAATCTTCTCATTAAATCGCTGACAGGGGAATTGAAATTCAGTATTCTGTGTGTTGGGAGACCCAATTCGGTGGGTATAACAGCTTCACTTCCAAATGCTAGCATATATGGAGATTCCCCTGTTGCTGTTCGGGGAGTAGTTCGGTAAGCCCATAGTACTGATTGTAGCTCGTTGATCCAATTTGCTTTCGCGTCATCCAGTATTTTCTTCAAGCCATTCAGTAATGTTCTGTTTGTTACTTCAGTTTGGCCATTGCTTTGAGGATGGCCTGGTGCCGAGTGGATCTTCAAGATATTTGACTGATGACAATAGACAGCGAACTCCTCGTTGTCAAATTATGTTCCATTGTCGGTAATGAATGCATGGGGAAGACCATATCTACAGATGATATTTTTCCAAACAAATTGATACACCTTCTCGTACGTCATGTCGACAAGAGGCTCGGCTTCCACCCACTTAGTAAAATAATCCACAGCGACCACGAGATACTTAAATCTTCCCCTAGTCGTCGACAGTGGCCCGACCAAATCTATTCCCCATATGGCAAATGGCCAAGGGGAAGTAATGGGTGTCAATAATGCTTGGGGAGTTCTTCAGATGGAGGAGAAGCGCTGACACTTGTCACATTTCTTAGCATAGGCTATACAATAAGCCCTCATCGTTGGCCAGTAGTATCCTTGCATCATCACCCTTTGTAAAAGAGTCCGACCTGCTACATGGGCTCCACATGACCCTTCATGGACCTCTTCAATTATATCTTTCACCTCGGTGGGATTCACACATCTTTGTAAACCTGTTATAATTCCTCGTCTGTATAGAATACCATTAGTCAGTACATAACGAGCAGCCTTAAACTTCAGTTTCTTGGCTGCAAGTTTGTCAGTTGGTAATTCCCCTTTCTCAATATACGCCCTGATGGGATCCATCCATGGTGATCCTAAATCGAGGGTAATAAAGTTCATCATCAGATCTTCATCTATACTCCGACCAGCTAAAACTTCAATTGGGATTGTTCTTCGTAGCTCGGTACGAGTAGATGATGCTAATCGAGCTAAGGCGTCTGCTCTCGCATTCGCCATTCTTGGTATTCTAACCAGTTGAATAGCAGCAAATTTCGACACCAGTTCCTTTGCCTTTGCATGATATCTGATCATTAATTCTCCTTTGGTTGCATATACTCCCATCATTTGATTTATGACCAATTGCGAGTCACTGAAGACAATAACTTGTTCTGCTCCCATAGTTTTTTCCAGACTAAGACCTGCAATCATGGCTTCATATTCAGCTTCATTATTCGAAGCTTTGAATTGGAAGTGTAAGGCGTATTCCATGTCGACCTCGTTCGGACTATTCAAAATTATCCCTGCGCCACATCCTGTAGTGCATGATGAACCATCCATATACAGACTCCATATAGGTAACTTGTCTTCAAATTTCTGATCTGACAGAGTTCCTCGGTGGAAAATTTGTTGCTTCCTTTCACCATCTCCTGATATTTCTTGTTGTTCGTCGATCATCTTTTCTTGCCCTTTTACCAACTTAAGCTGGTCTGGGCTTGAATTTGATGATCCTGTAACATCTACTTGCCCTTTTACCAAGCTAAGTTGGTCTGGGCTTGCATTTGATGATCCTGTAACATCTACTTGCCCTTTTACCAAGCTAAGTTTGTCTGGGCTTGCATTTGATGATCCTGTAACATCCACAGGTTGATCAGTGAGCAGATTTTGCTCCTCGGGGGTATCAGGATAGGTGAACTCTGCTATAAAATCTGCTACCGCTTGCCCTTTTAGCGATGATCTGGGTTCATAAACTATATCATATTCACCAAGTTCTATTTCCCAGCACATCAATCTTCCTGATTTCTCTAGTTTATGAAGGGCTTGCCTCAATGGCATATCAGTATATACTACTATAGTATGAGCCTGGAAGTATGGCTTCATTCTTCTACTTGCCTCGATCAATGCTAATGCTAATTTTTCCAGCTTTGGATGTCTGATCTCTGCTCCTCGGAAGGCCTTACTTGTGTAGTAGATCGGTTTTTGTACTCCATTCTCCATTCTTATCAATGCCGAACTAACTGCATTCTCGGACACTACCAGATACAAGTACAATTTTTCTCCCATCACTGTCCTGGACAATAGTGGAGGTGCTCTCAGATATTTCTTCAAGTCTTGAAAAGCCTTCTCACATTCATCATTCCACTTAAAAGTCTTTCGGAGAGTTTTGAAGAATGGGAGACATCGATCAGTTGCTCGTGATACAAATCTGTTGAGTTCTGCTACTCGTCCTGTAAGTCTTTGCACTTCTTTCTTCGTCGTTGGGGATCGCAGCCCTAACAGAGCTTTGATATTTTTAGGGTTAGCTTCAATGCCTCGCTGGTTGACAATGTACCCAAGAAACATGCCTTCTCGTACTCCAAATATGCACTTCGTCGGGTTCAGCTTCATTTGATATTTATCTAGTTGATCAAAGGTCTAGCCTAAGTCAAGTAGATGATCGATAGCTTTTTTGCTCTTTGTCAGCATATCGTCAACGTAGACTTCCATATTGCAACTGATTTGTTCTGCAAACACTTTGTTCATCAGCCGCTGATATGTTGCACCTGCATTTTTCAAACCAAAAGGCATAACATTATAACAATAAGTTCCCCTAGGGGTAATGAAAGAAGTGCTCCCCCTGTCTTCAGGTTTCATTTTAATCTGATTGTAACCAGAATAAGCATCCATGAAGCTCAGCAGCTCGTGTCCTGAGGTAGCATCCACTAGTTGATCAATTCGGGGCAGCGGAAAGTGATCCTTTGGGCATGCTTTGTTGAGGTCGGTGAAGTCTACACACATCCTCCATTTGTTGTTCTTCTTTTTCACCATCACCACATTTGCTAACCAGTCTGGATATTTAACATCTTCAATAAAGCAAGCTTTCTGGAGCTTCTCGACCTCCTCCTGTATAACTTGATTATTCTCGGGACTGAATACTCTTCTTCTCTGATTCACAGGCTTGATCTCCTTATTCACATTGAGTTCGTGACATAAGAAATTTGGGTATATCCCAGGCATATCCTCATGACTCCACGCAAAAGTTTACTTTCTGCTTCTTAGGAAAGTTATCAATTCCTATTTTAGTGAGGCTTCCAACGATGAACCTACTTGAGTAGTTCGTTCAGGGTGCTCTTCGTCCAGAATGATGTTTTCAGTAGCTTCCACCACTTGACCCTTCATGAGTTGCGACTCATCTCTAGGATCCAATGTTTCAATTTCTGCACCTTCATCCACTTGATAGGTAGTAGTTTTTTTCCTTGATTCCTCCAGTTCCTCTTGCTCGGCGGATGAATAATAGCATTCCCGAGCTACTTCTTGATCACTTTTCATAACTCCTACTCCAAAATTTATTGGAAATTTTAGGCACTGATGTACCGTAGATGGTACAGCCTCGAACTTCTTCAATCCTACTCTTCCCATGATGATATTGTATGTTGATTGAACATTCTTATCCATCACGAAGAAGCGTATTCTTTTTGTTCGATAAGCAGGCCACGTACCAATGAATATATCCAATTTGATCGTCCCAAGTGGAAATACTTTCTCGCTAGCAAAACCGAGGAGGGGTCTATGATAAGGCTCCAGTTGAGATAGCTTTAGATTTATACTATCGAAGCACGAGTAGAACATAATGTCTGACGAGCTACTATTGTCTACCAGTACTCTTGAAATCATTACCTCCTTCATCCGCATTTTGATCACCAATGGGTCATCATGAGGATATAGAACACCTGCGAGGTCGTTCTTTGAGAAACTAATGACCAATTTTTCTTTATTTACCTTTCTCGGGTGATCCTCCTCAGCTAGATTTATTCGTTGAATGTATGAGCAAGCTTGAGCCTCACAAAGGTAAGGTTTTCTCTCTGCAGTAAGGTCTCCTCCTCTTGCATCTCCACCTGTAATAACATTACAGTCAAATGACCCAAAGCGTATTGAAAATACCTCACGTTCTGGCTGCCTTGGTCTCTTGGGAAGATCTAGGTCGTCTTCTGGATCAACTTTATGGTCTCTTTTCGTGTTATCCTCTACTCGACGAGGAGATCTAGACCTCTCTCTTGTTCGATCGTTGTTTCTTCTTTCATTTCTCCGATCAACATACTTTGCCAGTTTTCCTCGTCTGATGAGTGTTTCAATCTCATTCTGAAGAGCTGTGCAATTTTTGGTCATATGGCCATGATCTTTGTGAAACTCGCAATATTTTGCCTTATTCCTCCTGTCAGGGTCTGCCTTCATTTTCTCTGGCCAGTTTAATTCCTCGTTGTTCTTGATTTCTTCTAGAACATGGTTAATGTCTTTCTTCAAAGGAGTATAATTATCAAATTTCTTCAATACTTCCCATGACGACCTTGTTTTTGAGTGTTGTCACTACCATTGTTCTTATGCTCTTTCTTCTTAGCTTTACCACCTTCCACCTTGGTTTCTTTGGCATCCATATTCTTCTTCGCAGCCATAGCCTCCTCTACATTCATAATCTTGGTTGCTTTTCCCATCAGTTCTGACATGGTTCTAGGTGGATCTTTGGCCAAAGTGTAGTACAACTTATTGGGCAGTAGTCCACTCATCAAGGCGTTAATCGTTGTCTTTTCCACATAATCAATGACTTTGAGTTTCTCGTTATTAAAACGAGTTATATAATCTCTGGTACTCTCACCAGCTTTTTGTCTAACACTTAACAAATGCGCTACTCGCTTAACTGGATTTGCCCCAAAATAGAAATTCCCAATGAATAACTCGTCCAGTTGAAAGAAAGTTGAGATCTTACCCCGAGGAAGATTATTATACCATATTTAAGCAGATCCGGTAAGAGTTCCCGAGAATACTCTGCATCTCATCTTATCTGGAACAGCATAGATGTCGGCTGCATCTTGGTATTGTTCTATATCAAGGACAGGGTCGGCTTTTCCATCATATTTGGGGGTCACAACAGGTGATTTGAACTTTGATGGTGTGGGAAAATCTACAATGGGTTGAACAAAAGGTGTTCCTTGAACAAAAGTTCGTTATAGAGGGTTATTGGCTTTAGCCATTTCCCCTAATCTATCATACAGCCTTTGAATAGAGCCTTTCCACACATCGTTTCCTTCCTCGGTCCTGTTGGTTCGAGCAACTGATCGCGTTGATGTGGCTTCCTGGGATCTATCTTTACGAGCAGCTGGTCGCGACTGGGCAGATCCTTCCCTTAAGTCTGATGGTCGTCGAAAACTCCTCGATGCGGCTCTAGGAGGACTTTTTCTCCTCCTAGGACCTAATCGATCAAAAGGAGATACCCTGCTTAACCTTTCTAGTGCACTAGTCCTTTCTGGAGAGAGAGTGATACGTTATTTAGTATTTGTGGCTCGCACTGACGAAGTTCGTCCAGGTTGATAAGAAAAATCTTCAGACTCCTCAGTACGATATGAATCGGTACGCCTAGTACGCGAAGAAAGTAAACGGGTATTTCTTTGAATACTTCACGGTCCTGAATGGGTTGGTGCACCGCCATGGAGGGTTTGTATGAGTTGTCGCATAGTTTCTTGCAGGGCTGTCTAACCCTGGGCCAGATTTGTCATTATTCCATCCAGATCTGGAATATTTGGCGGAGCAGATCGATTTGGAGGGCTTCCAGCATTTCGATTGCTGGGTTCTGGAATATCAGCTATTTGTGATGAATTTTTTTGATGAAAAACGATATTACCAGTCGTTTTCCCATAGACGGCACCAATCTGTTGATGTAAAAAATTAGATTGTATCTAATTTTTTAATCACAGATAAAATAAAATGAGACAAAGAAATTTTAAAGTGGTTCAGCCTTATAAGAATGGCCTACGTCCACTGTTTTTGTTATTGTTGACTGTTTGAGAATTCTCGATTACAAGTTTTATCAAGAAATTCCGGTCCCCCTACAATGAGGATAATACAATGTATTTATAGCCCTAAGGCTGTAATGTGAAAGGGTAATACATTCAATGCCCCTTAAGCGTATACATCTGTATGATAATAATAATAAGCATTTAATGCGCAGTCAATCTGTTGGTTATCCTGCTATTAATGCTTTGTTCGAGGTGCAGCTCGGACCGCCTGAGCTGCTCATACCGCCTAAGTAACTCGATATTCATAAGTTGCTCGGTACTCAAAAATAGAGTTCTTGTTGGTCGGAGCGTCTGAGTTGATCGGGGAAGCAGAGTTCCTCGTTGCAGTATGGTTCCTCGAAGTCAAGGTGTTGTTCGAAAGTGTTTATCGTTGCCATGCAAATTGCCACGTGTCTTCACTCAATTGAGCCATGTCAGCAGACTAAATTTGGTATCAACACCTACCGTCTCCACAAGGTATATCTTGAGGCAATTCACGTACACTCAGGTATATCAAATGGCTTGTCCACACATAACGATGAATGACTTCCTTTATAGGTAAGAGGCACATTGTGGAAGTCATGCTAAAGTGTAGAACCCTTCCACTAGCCCACCAAATGCATCAACGTCGTATAAGTGTCTATCGTAGGACACTCATACCTAGTTTTCCAGTTATAATGCAAAATTCTGCTGAAATTCTGGGTCACCTTACCACCCGAATTTTTGCGCTATTTCGCCCATTTTTTAAAACAGAACCATGTCCATGAGTCTGGAAACAAGTCAAATCGTGTCTTACATCATGTACCCTATTTTCCCCACACTCGGGTCCTTTTCAGCATTTTTTTTCATCCTAGGCAAACATAATACAAGTGGAACCTAATTATAATAACCATGCTAAGCATTTTTACTTTCTCCATCGTTTCAAAATATACCGAAAACATTTTCCCCTTTTTTCAAAAGAAAACCAAAATACCAAAAACATTCCTCTTTCCCTCAAAATAAACCAAAATCATGTATCCTCTCAAGTATGTTCACGTACCCTGATTTTGGCTTGGCTCCCTATTGGCTTCGATCTTCCGTTGAACCACTGTGAAGCCCAACTACTTCCTCTGCTGATTCCACCGAGTTTGAGATGTCCTTTAGAAAGCTATTCATGGAAAATGTAGACCAGATTGTGAATGCTCAACCGAATCTGATGACCACCCATAACACTCTCCCATCACACAGAACTGGGGGGAATGCCATCTTCCCAGAAGGAAATCCCTATTTTGATCCCTCTACCCAAATCAAGTCTGTTGAAACACCCTACACGCCTACAATCTCACCAAAACCCCTCAAGGTTTTCCCATCCTTTCTTCTGCATCCTATGAGATTCATCGATCAAGCTTTGGTTTTCCAACTGATCCTACATTTTCGTTCATAGGGGTGTTCTCGGTTCGGTCCGATCCCGTTTTTAGGATTTTTACGGACCGAATCGATTAAATCGATCCTAAAAAAGGGACCACGATCGGACCGATTGTACCGTGTCTTCCGGGCCTAGTTGGTCTATTTTTTTATAGGGTCGGTCCGGTATAACTTGTCGATCCTAATATTATTAAAATAATCATTTTAAAAATTAAAATTCCCTTTAAAAAATGTCCAACCTGTGTTAAGTTCAAAAACATTAATATTTTGTTGTTAACAGCAAAAATTAAGGGTTATCACATAACAAATGAGTGTGCTTTGTAAACTCTTCTGAACATTACCATTATTGGAGAAGAAGTTGCTGCTAAGAAACAAACACTGAAGAGTGTTACAGATTACATTATAGATATAATCTCTAAACGTGCAGAATTTGGTTATAATTATGGTGTTATACTTATACTTGAAGGCCTAATTGATTTCATTCCAGAGGTACAACATCTTATTATAGATACTAATGAAATCTTAGCACATGATGTTGTTGATGAAAATGGATAATGGAAAAGGAAACTTGAAAGCCAAGCTCATCAGCTATTTGAATTTTTACGTCAAGTAATTTAAGATTGAAAAGGACCCATATGGATATGGATATGTACAGGTTGCCGAAATTGAAACTGAAAAAATGATTATTGAAATGGTGGAAACGGAGTTAGAGAAAATGAGAAAGGAAGGAACCTATAAAATGCAATCCCACTTTTTCGGTTATGAGGGTAGATGTGGTTTGCCTTAAAAATTTGATGCTAACTACTGTTATGCATTACGTTATGTTGTTGTAGCACTCCTTTAATTTGGGAAGACTAGATTGGTTTCCATAGTGGGAAATTTGCATGCGGCGATTAAAGAATGGACAGGAGGTGGAATAAGCCTTGACTTATTTAATGGATGTGGATAGGAGACATGGAAAGTTGAAGCCTATGATTATATATATTAATATGCAACCAGTCCAGGTCGGTCCAGATCGATTATTTAATAACGAGGATCGAGTACCGGACCGGCTAGACCATTTTGACAAAAAAAATCTGGACCGGACCAATGAAAAAAATTAGATAAAATAGGGCGGTCCAGTTCGGTCCGTCGGTCCAATCAGTTTTTTGAACACATCTAGTCATTCGTACCCACTCATACAACCTCAACCAACAACATCTACACATATAACAAGGGTTCTAAACATCCTAGAACCCGAAACCAACAACAAGTTTTGATTAAATCCTAAGTTTCTCGAATTGGAAAATTATTGGGGTTTATTCGTTTTAACTCCCGAAAATCCGTTTTATCCACGAAAAACCAACCCAAAATCTTTAGGGTTTGCTATTACCAAACTACGATATGAGATTTATGCTCAAAAGTAAATAAAGCAAGTAAACACTTGCCTCGTGGATAAAATTCGACGATCCCGAGTCGAGTCCAGCGGAGTTTGTACCGAAATCTTCCTTTTCTCTTCTTTTTCTTCCTTCCTCTCTCTCTTCTCTCTTTTCTTTCTATTCTCTGCCCCTCATCCTCCTTATATAGGGAGAAAAGGGTTTATACCCCTTAAAACCCAAAAATGACTCGTTTACTCAATCGCGAGTCCCTATTCGTTTAAAAATTCCTGAAACTCAATTTCGACCATCGGACACTCTTCTTTGACTATCTCGGCCATTTCGAGACCCACCGCGTAGTCGAAATTTCCATCCGAGGCACTTGACCGCAATCCACTATTTTAACCCATTGCATCTCACTGCGGGTTTTCCAATTAAAATCTTAATTTTTTTCGCTTTACTCAACGGCGACATATAATTAAAATACTTCGACATATTTACTTAACCCCAAAAGTAAATACAACACCCATCGAAAATCATCTAATCCTTGAAAATCCCAAAATTTAATATTTCGGGAAATTTCCCAAATCTCCAATTTATACCCAATTATGGAATTTAATTATCCCCAAAAGGACGGGTTGTTACATTACCCGTGAGTTTTATGTAATTTGAATGAATTTGGAAGTTATATATTGAACCCTTGAATTAAAAATTGATATAGGATTGATTCTTACATGTATACAGTAGAAGTACACAAAATTATGATGTATCTTGGTGAAGAAATCTGGTTTTTATGGTGTTATTAATTAAAAAGTAATGAACTAGGGTTTTTAAGAAATAAATTTAGATTTATGAATTTATTAATGCTTAAATTGTGTTTTTATGATTCTGGCACATTAGGAATTACCCATATATGTTGATTTGATGTTATGTACCTTTGGTTGGGAGTTTGGGATGGAGTAATTAAGGTTTGAGGGGTTAAAAATGGTGAAACCCATAACAGTCTAGAGGTAGAATATGATAGCTGTAGAGGCGAATCGATTCGGTCCAAGCCGAATCGACTCGACTGCCCAGTTTTGACCAATTTTCTCCTTTTGTTTAGAATCCTTGGAAAATAATTTGGGATTAAATTGTGGGAATTATTTTAATATATTTAGGATTATATTAGAATACCATTAGGCCTAGTTTGGGTGTTGGGCTTAGTCTTATAATGGGGAATTTAGGGTCAAATGAAATTAGGCTAAATTAAGAGAATTACCTCAAATTTGGAGAATAATTCGGGTCATGGGGATTCGAGGGAAATGATTACTTTGACGAGTAAGATATAGTGATTTACCTACTGATATTATGGGTAGAACAATGTGTACACTTCAAGCGGTGAGAGCGTATGTTGAGAAGTAAACTTGTAATTCATAAATACGTGGAATATTCGGGATATAAATATACTACGTATGAGACTTGGGATATGGGACGTGCGTATACCATATTAATGCTATGAATATATAGGTGGGGTGAATGACTATTGTATGATTTCTTATGTGTATGACATACCTATGTTGCTTGCTATCGCGGGAGGTTTTGAAAGAGGACAATCTTATCTTGATGTGTCATTTGGGGGATTTTAGATTGATACCTCAAAACATAGAACTTAGGTTTGATCATCATTAGTGAGAACAATGGTGTGCACGGTCATTTGGGTGCGTAGGTATGTGTGTATCCCAAAGGACTAGAACTATGTTCGCCTCCATTTGTGTGTGATTTGTATTTATGGTTCAAGAGAGACACCGAACCGATTGTCCTTATTTAGTACGAGATGTATTGGGACTTGATAGTAGAGTATGCATGCACCGCAATTGAGCCTATGGGTGTCGTCTATATATATATATATATATGTGTGTGTGTGTGTGTGTGTGTGTGTGTGTGTGTGTGATATTATTCTTACAGATTTAGTAGATGATAAAGATAGACATATATAAAATAATTTAAGTTGTGAACACGTAACTATTAATTGGGGATTTATTACATGAGTTGGAAAGTTATATAAATACATAATAATGTATTATATGGGTAATATAGGTGAACACATTTTGGGATAATTTAGAAGGCGTGTGATTACAAACTAGTTAGGTAAGATAATAGTAACTATAATGGGCTAGAATTACATTAGTCATGCACAATAGTTGAGAGGTGAGAATCTCAAGTGAGAGCCGAAAAGCTAACACGTATATAGTATTTGATTTTCATCATTTTAAATACTTGTTAAATGTTTTCAAACCATTTTACATTCGGGCTCTGAACCGTTTCTTGCAAACCTATTTTCCTATCTATATTATTGTAGGTGTCCATCCACATGGACATCCAGCTTAGGAGTTCTCTGAAGATCGACGTGTTGCAGCTATTGTGGAAATTGCAGGTCATCGTAATTAAATGCCTCCACTATCTATCAATTCTGGTTCTGATGTGTAGACCTTTCAGTCAGAGCATGTTGCCCATTTCTAGTTATTTGCATATCTCAGAGATTGTACTCTTTTATTACAGTTATTGAATTTAGTCTCTATTCACAGGAT
Organism: Sambucus nigra; assembly: GCA_949130495.1. Lineage (NCBI taxonomy): Eukaryota > Viridiplantae > Streptophyta > Magnoliopsida > Dipsacales > Adoxaceae > Sambucus > Sambucus nigra. Next base: position 257,393,542 of record OX422213.1, on the reverse strand, counting down.
TGTATTAGATTTTAGGCTCGTGTGTTTTATCCAGTCTCGGTTTATTATTCAGTTATTCATTATTCTTCGTATGGATTCAATGTGGTTTATTATTTAATTTAAATTATTGCATGTTGATGTAAAAAGATTAAAAGTTTCTTACACTAGCTTAATTAATTATTACGTGATTAATAAAGTAAATGTTTTTTGACAATGATACTAAGAATGAACCAACTGGATACTTCGATTTAATTTAACAAAGGACTGCTCACCCGGTATTTAATTGGGCGGGTGTCACAAATGTCCCTCAAGGTTAAAGAAGAAGTAGTGAAGTAATTAAACATAGGCTTCATTCGCATAGTCGAATACCCTACGTGGCTTGCAAACATCTTGTCGAAATCAGGAGGGAAAGTCCCCATGTGCGTCGACTATCGAGATCTGAATAAGTCCATCTCCGATTAGATTTCCTACCATCCCATGGAGGGAACTAAAGTTTGGATCTTCGAATTCCCAAATGAAGACATCCTCTTCACCTATCATAAGCACCTCAGATGGTGGATGTTCTTCCACGGAGCTGCCAACAAGAAAGGATGTGGTATTAGGATACTTCTGATCGCTCTAGATGACTCTCACATCCCGATTGCAATTAAGCTAGATTTCCCTTATACTAAAAATATGACTAAATACGAGGCATGAACCGTAGGGCTCAAGATCACCCTCGAGAAAGGAATAAAACACATAGACGATTATGGAGACTCAACCCTCATTGTCAGAAAAATTCTCAGGAAATAAAAATTCAAAAATAAGAAGATCCTACCCCTCCATACTCACCTAGAAGAGCTTGCCTCATAATTCAAAGATTCCACCTTTTATTACCTTCCTCACTCAAAGAATAGCCTAGCCTACACACTAGCAACCTTAGCATCCATGGTCGATATGCCTGAGGTAATAATAATGGCCTCCTTTTTAGTTCAGAAACAAACTTCATCCACCCACTACTACCACATCGCGCTCGTTACTAAAGAAGATTCAGGCATGGTAGGATTGTGGTATTATGGCTTTTGGCACCTTCTCAAAAATGGTAGGTATCCCCAAGACGCGAATAAGAAAGACCCTGCGACCCTTCACAAGCTGGCTACCCTTGTACATCATCTGCGATAAAGCGCTCTATAAGGACATGATTTTATAAATGTCCGTCACAATAAATTATGTCGTATACCGCTACAAGTCGTTGAAGAATTGAGGAAGGTTACATCTACAAAAGACGGATCCGATTTATAAGTGGAATTCAACATTCAAGCACCAAGATGATTTTGGTAAAATATGTTTAAGTTCCATTTACATTTTATATTAAAAGTGTTGGGATATTTTTTTTCATAAAGGTTAAAATATTTTTCTAATTATAATAAATGGCTTTTGAAATTTTTATAAATGGTTTTTATTTTTTTAAAAACATTTTTTATAAAAGTTTTTGTTACAAACATTTTTTAATCTCGTAGGCTTAAAGGATTTAAGGTTTACAAATGTTTTCAAAGTTTGTTGACGAACCTCAGGATTGACGTCGTGGTCGTTTAAACGAGATTACATGTCATCTCGTTTGAACGAGATAAGCAGTCGTTCGAACAACGCTGCTTTTTAAGCTGACACGCCACAGCCAAAATGATTGTTATATAAAGGCAGTCAGTTTATGTTTTCCGTGGAGAAGAGTTTCACAAATCTGAGAGAGATTGTTTTCTTTAACTGGTAGAAGAATAACTCGATAAAATCAATTGGCAGATTGTTTTCTTCTCCATTTTAAAGGGTCCAAAGTTTTGTTTTATTTTCCAATTCACAATTCTAATTACTTTTATGTGAATTTTTTTATGGAACTCAAGACATATTTTTGTGGGAATTTTATACTGCTGATTTAGGTTCCTTTTATGGTACTGGGCTGAAGACTGAGGTCATTGATGTTCGCTACATGTGGATCTTTGCTGAAGATTAGACTGCGATTCATGTGGTTTCGCTGCATGGGATCCATTGTTGACTCCAGATTGCGCGTCTATGTAGGTTTGTTGAGGTAAACTTATTGTAGATTTTATTGTAATTGTAAATTACGATTTAATTATAGTGAAATAAAAGGTTTTTCCCTGAGGGAAGTTTTCTTGAAATCAGTGAGTTAACATATTTGTATTTATTGGTTTGACACATGCACACACGTAGATTTTGTTTAAGGGCTGAATTAATTTGATTCAAAAAATGACTCTAATTAAATAAGTTTGTAATTGGAATTTGCGCATTTATTTGAATCTTTATCACACATGCTTTTTACAAATTGGTATCAGAGCTTTTTAAAGCGAGTGCACACCTTTTACAAATTGGTATCAGAGCATATTACGCTAATTTATCGTGTATTCCTATTTTTTCGCAAGATTGTGTGATATTGATTTTTTTTTAAATCATATTTTTAAAAATTGTCGCAATGTTTCCAAGTGAAAACCTATATAATCGGTTGCTAAATTTTTATGGGGCTAATTATGCTTACTAGAAAGCCCGCATGAGATCCCATTTAAAAGCAATTGATGAAAGAGTTTGGGTCATTTATGAAAGAGGTTGGAATCCTCACACTATCACCGTGAATAATGTCACAAATTTAAAACCTGTGTCAGACTAGACTGAGGATAAGTTTAGGTGGAGCACTTTTAATTCACGAGGGCTTAGTGAAATTTCCATACACATCACCCCTGACGAGTTCCGACGTATTATGACGTTCACCACATCTAAAGAAGTGGGCGATTTTTTACAACTCACACACGAAGGCACTAACGCGGTCAAAGAGTCTAAAATTAAAATTTTGACCACTCAATTTGATACTATAACCATTCTTGGGACTGAGTGTTTTGATGACTTTTATGCACATTTTTCTGATATTGTCAATACTAGTTTTAATCTTCGTGAGCCTATACCTGATGCACGCGTGGTTAAAAATATTTTAAGATCACAGTCAAAATGTTTTGTCCCTAAAGTAACGGTTTTAAATACCTTAGGTAATTTGAATCGTCTGAAATTAGAAGAATTGGTTGGAGACCTCCAGACATATGAGATTGACATGTTTCCTGACACTGTCAAGCCTAAGGATAGAGGTATAGCACTCAAAGCCCAGTCTAAAAGGAAAAAGAAAGCGAGTTTTGTGAGTTCGAGTCTGATTTTGTTATGGACATGCTTGCAAAGAAGTTAAAAAAAATTCTCAAGTTTTCAAAACAAAATTCTTCCAATAAAAAGTTTTTTGAGAAAAAGAAAGATAAGGCCAAAGAAAGCGGTGAGAAAGAGAAAGAGGGTGAGGGAGATTTAGAAAAAGTAACACGTTTTAAGTGTGAGGGAAAAGGGCATAAGTCATTTGAGTGTCCCGCTAGACTTAGGAGAGAGGGCAAGAAAGTTGTTGTGCCAGCCACCCTTAGTGATAGTGAGGAAGAGGTGAGTGATATCGGGGATAAAAATTCACAAGGAAATTTTGTTGCCTTTTTAGCTAGTCACGTGAGCACACCCAGTTTGTCTCCACGACGATGAGGATATATGTGCACGTGAGACCCACCCCCGAGAATGATTTGAGTGCTTATAGCGAGTCTGAGAGTGAGCACGCTAGTGAGGCTGATAGTGAGCTCTAGATCGCATTTAGAGATTTATACGCCGAGACCTTACAGACTAAGAAATTGAATAAGGAGCTAGGTATTAGGGTGAGAGATTTGGAGAGAGGGTTAGAAAGTTTTAAGTAGTTTGAGTCAAAAGAAAGTCAACTCGAAAAGGTGAAGGTTTCATTGAGTGAACAGTTGATAGCCTTATGTCGGAAAATAGTGAACTTATAACCCGCGTGTCACAATTAGAGAGAGATCTTAAGCACGCCCTGGAGGATAAATTCAATTTAAAGAACACATCTAAGAAGGAAGGAAAGATGGTTCTCAATCCCATTTTGGGTAGTGGTAAGAGTTTAGGAATAGGTCATGACGGTGTGTCCACTTCACATGTTACACCCGAGTCGGTTCCCACTTTAGTGTTAGATTCACATGGATCTCAACCCAACCCACCTAGGCGTCCCGTACTTGTTAGGAGAGCGCGTAGGAGACATTTTGAGAGAGGTGTACCTAGGTCTGTTTATGTTTGTACACACTGCAAGAAGAGAGGACACCTTAGAGAGTTTTGTTTTTAGTTGGTTCATGTGTCACATTTTGCTACTACACGTGTTCACACACACGCTCCTACACTTGATGCTTCGGATGATTACACGAGAGAGTTTGCACACATTAGGGAGCAGGTACTATTTTTGGTTAAGACTTCACATAACTTGATGGAGTTTTTTCGTAGGATGCCACCACCTTTAGAAAACTCCATCTCACCTACCGGTTGAGGTCTAGACTTATTTGCTAGCATAGGTTGATTTGCTGATGATATTTTTTTGCCTATTGCTAATGTGTATCATTTTTTTATTAATTTTTTGCTTTTGAAAAATTTTGAAATTTACAAAAATATTTTATTAGGATAAAATTTTTGAAAAAGTCAAAAAGAGTTTTGTAGTTTGTTTTACACCGTTTATGGATGGACATTTAGGATGACCTTAATTCTATATCCATGTGATGATTTGATAGTGTTTTGATATGCGTCATCATTCCATTTTTGTGCTTTACTGTTCGGAGTCATTGAGATTTTATTAGATGTTACTACCTGCATGTTTGACTCATAAGTTCCTTTAATGCACACTTGCAAAAATTTGTTTAATTATTGTACAGTTTATCACATGTTGGTCGGAGTGTTGTCATCTTAATTCTGTCTTTAAAACGAACCCTATGCGATAAAAATTGACAATGGAAGTAGTGCATGTAAAAACTGTTTACCATGAGGAATTTAATTGCAACAAAATATGATGAGTGATTCACGGGAAAGGGATGCGAGAGTTTAAAATTAACTCGTCGTGAAAGCCGCCGTTTAAAAGAGCCCGAAAAAATTTAAAGGCAATAAAAAGATAAATATGCCAAAAGGGGCCACCTCAAAAAGGAAAATATAATTATTACTATTTATGAGGGAGTTTGAATGGAAAGAAATGAAAAACGGGTTTGCACGTCCTGACAGTGTCTTGAAAAAGCATTCATAGTTTTAGACATTATTGGTGTGGGAATCACTATTGACTTTGATGTGTTGATGAATTAAGTCGATGTCATTTAAATTCAACACTTTTTAACGCCTAAGGATGATTTTGAGATCCATTCGATAGGAGTACACGTATGCATCGTGCACATATGATATATTTGATTGCGTTGATTTACCTATTGAATATATTCACACCCATTCATTCCATATCCATGATTTGGTTGACTTAGTGTAAATTCATGGTGTGATTTTCTTTGTATGAAAAAATAAAAATCAAAAATAGTTTGTGAAGTATGTTTGAGTATCTCTTTAATTGTGACAACTCCATGCTTGATTGTTTATTCGTCTCCATGTCTATTTTGGTCAAATAAAAAGGAGGAAAACGAATTATGGGGGAGTTTTTGCATTATGGGGGAGATTTGATAAATTGATTTGATTTATTGTTATGTCATTTCAAACTCGATGCGTCAAGAGGTATTTGCTTTGTCTCATGTGTAGGTACAATTAAAGATCACTAAGTTGCACACCCTGATGAGAAAAGCTTGAAGTTTTGAAGAATTGATTGTTGAAGCAAAGTTTGACGACTGGACATTTTATCTTTCCACTTTTGTTCATGGGAGGGTAGATTTGTATAGGTCATTTTGCGTTTGATAATTCATTTGTCTTTATTTTGTACCGGCATAGACATAGGGGAGATTTGTAAGGACGTGAATTTATAAATGTCCGTCACAATTTATTAAGTCGTATACCGCTACAAATCATCGAAGAATTGAGGAAGGTTACATCTACCAAAGACGGATCCAAATTACAAGTGGAATTCAACATTCAAGCATCAATATGATTTTGGTAAAATATGTTTAAGTTCCATTTACATTTTATATTAAAAGTGTTGGGATATTTTTTTTCATAAAGATTAAAATATTTTTCTGATTATAATAAATGGTTTTTGAAATTTTTATAAATGGTTTTTGTTTTTTTAAAAACATTTTTTATAAAAAAATTTGTTACAAACGTTTTCTGATCTCGTAGGCTTAAAGGATTTAAGGTTTACAATTTTTTTCAAAGTTAGTTGACGAACCTAGGGATTGACTTCGTGGTCCTTCAAACAAGATCAATGTCGTTCAAACGACACGTCATCTCGTTCGAACGAGATAAGCAGTCGTTCGAATGACACTGCTTTTTATGCCGACACGCCATCGCCTCAATGATATTTATATAAATCTTGTCACTTTATGTTTTGCGTGGAGAAGAGTTTTACAAATCTGAGAGAGTTTGTTTTGTATAACTTCCAGAAGAATAACTCGATAAAATCAATTGGCAGATTATTTTCTCCTCCATTTTAAAGGGTTCAAAGTTTTGTTTTGTTTTTTAATTCACAATCCTAATTACTTTTACGTGAATTGTTTTGTGGAACTCAAGACATATTTTGTTGCGGATTTTATGCTGCTAATTTAGGGGCATTTTATGGTACTGGGCTGAAGACTGAGGTCATTGAGGTACACTACGTGTGGATCTTTGCTGAAGATTGGACTGCGGTTCATGTGGGTTCGCTACATGGGATCCATTACTAACTCTAGACTACGCATCTATGTAGGTTTGTTGAGGTAAACTTATTGCAGATTTCATTGTAATTGTAAATTGTGATTTAATTATAGTGAAATATAAGGTTTTTCCTTGAGGAAATTTTTCCTGAAATCTGTGAGTTAGCATATTTGTGTTTGTTGGTTTGACACACGCACACGTAGATTTTCGTTTAAGGGTTGAATTAATTTGATTCAAAAATTGACTCTAATTAAGTAAGTTTATAATTGGAATTTGTGCATTTATTTGAATCTTTATCACACAGACTTTTTACAAATTGGTATCAGAGCTTTTTAAAGCGAGTGTGCACCTTTTACATGCTTTTCAAGAGAAACTTTGATATAACCCACTTGCATTACATAGCAGGGGTTGGGATGGAAGAGGTGATGCAAAAAATCCACATAGGCGAATACGGGCCCCACATGAGTGGTCACATGCTTGCCAAAAAGATCATTTGTCAAGGTTACTACTGGACAACCATGGTCAAAGACTACACTATTTATGTTTGAAAATGTCTTAAATACCAGCAGTTTGGTAATCTCTAACACTTGGCTCCTCGATAGTTATATAACATGACCTTTCCATGTCCCTTATCCACCTAGGGCATAAACATCATAGGGAAAGTCACTCTCAAAGCTTCAAATGGCATGAATTTATCTTAGTCTCCATTAACAACTTCACTAAATGGGTCAAATCTGAGTCATATGCGGTACTGAATGCAAAGAAAGTGGCCAAGTTCATCAGGAAGAACATTATCTACCGCTATAGAGTTCCCCACGAATTTGTGTCAGACAATGGACTCCACTTCGAGGTTGATCTCACTGAATTAGTCTATGAATATGTAATTCAATGGCATAAGTTATCTCCTTACTGATCGCAAACCAATGGTACTGTTGAAGTCGCTAATAAAAGCCTCAAGATCATCATCAACAAGACGATTGAAAGCGGTAAACACTGGGTCGATCGAATCCCATATGCTCTCTGGGGATATCGTACCTCCATCAGAACACCCACTCGGGCTACTCCCTATTCTCTAGTATACAGCATGAAAACAGTTCTCCCTGTTTAATTAGAAGTACCCTCTCTAGGGTTATGCTCGAAAGTAAGGTCAGTGAAGCAGACTAGTATCAAAGCCGGTATGACAAACTCTCTCTCCTAGATGAAAAGATATTGAAAAATCTATACCACATACAAGGGTACCATCATCAGATTACGCGATTATTCAACAAAAGGGTCAAGGACCGCGCTATCCAAGAAGGAGATCTTGCCCTCAAGGAAATTATAGAACCCGTCTGGGACCAGAGATGAAAGTTCAAACCTAATTGGAGTGGCCCTTACATTATGCAGAAAAGCATATTTGGTGGCGCCTCTATTCTCACAGATCTCGACGGGGAGGAAATCGTGCGTCCAATCAACTTGGACTGTCTCAAAAGGTTTTACCCTTAGGCCAAACTCTCGTCGCTCTACGACTCTTCTCATCCCCCTTCTATTCTTAAAAAAACCATCATTTCCTTCTACTTAGAATTACTTAGGACCTAATCCTCTCATAATCCCCTTTTCAGAAGAAAAAATCACAAATTTTCAAACCCACAGAGGTACGTAGGCATCCCATAAGACACACATGGGCGCAGTCCTTTCTCTCTCCTAAAATGCTATTATTTTCCCCTATAAGAACGACGGTCTCTCTTATTGTTTAAATGAATAAAAGGATTATGCATGCCTTACTGATTGGTATAGACAGTTCAAATACAAAATTCATCAAAAACACAACAAAATATGTCAAAATAACTATTCTTTTATTAAAAAAAAATTAGGAATACAGCTATTACATGACGTATCAGTGATGGGAATAAAATAACCCACTCCCTAGAAAACCCTCATACAATATAAAAAGCCATCAACAGCTTCAAAAAAAGATATAAACACCTACTCAAAACCAAACACAACTTTCCCATAAACTTTTAAAAACCTACACAAAATTCTCATACCCCGAAAGACCTTATTTTCAACTACCTGATGGACCCACTTAATCATCATTGTTTGTACCTATAGGTCCCTAAGAATCCCGCTTATGGTTGTGGATCCAAATATGCTTCATGCGACGATATGCCTTTATAAGCTTGGATGAATTCATGACACCCTCTCCAAGGTGTTGGACATTACGAGCCATCTCTTCCCAGTCGCCTCAGCTAGAATCTTTTCAACCACCCGCCTCCACAACCACTTTAGGTAGTCCCTTGATATGAACCCAGCCTCCCCATCAGATTATGATAGACGGGTAGACGGACGATGGCACTACCATAAAGGACTCAATATCATCCTCAAAGACTCAGTCAAGTCCTCCACTAGAAAAAAAAATTAGTGATGCAGGGAGCAATAACTTGCTCCCAACCTACTTGGCACAGAAGCTGCTATATAAAGTAAAAAAAAAGTCTAGTGAAGACCCACCAAACACATGTATCGGTAATCCTCCAACTGCAAAAATAGGTTGCAAGTTACCCCACCATGGTATGGACCAACGAAGGCATTAGTACCCATGATCTACAGTCCAGTTAACCTAATTCTCCGTCGATGGACTGAAGCTAAAGAAGGCCCTAGAAAAAAAGTTGGTAACACCCAAAAGAGGGTACTCAGGAGGGGCCGTCGGGCGTAGTCTCCAGGATAACCACATAAACAGCATGACAGGGCTCCCCGAAAGAAGTCATTCTAACCCTCCTTTTAGGCATCTAGACTATTCAAATTCTCCGTTAATATCATCGTAACTAGCCACAATGCTATTGTGGCTACCTGAGGGTCAGCCGTCAAATCACCCCATCACTAGTAGAAGCCAGGTAGTCAAATCGAGGGCTAAACCGCCGGCAAAGTTGTTATCAGTAAAATCCCTCCAGTATATAGAATTCATAACCGTTAGGAGAACGATGTTCCCACTATGCACTAATGGTTGAGCAACTGAAGGGGAGACATGAAACAACTCATCTAATGACACCTGAGGAGAATGGGATAAATATATCATAGCAACCGCTACACTAGGGTGGACACCTACCATCGGAGAAAATTCTTCGTAGGTGGGACACACCTCATATAGACCAAATTAAAAGACGTGATTCTTAAGGTACCAGAATTATACTGCTACTTCCAAGAGATTTCAATCTATGGGATGATTATACCACAAGGAGACATGGCACAGACCTAAAACTTTGTAGTTAACATTATAGAGGCACGTGACCTCTAAACCCTCGAGGTAAGCTGGAAAAGACTCGGACACTATAAGTGCCATTACAGAAGAAGAAAAAGTTTGCAAAGGAAATAAATTGGGATGTGATGATGAAATCCATCCCCAAAGTCCATCTTTTATAATAAAAAAGTCCACAAAGGACAAACAATTCAAGAATCCACCGGACTTTCTGGTCCCAAAGTACCCAGAAGTACACAAGAAATGCAATCAAAGCTAAGGAAGTGATTTGGACTTGACCCTTATGCCAATAGGCAGGCCAAAGAGTATGTTGATCGGCAACCCCTCTTTTTTAGAAGATTCTTCACTTTCCTCTTTTGTACATATCATTTCCAAAATAAAAATTTCTTTTGCTTATATAAATTTATACTTCGAGTTTTTCTTTTTTGAAATTCCTTACTTTTCTCTTTTGTACATAACTTCCCAAAATATAAATTTATTTTATTTACAAAAAAATCAATCTTCGAGTCCTTCTTTTATTTGTTTCATTTTACCTTATCTTTGCAAATAATAAAAAAAACTCAGTAGAAAATCAAAGTGAACGTAGAGTAAGCCATTAAATCAAGATAACACAAAAATGCATTTCTTATATTTAACTTGTCCAGAATAATTACATTTTCTTACAGGTAAAAGCAAAAAAGGAAAGAAGAACGAAAAAAAAAGTATATATATATATATCGAGATGCAATCCAAACCCTCCAAAGCCTCTCACAACCCCCTCGCAGTTAACCACCTTTGTGAATGCATTTTCCTCGGCGACGAGCGGTGGACCCTTACTCCCGGAATCAGAGCTTTCCTTAGATGTAGTCGGAGGCACCAAGTAATGACTGGCCCACTTCCTCACGTAGTCTGACACCGACACTATCTAATCCCTGATATCTCATAACCAAATCATTAAGACCCGAATAGACTGGAAAAAGAAACAAATAAGCAGGTCAGTAATGAGAAGAAGAAAATAAAAAAAGTAAAAAAAAGATGGTTGTACTTCTCCCCAAAGATCCTTCTAGGGATGACCTGCAAACCCATCAATCAGTGCATGAGGGCAATGAGGCATCGATATCACATCCCCACCACGCACCCGAATGTGATAGGAAGGGGTGGAAATATAATGAAATTGAACCTCCTCTACTACCATCATTGCACCTCTCCTGGTACTATGGGTCGAAGCCACTAGTACGTTGGTACCCCTCCCCAATCCTGTTGTAGGTGGAGACATGTTTTCCATATCATAGATGCATGACGACATTAATCAACTAGTCATTAAATTCATGTAGTAGTAACCTATTGTCATGTCAGTGTAATGGGTGTAGGGCTCACCCTCCAATGCCACCATCCTGGCCTCATCAGCCATCTCCTTTACTAGCCTTATATACTCTGGTCCACCGATGGTGGGACCTCCACCTTACCCTCTAGAATATGTTACCCACTCTCTCTCTCTCTAAGGTACCAGGCATGACCATACTCCTATGCCAACAGCCTTCTCATCTGTGTGTGCATACTCATAACTTGAAGATAAGTGTCAGGGGTAGAATGTCACATGTTTCCCCAGAAAAGAATCAGTAGTCAATCAATGAGAAAAATTTTGAAGTAACAAAAAAGACAGAGACAAAAAAATCTTAAACTGGTTGCTCGTCAGAGCGTTCAACATCACCCACACATCCTTCAAAGAAAGGGATTGGTCTAAACGCCTGTTTAATTTTATCCACCTGTACATCCTGTAGAAGTCTCCCAGCTCACTCTCCTAAAGGATATCAACCCCATATTGGGCCTTATTACTTCATAAAACCACGTCTGTAAAAGGCAACACAAAATTCAAAAGAGAGAGTAAAAAGTCAACAGTAAAATGAGGGGAAATTAAACCTAAAGATTACATCCAAGAGATACGTGAGTCATGTAAACGTCTGTCGATAGAACAGACTGACGGCTTCTAAGGAAGCATAAAGGGACTCCAATGTGAAGATCCCCCAATTAGAAAAATGGATCTCCGAAATGACCCTAAAAATGATAGAAACCACAGATGGACGACGTCGCCGATCCTCGCCACCACAAATCCCCCCAACATAATAAAAATAAATAAATGGGCTACCTGTCTCACCTACTACCCGTCAGTCTCGACAATTTGCCTGGATAACAAAGTCTCCTTCAAAATGGATATCTGAACAGAATCCCCTGACACAATTATCTCTATATCCCACAAAGCAGCCCGTACTGCTAGCTTTGTAACTCGCAGAGTGCGATCCACCACACTTTACTGGCCCGCACACTCTATCCCCGTCAACTAATAAACATTTAGGGGAGTGACCGTCATCTCCCCTATAACCAAATGAAATGTGTGAATCGTGTTACGCCACATCTCACCCATCGCACATAATACCGTCAAAGAACACGGTGTCTCATTAAAATCCTCATCAATGGGCCAAACCCAGTAAACTCCACTGTCCACAAAACCACTGTAGAAAGGTTGCCCTAGACTTCCTTCATCCCTATAAACCCACGAGATCGAATGATCGAAGAAGTTATGTTAATCTATGTACAAATCAAGAAAAAGCCTTCAGCATCCCAAGGAAAGAAAGAAACGGAAAAAAAAATGGAAACCAAAGGGCAAACACTTACATCGACATTAGGGCCCTTCACCCTCGCAGAATGGTGATGTGCCAACTCTTATATTAGAACCCTCTCATCCAGCAACGGCTTGAATTTGTCGTACACATTCTCATTACCCAATGCTAAGGGCACAACAACTCACCATTCCAAACCCTCCTAGTCATCAGCGGTCATCCAGTTGTTGTTGTTGTCAGAAGTACCCTCCATGCTTTCTTATGAAGAAAATAGGCTCAAAATATACTTTAGACAGAGAAAGCAAGATATTCAATCAGTTGAAGGTGTGAAAAAATAAAGAGGGTCGCCCTTTTTTATAAGAGTCTAAGGGGTATATCGATCGGCAGTCCCCTGGACCTTCCTATTAACAGTGACCTTTCCCCTCCCTCAAGAAGACCAGAAGTTCATGTCTTATGCCAATAGTCACGTCCCCAACCCTACCTATCGGTAAATCCTCTTAAATTTTGTTGCAAAAATGCCAGAAAAATCCAAAAAATGCCCCAAAAATTCCCAGAAAATTCACGCAAAGTCAAGAACGTCACTACTCCAAGAAAACCCATTTAGGAGCAACAAACCATTTACAAAGTTCTCACTAATTCCCAACATGATCAAAAGTATATGCATCAGCACACATAAAACTCTCATCACCAGTATACTCTCCACCAGAACCAAAATCCAAAGTGCGTATGCACCCACAATAACCAATACCCTTCCCGGTGGAGCCACAATTAGAAAACACTCCCCGTACACAACTCTTTAGATCCACTAAATTGACCTCGACCCACAAAATCGGGCATTTCAAACCCTTAGATTCACAGAATTGACCTTAAACCTCTGAATTGGTCATTTCAAACACTTTGGTCTGCTAAATTGACCTCGGCCTGCTGAATTGGTCATTTCAAACTTTAGGTTCGCTAAATTGATCTCGACCCGTTGAATTCATCATCTCCACTCTTTATTTTTCCTGAATTGACCTTGACCCACTGAATCAGTCATTTAAATCCCTATGTCTAAAGAATCAACCTCGACTCTCTAAATCAATCATTTCATCTCCCTAGGTCCATAGAATCAATTTCGACCCTCTGAATCGGTCATGTCAAACCCTTAGGTTCGCATAATTGGCCTTGACCCTCTGAAATGGTCATTTTAAACCCTTAGGTCTGCTTAATTGACCTCAACCCACTGAATTGATCATTTTAATATTTAGGTCTGTTAAATTGACCTCGACCTATTTAATTGGTTCTATTTAATTGGTCATATCCACTCTTCAAGTTTGCTAAATTGACCTTGACCCGCTAAATTGGTCATTTTAATCCCTAGATCCATAGAATCAACCTCGACCCTCTGAACCGATCATTTTAACTCCCCGGGTCTACAGAATTGACCTCGACCCTCTGAATCAGTCATTAAAAACCCTTAGGTCCGCAGAATTGACATTGACCCTCTGAATCGATCATTTCAAACCCTTAGGTCCGCTGAATTGACCTCGACTCACTAAATCAATTATTTCAATCTTTAGGTCCGTTGAATTGACCTCAACTCACTGAATTGGTCATTTCCACTCTTTAGGGCCGCAAAATCAACCTCAACCCACCGAATTGGTCATTTCAAGTCTTTAGGTCCATTTAATTGACCTTGACCCGCTGAATCGGTCATTTCAATCCCTGGTTTTGTACCGATCATTTTAATTCCCTAGGTCCACAAAATCGACCTCGACCCTCTGAATCGGTCATTTTAAAAGCTTAGGTCCGTAGAATCGACCTCGACCCGCTGAATCAGTCATTTCAACTCTTTAGGTCCATAGAATTTACCTATGTTTGTAGAATCAAACTCGACCCGTTGAATTGGTTATATTAATCCCTAGGTCCGCAGAATTGACCTCGACCATTTGAACCGGTCATCTCTACTCTTTAATTCCTCAAAATCGACCTTAACCCTTAAACTAACAACTTTCTAAACCCAACAGGGTCGCCAATCCTCAAACATTGACGAGGTGTCTATCTTTTGACGACCTTCGCTTGTTCCAAGCTCACTCGTCGAGGGGCTCTGTAGACACCCCATCCTAGTACCTCCTATGTACCTCCTTAGGTTTTTAACACTTCTCCTCCCTCCGTAAACCCTAGGTTCTACTCGGAACCCTGATCTAGAGGCCACTAAGTGCTTCTTAGACCGATTTATCCTCGGTCAACTCTCCAACCTGAGTGAAGCTCAATGAAATCTCATAGGGCTCTGAATTCCCTTTTCAACGGTTCATACCGTGCACAAATCGACCTCACTGTTTGCACGAAAGGACCTTTTTACTCTGAAATCCCCTGTCCTGAGACTATCGAATACTTCCAATCCTCATTTTACTTCGATCAACTCTCGAAATTAGGATTGGCTCAATGGATTCTTATAAGTCTCTAAATACCCTTTCCAATGGTCCCAACCGTGCGCGATTTGAACTTACGATTTGTTTTGTATCCCCATTTTTTTAAACGTCCGTTTCGAAATACCTATAGGCACCCCAGACCCCTTGCCTATCGGTGTGGTTTACTTTCCTTGGACAGTAAGGCAGGGTCTATGCCGATAGGCATGCCAGGAGCCATGTCGATCGACACCAACCTGAAACCCTAAATTTTACTATTTAAGGAGGCCATGACTTCACTCCTAGGGACCCCTTTTCTAATATCATAACATTCCCCTCGTAATTTGTGTGCCAAAATTCCATTTTTGCATACATTTCATCCATTTCCTTATCATTCTCCTCCACTTTCCACCATACCTTTCATCCTTACATTAACACCATCTAACCATACCAAAATCAGCCTCTTACCATTACAAATCAAAATTACAAAGTTCTCTAGAAGGTCTACCCTTATTCATTTACAACTTATTTAATTATTATTTACTTTTCTTTCCATTTTTTATATATCTTTATTTCATTCTCTCACATAAAAAATAATCTCATTTTTACAATTTAATACACATAAATCCTATTTTCATAAAATATAAAAAAAGCCAAAAATAGGGTTTTCTTATAAAACATAAATTGGGATTTCCTCACTTTTCACACTTTCTACACTTGTTTACCATTTCTAAAAGGAAATTAAAGGAAGTCCTTAATTAGTATTTATGGGTTAAACCCCACCCCTGTGTGTTATCAAACTACGCAGACTTTGATGCTCTTTGGCTACGTAGGCGTCTTGGTAAAATCCTGGGATTTGAGTCATATTTTCTCACTTTATGTTTTCTTGTACTTATTAGTATTATGAGTCCATGAACTCCTACATATTCGTGTTCCGCTCGACAGACACTTTCACTTTTTTATAGTGACTTGTGATTCCACGAACACTCACATTATATTTATTTTTATGTTATTTTTTTAACACACTCCTTAGAATGATTCCACCCTGTCTTTCCAATGACGCGGGTCGGATTATTTTTTCTCCTATTATTCACACTATACACATGTACACACGTATCACACTTTGGAGAAAAGGAAAATATTATCATAACCCATGAGAG
The DNA here is from genome assembly GCA_949130495.1 of Sambucus nigra. NCBI lineage: Eukaryota > Viridiplantae > Streptophyta > Magnoliopsida > Dipsacales > Adoxaceae > Sambucus > Sambucus nigra. The sequence continues at coordinate 257,377,527 of OX422213.1, read as the reverse complement.
ACCGAAAGGGCGGGATGGGTGTCTAATGATAAGCACCCAAAAGTGTATAATTAATTCCCCGAATAGATGCATTTTAGTCGCTCGTTTTTAATAAAAATGGCCTTATGTTCGTATTTATTTATTTCTCAGGTCAATACGTAGTTGCGGTATAAATAATGCTAAATCGGCGCAATTACGACTCAATAGCGATCAAAAGCGTTAAACGAAGAAATTCAACGGGGCAGTGAAGTTAGAAGTCAAGTTTGACCTTGCTTCGATGAGTTTTGTTGTCCCGAACCTTATCCCCGAACCATACCTAAACCTACACCAAGCCCAGTCCATACCCCGAGCCTCGTGTGTGTTTAGTTTGTATTTTTATTATTTTTATTTTGAGTTGTTTTTATTTTTAGGATTTATTTTCTATTTTTTTTATGTTGTGTTGTTTTATTTTGATTTTTAGTTTTTAGTCTTTATTTTATTTTATTTTATTAGGATTAGTTTAGGAGTTTATTTTTTGTTTATTAGATTGTACATTTTTTTAGGACTTTAGTTTTTATTTCAAATTTTTATTTCTTTTGTTTTATTATTTGAAATCTTTTTTTTAGGTTAGGATTTTATTTTATTTTTTTAGTTGATTTTAATTTTTAGTTAGTTAGTTAGGTTATTTTATTTTTTAAGTACAAATTAAACACACCACACTTTCTAACACTCATATACACCTAAACCAACTCACTTACCCACACCATTCTTACACTACACCTCACCTACACACAAACGCACCATCATCCAACTATTCATCTTCTCCCTCTCACATCACTCTCTCTCCTACCCAACCTCCACTACTAATTACCCACCTTATACCTCCACACCAAATCATCCCCCACAAACCCCCTAAGCCCCGTACCCATCTCCTTACCCACCTGCCTTAACCCGAGACCCGATCTCGCCGAACCTCCATACCCGGTACCCTGGTGGCCACGAACCCGAAAATCGGTGACTCGTCAATCCACAACCCATGACGAAGCCGAACCCACCTTCACCTGCCCACCTCAAACCCGTACTGAGCTGTCTGGCTCGCCCTCCATACCCGTGTTTGTTCCACCCGACCATAGCAGAAATCCAATCCGACCTTAACCCATCTTCTAAGCCCATTCAAATTTCTCTCCACAAAAATCGAAATCTTATCCCATTCCAACATTTTGACTTAGCCATCTGGAAATCCCAAAAATCTCTCAAAGAACAACCAAATCCTGGGCTTCTAAAAAATGGGATGGCAAATCATTTAGAAGTAAGACTCTCACACTGAGAACATAATGAGGATGCACAGTACGAGAGATAGAAATAGAGATACACACTATATATTATGTACATATTAGGAGCATAAAAAAATTTCAAAAAAAACAAAAAAAAATAGTTTAGTTTAGAATAATTTTTAGGCTCAGTTTTTATTTTTATTTTTGTAATCAAGTGCTGAAAATTGTGAAGAAGTTGGACACATGTTAAGGCGCATTTCAAGACATATTGGTAGAAAAAATTGCGTATCGTATTTCTTCCTTCTCTTTTAAATTTTTATCCTTCTTGACATATTATTGATTGTTGTTTATGCACACATGAGAATGTTTGGTTAAACAACCGTTTAAGGGGTGGGATGAAATCATGTAGGATGTTGATTTCATTAATTCTATATTTCTAGGAAAATTAATTTAGACATGTCACAAATTAATTTATGTAACGAGAGTTGGTAAATTAATTGTACAAATTAATGTTTGAATTTAGGAATCTCACTAGAGATAGGTTTTTTCGAAATTTGATTATTAATTATGTGTTGAAATTTGAGAATTCATACTGTTTTTATTAAATTGATCCAAGTGGGTAATTTTGTTGATTTTTAATTTTTCATCGTGTGACATGTTTAAATTAGCTTTCTGAAAAAGATATTATTAAATTTATAATTATAACGAGAGTTAGATTATCAATTTAATATTATCTCAAAATATTTCAATTTAATAAATTGAGAAATTATAATAATTGATAATGCGGTGTAATCCCATCTCTTGACGTTCTCACATTTTTCACACTCGATTGCACATTATTTTTCATTATTTAGTCATTTCATAATTTTTATCATTTATTAGTTAATTTTCCCTTAAAGTTGTTTTAAATAAAAAAAATTTAAAAATCAAAAAATATTTTCAGAAAAAAATTGAATTGCAAGTTTTCGCAATAATTGTTTCACTTTGGAAGTTAGATTGATACCCGTACTTACCACAATACGAGTTGTTTTAGACAAGTTTTGTAGGTAATTCAAGGGATTTTGAGATTGGCTTTTGAAGACAACAACCATATACAAAAAGCTACTTATCAAATGGCGTCATTGTCGGGGACTTGATGTGGAGACAAAGTTGAAGACTTGCCATTTTTTTTTATAGTGTAGTTCTTCCTTCTTCTCCTTCTTTAGACTGGTTGTATAGGATTGTTGAAGCTTTGTATTTATTTTGGCTCGTTTTGACACCGATTTATTTGTAATAATGATTCATATAAATCCAAAAGCGAAAAGGGAAATCGGACAAGGTAGAGAGGGCGTCCAAAGGCGAGGATTTTGAAGTCTCTCTACTTTGGATCGGTAGGACTCTAGGGGACGACCAAAGTTAGGCGAGCTTCCCCCCAGTCAACTCAACTCGATCTTCACCCCACGTATGTAAAAATCGTGGGAGGTACATTTCTTTATCCCTCGTGATTCTCCTGCAAGCGAATTCCATTTTTGTGTCTTTATGTGCTCTTGTGTTCTTTTAATTTCTGCATCGCACTTCAATTGAATAGTTTGATGAATTAATTTACCTAAGACCTGGACCCGATCATTGAAACGAGAAGGGATTTTATCACTCGATTCATTCTCTTATCCATTGTATGCTACCCTAGCTATCATTAAATTTAAAATCAATCAACTAGCTAGCCCAGTAGGAACACATTTTTGCAATCGACGATCACAAAGATAAATTCCATGATTTTTGTTGCCCGCGGAATTAATTAAAATTTGACTACCCTTTTCACTAATTTTGAAGATATTAATTAGCTACGTCCTTGTTAGGATTTTTTCTTGCCTCTTGTGTTTCCATTCAATTCTTTAGGTAGTCGGTTTTAATTAGTTCGTCCAAATCAAGAGTCCATTTTATCCCCTTTTCTGAAAAATTCAAAAAATATTTTCCTTTTTTTTAAAAATATTTCCAAAAAATCCCAAAAAGATTTTCTTTTTTTTCCATATTTAAAATGCCAAAAAGATTTTCCTTTTTCTTATTTTCAAAAATCACAAAAATATTTTCTTTTCTTTTGAAAAATATTTAAAAACCCAAAAATATTCCTCTTGTCATGGCCAAAGAACGCCCTTTACGGGAACACTTTGGCCATTTCCCATTCTCTCGAAGTTTGTTTGATGTTAAGCCCGAATCGAACCTTCATTCATTAATTTATGGTTTTAACTCTCAAACTCCCACCGTTGATACTCGTGTGTTGTCCACGCCCACATATCCTATTCCGCCGCCTCTAGTGATGAGTGTCAACCCATCCTATACTTCACCGTGCACACACTGCTTTCTTATCACTTGTCCCATGAGTGTCCATTTATTTTTTTCTCCATCTGAACCCACCATGGAACATTTGTATCCATATGACACTGTTTCGAAACCACCCTCGACGTATTCTCACGACATATCCACTGCAGAAGGGTATGAGTACCCAAGCTATTCATGGAGGCCTGATCACCCTTCCATGCAATATGAATCCCAATGCCATGTTGTGGATCCTTACGGTTTCCAATAGTCGTCATCGCAAACTCATGCACCTCATCCCTATCAGTCTCCTTACTATGCTCCTCATGCTGATCAACCTTTTGTCTCTCACGGAGATACCTCTCCTGTGAATGATGCATTTGACCCCGTTCCACACACTTTATATGAGTATTCTCCTCCTCCTAGTGTCTATAGTGAGTTGTGTCCACCTCACCCACCACCGCCACCCGCCAACATTTCACTACCACCTTGCACATTCGCTCTCGAGCGCCTCTTGCACAAGTTCACGCACACTCTTAATTCTCAAAATGAAGTCCTTCAAAGGCTTGAACAACGGTTAAAAAAATTTGAGCGTGCGAACGAGTCAGATTTCCCCTCAAGTCAACCCATTATTGACCCTGCATGGGATGATGATGTGACATTTTGTGCCACTGATTTTGAGTGTGACCAACCATCTCATCCTGAGAATCTTGAAGTTGAGACCACCCTGTGGTCCGGACACCAAGTTGACAATTGTTTTGACATATCCAACGATTGTGAGACTGATCCTACGCCTCCCTATCCTCTCGAACCCACCATTGAGGTTCGCCTTTCCCCTTCCACAGAACACCTATTTATGCCCGAGTCTACACCTTTTGATCATTTCATGTGTGTTCCCAAGAAACCCATTATTTATAAGTTAACTCCGGCTGCGGGTGCTTCCGAATGTACTGCGATTGAATCCGAGATGGTGTCTACCTCTTTGGATATGGATTTTGTCCCACCCAACCCACACATCGTCCCTACCACCCCACCACTTGATTCAGACCTTTCTATTATACTTCCATGTTCATATCTAAGCCTTTAGGTCCTCACCTCCACCCTCCCTCCACCCTAGTGTTGCACGATACCATTTGTGCATTTTTTATCGACCCCACCATCCCTGTGCATATTTATGCTACTCTATCCCTACGTGACATCGAGCATGTTACTCTATGCACACCACTTCCTTATGGTGTTGATTTATTCCATCTATCGCTCTGTGGCGTGTCACGACGCGACCATTATCATTGTCCATTTATAAAATGGTCGTACCCTTTCTATGAAGCCCACCCCTTCACTATTTATGCACCATTTTGCCTCCCCAACCAATTGGAGCACCATTCTTGTAGGGCCCTTTTTGCCCTCACCTTTCGTATCAATAAGGCCCGTGATCGATGATTATTCTCCCCTGCCTTTCTCATCCTTACCCTAATACCCACCCACCTGTGGTCCACTGATGCTTTGCATCGTGTGATGCACTTTGCCATACAAGTGCATTGACCCGTTTTCGCCTTTATCCAATAAGACTGATGCTTCAGTCTTGTTTGGGAGTAATTCTCATCACCCAATTTTTCTGCCACCCCACGCTTTCATAGATCTTATCTTTAGGGTGATAATGGTTGGGTTTGGCTTAAGACATTAAACTTACCGCTACCAAGAGGCAGCCCCATCATTTATTATTTCTGAGTATGAGTCTTATCCTGTTTGGGAATGGTGTTTCACATCACCACATGATTTTCACATGCTTTCTAGACTTGTACATAGTTTTGTGTAGCATCTGTTCTTCAGGATCCCATCTCTACTCCACCATGTGGTACAATTTCATATGCGGCTCATCATGGTAATATCTTTCCTCCCTTGTGCTTTTCATTTTATACATTGTTTTAAACATCGAGGACGACGTTTGTGACAACCCGCACTCCGAAATAAGGGGTGGCCAGCCCGATACTCCGACATATACGGTAATCATGGACGGTAATCATTCTTAGCACCACAAATATAGTAAGAGTAATTGAGAAAACCACCCATTAATTCAGAAAACGGGTTGTCAAAATAATTTATGTGATTTAAAAGTTAAATTAAGAAAACAATTTAAACAACCCATTCTAGAAAAAGAGTGGAATTCAAAGAAACATAAATAACATACGTCTCAAAACAACTATGTACAAGGGGAGGACCGAATATGCTATCGGTCCACAGCTGCACAAAAGTAATTACAACAGTTAGATGTTATGTATTACATTCATTAAACAATTACAAGTTGGGCCACTCGCCCGAGTGACAGACCCGATCATAACTAGATATCAAAAATGATGGCGTCTAGCAAAATATCCTGTAATATCCGCAATTTCTTACAGCTCCTTAACGACAAAAGATTAGAATATCAACACGGGCGTCCTTGCGGAGGAGCACCTGGGCGGATGTAATAACAAGCACAACATAGAAAAAAATGAACGGGTCAGGACCCGGTTTTTATATAGTTCCCAGATGAACAAAAAGCATGCTAGATATGAACAGTTAATCATGTGAATGAGCATCAGATATCTAGCAACCTAACCATGAAATATAAATGAGACAATTAAAATGACATTCCTAGGATAAAACTATACAAGAGAATGAAATGATGCGTTAATAAATTAAAATCTTCTATTCACCAATTTCCACTTTAATCCAGTTTCAATTCCTTAACAGGAATACAATATTATCGTTTTCTTATTTATTTCCAATTCTTATTCCTTAGCAGGAATGTAATTATCATTATACAATTCAGTGGAAATATGCAACCCTCAAGTCCCACTTGAGTTTAGAAAAGTTATATTCTTATACATATAACGATTCTAAGACCGCCCCTCCGAGTTTCCCCACTGGGCGCGCCCCTAAATGACTATCATCTTCCAGGGGCCTATCAAACAAGGCAGCCTGGGTACCTAACGCACGTCGGGAAGTGGCCATATTCCTGCGAGTGAGTCATAACCACACCCGGAATTACCTCACTAGCGCAGAAAATACATATAATAAACCCGCATATGGCCGAGGACTATAGTCTCCCTGCATTCACTAGTCAAGGAACATCACCTCATGCGCGAGCTTCCCTTATGATAGCATTTAAAGAGGTGTGTTTAAGTAAATTAGCATTTACTATAAAAACCATACTTTTCTTTCCCGTTAACATTATGTGTCTCATTTTATTTGAAACCATTATCCTAGGATATTTCATTTATTTTCATCCTAGGTCATGCCTCGAATAAATCTCCAAGGGGTTATTTTCGTTTCCCAAGCTTAAGGTCTTATGTGCCTCAGTTCAAGCCCCTAATGTCTCCAAGTATGGGCCTACAACTCTCATCCACATTATTAGGATGCACAAAGAAAAGTGATGCCTTAACATCACTTAGGACAACCCCTCCCCCGGACTTAACCCCAAGTGAAATCCATTCAACACTAGGGTGACAACCAACTCAACTAGGACTCTAAAAGCCAAGGTTTACTTCATTCAAGAAGAGTCCTAAGTTCCTAGGGGAAGAAAGGGATTAAAACAAAAGCAGGAAATTGGGTAAGAAAACAGGGGACCGGTCGACCGGTCCCAAGACCGCGGTCGACCGCGTCTTAATTTTTAGCCTATACTGAAAAGCAGAAAACTCATTTCGGACGAGCCGGTCGACCGGTAGGGGACTCGCGGTCGACCGCGTCCTTAATTTCATGCCTTTGAAAGAAAGCAGTGTGCCCTCCTCCGAAGGCCCGGTAGACCGGTCTGAGATACGCGGTCGACCGGTCATTGTAGACCTAGACCTATTTCTCCTATTTTCCTTCTAAACCCAAAATCAATTACCAACCAAAATCATCCAACCACATTTAATGATACTAAAGGATCATAAATGCTCCCATCAACATTTTTCTACCTCAATCAACAATCAAACTCTACCAAAGATGTTGATACCCATAAATCTAACCAAAACCCACAATTATATTACATCAAAACTATACATAACTACCCATACTAATTATCCATCTTAAACCATATAATAGCAAGTAGAAAACTTGCCTTGGGGCTTCAATTTCATACTTGGTTGAAGGAGAATGCAAGATCAAGCCACAAATCTTCAATATCTCTCTCTTTCTCCACAAGTTTCTTCCACTCTCACTCTCACTCTAGGGCTAGAACTTTTAGGGCAATTAAGAGAAAAAGAAAGGCTTGGGGAAAGACTAAAACGTGGCCTTAGATTAAAGATCTCTCATTTTAAATGTCAATACCGCAATAATATAATCTCTAATATGCGATATGCCAAAACCAGTCAAAAGTGCCCAAAATCTCAAAATACAATATGGCACACATTTCGACTGTCTCGCACCTCCCGGAACTAACTACACCCTCTAAATTATCATTTGGAAATTTTATAAGCCATTTTAAGTTCCGGTTTCATTTTAATTCAAGTTTCCATTTTAAATTTTCATGACAAAATAGAACACCACATGGTAATAATCACTTACCCACATGGTAATTATGCAGCTTATTAGTAAATATTAACTTATTTCATCAAATTAATACTTACCCACATCCGGCATTTTATATATGCAACTACTCAACATAGTAAATAAATATAAAATGGGCTCTTAAAAGCGAGGGTTGTTACATACTCCCCCCCTTATGAGGGAATTTTTCCCCCAAAATTCAAGCGTACCTTGGATAAAAAGATGCGGATACTTTTCCCGCATATCATCCTCACGCTCCCAAGTAGATTCCTCGACGCTGTGATGACTCCATTGTACTCTAACCAAGGGCACCACTCGAGATCTCAATCTACGTTCCCCATGCTCCAATATGGCCACCGGTTGCTCTTCATAAGAAACATCGGGTTGTAACTCTACATCCTCGAAAGGAATGTGCCAAAGGGCACCATCACACCTCTTATACTTCTTCAAAGAGGAGATGTGGAAGACATCGTGAATTTGTTGCAAGGGTTCCGGTAGGGCAATTTGATACGCCACTGGGCCTACCTTAGCAAGTACAGGAAAAGGTCCAACAAAACGCGGTGCAAGCTTCCCTTTCTTTCCGAAACGCTTAACGCCTTTCATAGGCGATACTCGAACCAACACTTGGTCTCCAACTTCCAACTCCACATGTCTTCTTCCCGCATCGGCATAGCTCTTTTTTCTATCTTGGGCTATCCGAATATGATCTCGAATAAGCTCGATCTTAGAAGAAGTATCCCTAATCATTTCAGGTTCGAGAAACTTGTTATCTCCCACTTCTAACCAACACGTGGGAGATCTACAAGGCCTACCATACAAGGCTTCATAGGGCGCCATCCCAATAGTGAACTGGTATGAGTTATTATAAGCAAATTCAACCAAATGGAGATATTGTTCCCAACTACCCTTAAAATCAAGCATGCACATACGAAGCATGTCCTCCAACATTTGGTTAACCCTTTCGGTCTGGCCATCTATTTGAGGATGATAGGAGGTGCTCAATTTCAATTCGGTTCCCATGGCCTCTTGGAAACTTTGCCAAAAGTGGGAAACAAAGATCTTGTCTCTGTCGGAAACAATATTCAAGGGCACCCCATGCAATCTAACAATCTCTTCAATGAAAAACCGAGCGTAACGAGCGATATTATAATCGATACGGACGGGAAGGAAGTGCGCCGACTTTGTCAAGCGATCCACGATAACCCATATAGAATCGTGACCCTTTTATGATGTTGGTAAACCGGTGATAAAATCCATTGAAATGCTCTCCCATTTCCAAATCGGAATTTCCAACGGTTGCAACAAACCTGCCGGTAGCTGATGATCAACCTTAACCAACTGACAAGTAGTGCATTGAGATACAAACTGCGAAATATCTCGTTTCATACCTGGCCACCAATATTGACGGTGCATATCTTGATACATTTTATCATTTCCCGGATGCACCAAAAATTTAGAGCCGTGAGATTCCTCCATCACAACCCATCACAAATCCCCATCCTCCGAAATAATAAGCCTTCCATGAAAGCGCAATCCACCCTCAGAACTTACCGAGTAGGACTCCGCTCCCCCAGTCAGTAATCGGAAAATGTGGTCTTGACATCCTTTATCCCTGTCCTGGGCTTCCACAACCCTTGCCACAATCGTCAGAGTAACGGTCATAACGGACATAAACGCCCTAGCAACCGCATCCTCATGACTGAGTTCTTTCCATTTAGCTTTCCACACATCAGCTAGTTCTCCCTCGAGTTTCCTACTCAAGGCATCCGCCACCACGTTCGCCTTGCCCGGATGATAACGAATATCAAATTGGTAATCTTTCACGAACTCCAACCATTTTTACTACCGCATTTTCAAATCTTTTTGAGAAAATAAATATTGCAACGACTTATGGTCCGTGAAAAGACTAAACTTCTCCCCAAGAAGATAGTGCCTCCAAATCTTCAAGGCAAAGACAACTGCGGCTAACTCTAAGTCATGCAACGGGTAATTTCTTTCATGAGGCTTGAGCTTCCTGGAAGCATATGCAATAGCTTGTCGCTCCTGCTGAAGCACACCTCCCAAACCCTGTAGAGATGCATCGGTGAAGATTAAATATTCCAACCCTGGCTTGGGTAAAGCGAGGACTGGAGCCGAAGTCAATCTATCTTTAAGCTCATCGAACGCATCTTGACAGGCGTCATCCCAAACAAATCTAACCCCTTTCCGGGTCAAATTTATCAAAGGACTAGCAATCTTAGAAAATTCCTTGATGAATCGACGGTAATAACCCGCCAAACCCAGAAAACTGCGTATCTCGGTAGGTGTCCTGGGCTGACCCCACTCCCTCACCGTAACAACTTTACTTGGGTCCACCGATATACCTTGCAAAGTCACGATATGACCCAAAAATTGCACTTCCCGCAACCAAAAACCATATTTCTCAAACTTAGCGTACAATTGGTGATCCCTCAACCTTTGCAGGACCAACCCCAAATGAATAGCATGGTCATCTTTTGTTTGAGAATACACAAGGATGTCATCGATAAACACGATAACAAATCGGTCCAGGAAGTCTCGAAATACCCTATTCATAAGATCCATGAATACGGAAGGGGCATTGGTTAGCCCAAAAGTCATAACCAAAAACTCATAAGACCAATACCTCGTCAGAAAAGCAGTCTTGGATACATCTTGCTCCCGTATCCTCAATTGGTGATACCCCGTTCTCAAATCTATCTTAGAGAAGTAGGTCGCTCCCCTGAGCTGATCAAACAAGTCATCTATGCGAGGCAAAGGGTATTTATTCCGGAAGGTGACCTTATTCAACTCTCTATAGTCCACACACAACCGGAGAGAACCATCTCTTTTCTTCACAAATAACACAGGAGCACCCCACGGCGACGTGCTACGCCTGATAAACCCCTGCTCCAACAACTGCTGAATTTGATCTCTTAGCTCCCTCATTTCCACAGGAGCCATACGATATGGAGTTCGCGCAATCAGTAGAGTTCCCGGCGCTAAGTCAATCATAAACTCAATCTCTCGACTAGGAGGCAAACCCGGTATCTCCCGGAAAACGTCCTCAAAATCTCGAACAACAGGAATAGAATCTAAGGGAACAATTACACCCCGAGAAATCTCTTTCGCAATACAATATAAATAAGTACCAGTATCTCCCTCTAAACGAGGCATAACCACCAGGAACATATCTTGTCCCGGAACGGCGAAGACTATACTCTTCTCGTAATAATTAACCACAGCATGATACTTAACAAGCCAATCCATGCCCAAGATAACATCATACCCGACCATGTCTAGGACGAGTAAGTCGGCCTCAAAACACAAATTTCCAAGAGTGATCCCTATGCGTTTGCAAACAAAGAAAATAAGTGAACCGTCACCCATAGAGGACTCAACACTAGTAAAGGTGCTCTCAGCAGATTTATCAACTCTGTGGACTGAGCAAAACTTCTGGAAATAAAAGAATGTGTCGCACCCGTATCAAATAAAACGCGACCCATGTGTCCCTGAATAAGGAACTTACCCTCTATAGCTGGCGGTGCTGGCTGAATAGGAGGAAGCATAGCATCCTGAATGTGGTAAACTCTCCCATACTGTAGTTGACCCTGCTGCGGAGGGACAACTGAATTTGGTGCCTGTGGAGGGAACTGAACATAATGCTGCTGAGGAACTCGTGAAGGTTGTCCCCCAATCACTTGAGGATAATATTTCTTATAATGACCAGCTTCTCCACATTGGAAACATTTCCCCACCATATTCTCCTGACCTCGACCTCTGTTATTTCTGAACTGTCCAAAACCTTGGCCCGGATGGCCCCTACCTCCCTGGCCACCCCGACCCGCTTGCTGTGATGCGGCACCCTGACCTTGCCTGTTAGCATTTCCACTAACATTAAACCCGCCAAAGCGTTGCCTTTTCGACCCGTACCCTTACTGGGGATCCCTTTCTCGTTGCTTATTACCCGTAGGTTGGGACGAAGGAAAGGCTCCTCTTCCATTCCCACTCACCCCGGCTTCCCTACTTGCCCCACTCCTGTAGCTTTCTTGCTATTCTGTATAAACAATCGATGCTCCTAACAATGAAGCAATGCCGCATTCATCACTTCAGCAAAAGTTTGTAAATACGGATTACCCAGCAAATGCTGCCGGATTCTCCAGTTTAGACCTCCCATGAATTTTGAGACTTTTCTTTCCTCCGGAGTCACCTATTCGGGCACAAAACTAGCTAGCCGGGTAAACTCCTCCTCGTATTCGGCAATAGATCGTTCTCCCTGAACTAGATCTTGAAGTCTCCTTCTCATCTCCCTCTGAATCGTGGGAGGAAAATATTTCCGATCGTACAAGACCCAGAAATCAGTAATCGACATAGTGTCCCTCTGTTCTGGCGTAGTCATCGACTCCCACCAATGTAACGCTGGCCCAACCATCTTGAAAGTAGCAAGGACTTGCTTATTTTCCTCACTACAATCCACCATTCGCAAATGGCGTTGCATATCCTTCTTCCATTGATTTGCTCGAACAACATCAGAGCCTCCGTCAAACTCTGGGGGATGGCCCTTTAAAAAGGACTCCCTTACTCTTTCCCACGGAGAAGGTCCCGTAGGTGCTTGAGCATCCTGTGCCCGCTGTTGAGCTGTTGGCATCTGTTGAGCTACTGCGGTCATGGCAGCATTAACTGCATGAGCCATAATGTTGGCTACATCCGCATCATTAAAAGTTCCTTGGGGCGGTGGAGGGCCAACATTCTCTTCTACAACTCTATTACGTCTCGCGGGGCGATCTCTCTTAGGCGGCATCTGAGATGAAGGGACAATAGTGTTAGAATACTATTCATAACAATATATTTCACAGAAGATCGCAATTATAAGCAACAAAGCAGTCTTATCATTAGGCTCTATATCAAAGAACGCTATGGTAGATCGTGACAAGTCCACATAGATCCTAGTACTCTAGAACCCAGTGCTCTGACACCATCTGTGATAACCCGCACTCCAAAATAAGGGGTGGCCAGCCCGATACTCCGACATATACGGTAATCATGGACGGTAATCATTCTCAGCACCACAAATATAGTAAGAGTAACCGAGAAAACCACCCATTAATTCAGAAAACGGGTTGTCAAAACAATTTATGTGATTTAAAAGTTAAATTAAGAAAACAATTTAAACAGCCCATTCTAGAAAAAGAGTGGAATTCAAAGAAACATAAATAACATACATCTAAAACAACTATGTACAAGGGGAGGACCGAATATGCTGTCGGTCCACAGCTGCACAAAAGTAATTACAACAGTTAGATGTTATGTATTACATTCATTAAACAATTACAAGTTGGGCCACTCGCCCGAGTGACAGACCCGATCATAACTAGATATCAAAAATGATGGCGTCTAGCAAAATATCCTGTAATATCCGCAATTTCTTACAGCTCCTTAACGACAAAAGATTAGAATATCAACACGGGCGTCCTTGCGGAGGAGCACCTGGGCGGATGTAATAACAAGCACAACATAGAAGAAAATGAACGGGTCAGGACCCGGTTTTTATATAGTTCCCAGATGAACAAAAAGCTTGCTAGATATGAACAGTTAATCATGTGAATGAGCATCAGATATCTAGCAACCTAACCACGAAATATAAATGAGACAATTAAAATGACATGCCTAAGATAAAACTATACAAGAGAATGAAATGATGCGTTAATAAATTAAAATCTTCTATTCACCAATTTCCACTTTAATCCAGTTTCAATTCCTTAACAGGAATACAATATTATCGTTTTCTTATTTATTTCCAATTCTTATTCCTTAGCAGGAATGTAATTATCATTATACAATTCAGTGGAAATATGCAACCCTCAAGTCCCACTTGAGTTTAGAAAAGTTATATTCTTATACATATAACGATTCTAAGACCGCCCCTCCGAGTTTCCCTACTGGGCGCGCCCCTAAATGACTATCATCTTCCAGGGGCCTATCAAACAAGGCAGCCTGGGTACCTAACGCACGTCGGGAAGTGGCCATATGCCGGCGAGTGAGTCATAACCACACCCGGAATTACCTCACTAGCGCAGAAAATACATATAATAAACCCGCATATGGCCGAGGACTATAGTCTCCCTGCATTCACTAGTCAAGGAACATCACCTCATGCGCGAGCTTCCCTTATGATAGCATTTAGAGAGGTGTGTTTAAGTAAATTAGCATTTACTATAAAAACCATACTTTTCTTTCCCGTTAACATTATGTGTCTCATTTTATTTGAAACCATTATCCTAGGATATTTCATTTATTTTCATCCTAGGTCATGCCTCGAATAAATCTCCAAGGGGTTATTTTCGTTTCCCGAGCTTAAGGTCTTATGTGCCTCAATTCAAGCCCCTAATGTCTCCAAGTATGGGCCTACAACTCCCATCCACATTATTAGGATGCACAAAGAAAAGTGATGCCTTAACATCACTTAGGACAACCCCTCCCCCGGACTGAAACCCAAGTGAAATCCATTCAACACTAGGGTGACAACCAACTCAACTAGGACTCTAAAAGCCAAGGTTTACTTCATTCAAGAAGAGTCCTAAGTTCCTAGGGGAAGAAAGGGATTAAAACAAAAGCAGGAAATTGGGTAAGAAAACAGGGGACCGGTCGACCGGTCCCAAGACCGCGGTCGACCGCGTCTTAATTTTTAGCCTATACTGAAAAGCAGAAACCTCATTTCGAACGAGCTGGTCGACCGGTAGGGGACTCGCGGTCGACTGCGCCCTTAATTTCATGCCTTTGAAAGAAAGCAGTGTGCCCTCCTCCGAAGGCCCGGTCGACCGGTCTGAGATACGCGGTCGACCGGTCATTGCAGACCTAGACCTATTTCTCATATTTTCCTTCTAAACCCAAAATCAATTACCAACCAAAATCATCCAACCACATTTAATGATACTAAAGGATCATAAATGCTCCCATCAACATTTTTCTACCTCAATCAACAATCAAACTCTACCAAAGATGTTGATACCCATAAATCTAACCAAAACCCACAATTATATTACATCAAAACTATACATAACTACCCATACTAATTATCCATCTTAAACCATATAATAGCAAGTAGAAAACTTGCCTTGGGGCTTCAATTTCAGACTTGGTTGAAGGAGAATGCAAGATCAAGCCACAAATCTTCAATATCTCTCTCTTTCTCCACAAGTTTCTTCCACTCTCACTCTCACTCTAGGGCTAGAACTTTTAGGGCAATTAAGAGAAAAAGAAAGGCTTGGGGAAAGACTAAAACGTGGCCTTAGATTAAAGATCTCTCATTTTAAATGTCAATACCGCAATAATATAATCTCTAATATGCGATATGCCAAAACCAGTCAAAAGTGCCCAAAATCTCAAAATACAATATGGCACACATTTCGACTGTCTCGCACCTCCCGGAACTAACTACACCCTCCAAATTATCATTTGGAAATTTTATAAGCCATTTTAAGTTCCGGTTTCATTTTAATTCAAGTTGCCATTTTAAATTTTCATGACAAAATAGAACACCACATGGTAATAATCACTTACCCACATGGTAATTATGCAGCTTATTAGTAAATATTATCTTATTTCGTCAAATTAATACTTACCCACATCCGGCATTTTATATATGCAACTACTCAACATAGTAAATAAATATAAAATGGGCTCCCAAAAGCGAGGGTTGTTACAATGTTCTCTTTTGTTTGGGGGTGGAAAATTTATCAAAATCGTACCTCTTTTGAAAAAAAATCAAAAACAAGTGATTTTAAACTCTTTGTGCAGTTAAAATAAATTTTTATGGCATGAATTGTCTATCATCCCACTTTTAGAAGTCTCGGAATACCCCTATTCGACACTAAAATTATGCTTTTTATCAATAAATTAAATTAATACCTCTTAAAGCGTATTTTCACTATGAATTCCTAAAGTTGACAATTTTACACTATCACGTTTACAATCAAAAGTTGAAGAGTAAATATATTTATCAAGAGAGCCTTAAAATATCACTAATGGTGACTTAAAAACCGTGAGATTTGAGACTTCCACCTTTTTAGGGTCTGTATGAATCTTCGAGTCACAAGTTGGCTCAAATTTCTTTGGATACCGCACTTAGTCGTTGCATGGTCTCATTATTTTTTTCAAATTTGGCTTAATCACTGAGAATGATATTACTTTCGAGTTGTAAGAAAGATGTGTCTTGTAGTTTGTCCCAAGCACTAACCATTTCTGACCATACACTTTCCATTTTCTCATATTACCATTCATTTCATCCATTATCATCCCATGTTTTCCTTATCCATATATGTTCTAGACACCATCCATATATCATTTCCCATCACTACCATCGATTTTGAGAAAAAGAGTGTTTGAAATTTTACATGTAAATTGTTTTCATTTTTTTTATGAAAAGAAAAAAATGCATCGCAATAAAAAAGAGAAAAACAAACAACAAAAAAAAGTAGAAAAAAAGAAGCAAAGAAAGAAATAAGAAAAAAATGAAAAGAAAGAAAAGAAAGCATGCGATCATAAATCCAAAAAAATAAAGACATTAATTATTCTTGTGTCACACTCTTCTCAAAACACTTTCATCATATCATTCATATTCTTCATTTTCCCTCATACCTTTCATAAACCGCATTTTTCACCCTTGGTAAAGTGTTCGGGCAAATGAGAAGACTATATGGTGAATAACTCGACATTCTCGACATAGTGGTTAACAATCCTTCATGAGATCAGAATTTTTTTCATGTATCCATCATTTCTTATAAAGTGTGTGAGATGTTTGAACTTGTTTATATTTACTCACATCCTCACATACTAGAGAGATAGACTTACCCAATTCTCAGACAGTTTGATTCAGAGAGATATATCCAGTGAGAATTGAAGTCAAAGCTTTGATTCTATAAAGGCGATGTAAGAATTACTCTAATGATACTTAAGATTATTTCAAAATAACACATGTTGAGTTTTAGGAAGGATTACGCTTTTCGGTATTAAGTAATTTTATATCTTATTTTGATAGTTGAATACGGGATTCCTTGACGTCCTTTTTAGTTAGGTTGTATAGAGTTTCATCGTCAAAATAAGAGACTACATTCTAATAAATTTTGAATTTTGTGGGTATGTTCACTGCAAACCCTCACGAGACACCACTCGTTCTGTAGAGCAGCCTATAGGTTTAACGGCTTGTTGCACATGCTAAGTGCAATCACTAGTGCCTGCGAAAGTGGCACACTTTTGGTCACTTATCTCTGCTTTCTCTCTATTTTTGCTCAAGGACTAGCAATGTTCTGTTTGGGGGTTGTGTGATAAGCACCCAAAATTGTATAACTAATGCCCCAAATAGATGCATTTTAGTTGCTCATTTTTAATAAAAATGGCCTTATGCTCGTATTTGTTTATTTCTTTGGTCAATACGCAGTTGCGGTACAAATAATGCTAAATTGACGCAATTGCGACTCAATAGAGGTCAAAAGCGTTAAATGAAGAAATTCAAAGCGGCCGTGAAGTCAGAAGTCAAGTTCGACCTTGCACCGATGAGTTTGGATGTCCAGAACCCTATCCCCAGACCAGACCTATGCCTACACCAAACCCAGTCCATAACCCGAGCCTCGTGTATGTTTAGTTTATGTTTTTATTATTTTTATTTTGAGTCGTTTTTATTTTTAGGATTTATTTTCTAATCTTTTGTGTTGTGTAGTTTTATTTTGATTTTTAGTTTTTAGTCTTTATTTTATTTTATTAGGATTAGTTTAGGAGTTTAATTTTAGTTTATTAGATTTTACATTTTTTTTAGGACATTAGTTTTTATTATGAGATTTTTAGTTTTTATTTCTTTTGTTTTATTATTTGAATTTTTTTTTTAGGTTTGGATTTTATTTTATTTTTTTAGTTGATTTTAATTTTTAGTTTGTTAGTTTTATTTTTAGTTAGTTAGGTAGGTAATTTTATTTTTTTAAGTACAAATTAAACACACCACACTTTCCTACACGCATATACACCTAAACCAAGTCACTCACCCACACCATTCTTACACTACACCTCACCTACACACAAACACACCCTCATCTAAATATTCATCTTCTCCCTCTCACATCACTCTCTCTCCTACCCAACCTCCATTACTAATTGCCCACCTTATACCTCCACACCAAATCATCCACCACAAACCCGCTAAGACCCATACCCATCTCCTTACCCACCTGCCTTAACCCGAGACCGGATCTCGCCGGACCTCCATAACCGCTACCCCCTGCTCCAGCCAATTCCGGTGGCCACGAACCCGAAAATCGGCGACCCATCAATCCACAACCCATGCCTAACCCGAACCTAACTTCACATGCCCACCTCAAACCCGTACCAAGCTACCTAACTCACCCTGCATACTCGTGTTTGTTCCACCCGACCATAGCAGAAATCCAATCCGACCTTAACCCATCTTCTAAGCCCATTCAAATTTCTCTCCACAAAAATCCGAATCTTATCCCATGCCAACATTTTGACTTAGCCATCTAGAAATCCCAAAAATCTCTCAATGAACAACCAAATCCTGGGCTTCTAAAAAAGGGGATGGCAAGCCATTTAAAAGCAAGACTCTCACACAGAGAACATAACGAGGATGCACAGTACGAGAGATAGAAATAGAGATACACACTATATATTATGTACATATAAGGAGCATAAAAAATTTCAAAAAAAAAAACAAAAAAATTAGTTTAGTTTAGAATAATTTTTAGGTTTAGTTTTTATTTTTATTTTTGTAATCAAGTGCTGAAAATTGTGAAGAAGTTGGACACATGCCAAGGCGCATTTCAAGACATATTAGTGGAAAAAATTGCGTATCGTTTTTCTTCCTTCTCTTTTCAATTTTTAGCCGTCTTGACATATTATTGATTGTTGTTTATGCACACATGAGAATGTTTGAGTAAACACCCCGTTTAAGGGGTGGGATGAAATTGCATAGGATGTTGATTTGATTAATTGATTTCATTAATGCTATATTTCTAGGAAATTTAATTTAGACTTGTCATAAATTAATTTATTTAATGGGAGTTAGTAAATTAATTGTACAAATTAATGTTTGAATTTAGGAATCGAACTAGCGATAGGTTTTTTCGAAATTTGAATATTAATTCCACTTTGAAATTTGAGAATTCATACTGTTTTTATTAAATTAATCCTAGCGGGTAATTTTGTTAAAAATAATATAATGCTTAATTTTTCATCGTGTGACATGTTTAAATTAGTTTCTGAATAAGATATTATTAAATTTATAATTATAACGAGAGTTAGATTATCGATTTAATATAATCTAGAAATATTTCAATTTAATAAATTGAGAAATTAAAATAATTGATAATGCGGTGTAATCCCATCTCTTGACATTCTCACATTTTTCACACTCGATTGCACATAATTTTTCGTTATTTAGTCGTTTCATAATTTTTATCATTAATTAGTTAATTTCCCCTTGAAGTTGTTTTAAATCAAAAAAATCAAAATTTAAAAATCAAAAAATATTTTCAGATAAAAATTGAATTGCAAGTTTTACCAATAATTGTTTCACCTTGGAAGTTGAATTGATACCCGTACTTACCGCAATACGAGTTGTTTTAGACAAGTTTTGTAGGTAATTTAAGGGATTTTGAAATTGTCTTTTGAAGATAACGACCATATACAAAAAGCTACTTATCAAATGGCGCCATTATCGGGGACTTGACGTGGAGATAAAGTTGAAGACTTGTCATTTTTTATTTTTATTTTTATCATTTTTTAGTGGGATTTCTCCGTTTTCCCTCATGTCCTAATTTCGGGGACAACCCGCATCGGAGGAACCCAACCCGGATGGTCACACTCTCTAATCTCAAAATTCATGAATTCAAGTTTAATTCAAGTTTTTTCCTTAATTTTGTATGTTCAAGTGAACATGACAATTGGAATATTTAAATCTGATCATTTGCCTAAAAAATGCTCTCTCTGGGTGTGGGAAGTATTCAAGAAAAGGATCTTTTCAAATTGGAGGGAATTCATTCGAAATTGACCCCGTGCCCACGCTTTTAGGCAGTGAAAATATTGAGCCCAAAACATGAAGGGTCGTGCGCATAGTGGTGATTTGCACCCATGTGCATAGATATTGGAAAAGAATTTTCTAATCCTATTTCATGCAGTCGTGCACATTCTTGTAGGCTGGATCTGGGATTCACCTAAACAAGTTAGTAAGGCAATGATTTTCAAAAGAATTCCAGTTGATCAACATAAAAATCATTTTATAAAGGTATAAACGTGTAGGTGTGTGATAGCAAAACTACCTCAAAATTATGCGATTCTTGAAATCTTCAAAGTTAGCATTCAGAAGATTTGATGTAAAGAGGCATACGATCTTCAATTTTAGTGTCATAGATTCTAACGAATAAGGCTCTCTCTAACTATCGTCTCCTATGAATCAAAATTTTTGCTCAATTTTGTGCATGACTCAAATACTTTGACACATAATTAAGCCAACTAAGTTATATATACAAATGTTTATATTTTCAATACACCCCTTTAGCTATTCCATGGAAAAACTCCAAAACCCAAAAAATCTTGATTACGACAACCAAAACCACCCCCACATTCGCCATATAATGAGAGTAGTGTGTCATAATGCACATGAAATCTATAAAACAACTGGAAAAAATCAAGAGTCCAGTCTGAAATATGGGATTGATCCACACCATCATAAAAATACCAAAATATATAAATCAAAGACAAAGGATCATGCAGGTATGACATGCACAAAGAGAAACTCCTCTATTTAAATCCTTTGATAAAAAATCAATATGAGTTATAAAGACAGGAATAAGCATAAAATCATATGTAATATACAAATCCCTCTAAAACATATCAATATCAACAAGTATATGATCCCCATTGATTGAAAAAATCTCCCCAAATGATGTTTCTCAGCTAAAAATGTGTCTCCCCTAATAAAGATGTCAAAGGGATATATCCCCCTATCTTAGACATTTATCCCCCTTTTTGACATGAAAAAATAAAAGATACGTAGAACTAACATAGATAACAGGTATACCATGGTATAGATAACAAAATCACACTGTATAAGAAATTAGCGAAGCAAAGTCTAGAGAAACAAGTGATAAAACCAATGTTATCATTAACATAATCCATGGAAATCATCACGAATTTTAGCAAAGTATCAAGGTCTATAACATCAATCAAACTGTGAACATGATAGCAAGTTATGTATGGCAATTTGAATCTTAAAACAGAAATTAGTAAATAAGATATATTTAATCATGTAAGCATATGAAGCAATATAAAATGATATCATCAAATTTAACTACTTTAAATCACAAGAATAGTACAACAAGATATAACAATAACAAGCTCTAATATATAAACCAACAATGGATACACTAAAATCCATAAAACCACAAATGTATCAGCTATCCATCAAGATAGAGTATTCCAAAACATAATAAAAGTAATACAAAATAAGTACAAAAATATCCAAATGTACTAGACCAGAAATAGTACATAAACTCCATCATACAAATAAAATAAAGATACACAAAAATCTCTAGTCCTAATCTAAAAAATGCTTAACCATCTCATCATTGTCATCCCCATCATTACCATCATTATCGTCATCGGCCTCCTCACTATCATCATCATTAACAACAACAAGGATAAAAACGAAATATATACCAAACCTAGATGAGCTCAAAATATCCATGCCTTGACGCTCAATCATATCAATGGATGACCACATCTATCCGATAGTCTCATCGAGATATGTGAATCGATTGTCAAAATTCTCGATCATATACATCATTCGCATGTCCATACAATTAAAATCATCCCTCATATAAGCAAACTAGCTATCAATGTACTCTTTGATAGGTTAATGAGTTCATGAAGTATGGGGAGATAGAGTTGGTTCCTCAAGTTATGTCCTCGACTTCTTGATCTATGGACGGTGTTGGAGTCTACTTAGAAGTTTGGCTAACAGAACGAGAGGTACTGACACCCTCTATAGGTCCAAGAATGGAAGTAGACTAGTTCGAGTACCTAGGGAGTAAAGATAACCCGTGATCATGTGTGCATAAGGCAATGTATAATAGGATGAATTAGATGATCCACTTCTCATAACCTCAAGAGTGAGTAATGAAAAGTCGATGGACTAACCCATAGCAAGGGCGTGAATAAGGCAACCTACATAGTAAGAAAAACCCTGCGAGCGTTTTTTAGGCACGAGGTCATAAATAACCACAAAATGAATTATAGAATACTTAGGTCTTAAGGAAACCTGAATAAATATGTTGTCAACCCATGCCATATTTCTCCCAGTAAGAATTATCGCAAGATCATGATGATTGATAGCTCTATGCATGTAGGGAGTGTAAATAACATTATCCTCTTATGGCAAGCTCATATGGAAAGCTAATACATCCTCGGTTAGTATAATCTCAACACTTTTTGCGAAGGATATAAGGATAAATGGATCTTAAAGGACACAATTATCTTCGTATAAAACTCGCAAAAAAAAGTAGCATAAGCCGACGAATGCAGGCTAAGAAGACGGGATGACGAAAAGTCTAAATATGCATCTGACTGAATAAACCATCCTCTGTCTTACTAAGATATGATAGGTAAACTTATCTCTCTACTCTTACAGAATATGTCTCAAATCCTCTCCACAAGGTCATACCATCCTTAATAAACCTAATGGAAGAAGAGACGAAGGTCATATTCGGGACTAAAATAGAGGCTCTCGGGGCCTGAGTGCATGGTAATAAAATTCTCAGTGCGCTCGGAGGTGATGTAGGGGTCGCTCTCGAATGCAATGACTCACTGGGACCACTTGGTGGTCGCGAGATTACTCTCTTGTGTGATAGTCTCTTTCCATGTCCCATAGTGACGAATAAGGGCTAAAAAGTGCACAGAACATTTAATGGAAAAAAAATCCAAAGAACATTATAGTGAAATGAGGTATTTAACAAACTAAATTCAAATAAACACTTAGTAAGGATTACCAAGAACAACTCTAAAGATTCAAATCAAGTGAAAGATCTAAAAACTGAACACTTACTTGATTTCGATCTAAGGAAAATCAACAATGCATAAAACTAGGGTTTGCACTCCCAATCCAAGCTAAATCTCCAAAATGAGCACAAAACTCACATGCAAGATCAAAATCCCCTCTTTCTCTAAAAATGACTAGGGCGCTCTAAAAATGAAGTGATTTGAAATAATAAAAAGAGTGATTTCTAAATCCTATTAAAACCCATTTTTGACATTCTGCAAAGTTTATGTTCACAATTAAAAACACTTTATTGTAAACAGAAGCCGTGTGAATGAGTCCAATATCGATTCGTGTGAATGGTTTTGTCCTGAAGCTACACTTAGTGAAGTCATCCAGAAAAGACTTAGCATACAGATTCCAAAATCCAAAACACTTAAAAATAAGGTATGAATGTATGCAAATGCATAAGAAAAACATTCATTTTGACATTGCACACATTTGAGATAAATTCACAAATCAAAGAATTCACACTCACAACACATACGAATGATACTCAAATATGAAAAGTGTGAACATGATTAGGCATATATGATTAAAATAATTTGATTCATACATTTCCTTTTAATTTTGTTTATTGACATAGTTTGAGAACTCATTGAAAACAAACAATAATCACTCAAAAACAAATACAAAATTCAAATCGAATAAAAAAATCAAGCAATTTTGCATTTTAATCAAGGCAAGATCGTGACCATATATGAGATACAAAATTAAAATAATGCATATCATTAATTTATAAGAGTTACAAGTTATGTTTAATTTTATCGTTTCATCAATATCCTTTCGAGATCTCATAAATAATAACCTACAACTATATATCTTCCTCAATCGCGTTTAGCCCTAAAGTGTAAAACCTTGCATAATTCTGGTGTCGGCCGCCACCAAGGCTATGTTGGGCGTTGCTAAATTATATATCATTCTTAGCATGTGACAGATATGAGACATATAAAATTTTCATTTCACAAGATAATAATTAAATTGATCCCAATAAATAATAGCCATTCATGCAATAAATATCCATCACCATGCTAACTCCAAAAATAATTTAAACTCCATAATTTATTTAAAACTCCAAATGAAATAATACAATAAAGTAACTGACTGAAACCATAGACAACTTTGGAACCAAATGGTCCAATAGAACCCATAAAGTGACTGAATAAAAGTAAACCTATACTAATAAAGCGAATAAATAAAATGAAACTCCAGCTGCACCCCTAAATCGATCTCTAACAAATGCAACTACTCCAGCACACATCCCGAAATTTTTGTCAACACAATGGGTCAGAGCTCACCGCATGGATACCAGTTACTCCTCTCAAATAGGGTCCTTGAAACCAGGCAATAGTATTATACGCAATAAACACGACAGTAGAATATTTTAAATTAAACGAGATATGATAAGATGTGATAAAAATAAATCACTATCTACCCACACTAATGTCCACCATAAAATCCAAGTCTCGGTATTTAATTTACAACACTTCCTAATTTTAATTTAATTAATTTAATCAAATTTATTCTTCTTCTCATTTTATTAATATCACTTCCGGGACTCTCGCATTAAGTCTTACATCATGTTAGTTGTGGGACTCCCACAAGTTTTACACCACACCCATTTCCCTCACTATGGCCAGTCAACCCGGTTCACTGTCAGCTCTGCACACACTCGTGAGGTTCTGCACGATACGTCATTATAGCCCATCGGCACGTTTAACTGTCTGGCCGCACATACTTGTGACGTCACACACACACGACATTATAGCCAGTCGCTCAGCCCGTTTAAATGTCACCCTTGCACATACTCACAACACCAATATATTTTAATTCCCATTTATTATCTTAGACATTAATTCACAATTTATCAAGTTTTCTCATCTATCTCAAATTAGCCCCACTCTTTATATCGACATAAAATCCTCAAAACACCCTTAGTACCATACCTAAAGGTCTCCAACACATAAGTATTTTCTAACCGACTATATAGGAAGAAAACCAACTAACCAACACCACTAAGCCTCACCTCTAAGCTTGCTAAACTAAGGAATAACATAAAAATCAGCCCCACCCCGGAATATTTATCCGTAAACAGTCACCATTATCTTTTCTCATACCTAGAAAGCAATAACTACCCAAAGGTCTACTAACTAGTCCCATACCTAGAGAGCAACCTAAATAAAGGTGAGCACCCTATCTATCCCATAACCCCGTCATTCTCGTGGTGTGGAACATATTAAAAATAAATAAGTGGAATAAGGCTAAATTTTCATTCGTCATACTAATTTTACCAATTTAATCCACGCATGAATAATTATTCAAATAATGTCCGTTTAATAATAATATTAATTAAACCACACTTTCTCATGAGATTATATAATTTATAATCACATACATGCTATACGATTTATATAACAAGAATTTACTATTACGCAACATCCATAAAATTTCCATGTTTTAACATCGTACAATTTATTCACTGGCATCTCTATGTAAAAATTTACATGAGAACATCTTAACGTCTACGAAACCCAAATCTCTACCCTAACATGCAAGGTTTTGAGTCTTCATTCATATTAGAAATTTTCATAAAAATAGTCTCGACTTATCCTCCACTTTTCCTAATTAATATCTCAAATTTATTTTAAGAAAACATATGTATTTAGTGTGTAGGCGATAATTACTATGCATAATACTAAAGGAAAGCAATAGAGGTAACCATGCCTGATATTTGTTTGAAGAAATCTAATTATGAATATGTGCTCCTTGCGAAAATATGACAAAGTTTCGTTCTTGGATTAACTTAAGAAAACCCAGTTTGAATCTTACAAACTTGGGTTGAATCTTGCTTTTAAATGGGGTTAGGTTGTTATAGATGGAAGAAGATGAAAATAGAGGAGGCTACTGATTTTTGAGAAGGCTAAAATGTGTTTTAAAAGTCCTAAACCCATCACTATATGTTTATATACCAAAAAGAGTTTGAGTCCCAATCAAACACAAATACTCGAAAATTTATTACGAAAGATCAGACCGTCGAAATTGGATGAAATTTTAGTATGTTGTAGCTGACGGCGAGACGAAGCTGTTGGAAAAAAATTAAGCTCAATTGGACGGTTTGATTTTTATTTTTTTAGGGTCGGATCCTCCCCCGATTTTTATACAAAAAGTTATAATTTCCAAATTTAATCCCGATTTAAATTTCACTTAAAACCTTATTTTTATATATTAAAACATACATTTTGAGATACCAAAATTAAATTGATTCCAAAAAATTTATTTTTTTGAAATTGTTTATTTAACGAAGATTTTTACGGCTAAAACATTACGGGGTGTTACATACTTTCCCACGAATACAGTATTTTCATCCTCGAAATTCGACAAAACGTAAACGTCAAACGTA
The DNA here is from genome assembly GCA_949130495.1 of Sambucus nigra. Taxonomy (NCBI): domain Eukaryota; kingdom Viridiplantae; phylum Streptophyta; class Magnoliopsida; order Dipsacales; family Adoxaceae; genus Sambucus; species Sambucus nigra. Next base: position 257,351,000 of record OX422213.1, on the reverse strand, counting down.
AAGTCATGCAAATAAAATAAGTCTTACATATGCCTACCCGTAGAATACTACGATTGGACGCCCATACATTCAATCCTACACGAACATACCCCATGAACAAAGATACAATATATAGCATAATTATATATATACGCATAACTATGAAAATAACGGCATACCATGCTTTCTCATGAATCACCACTCGATTCTATCACCAAAAGACAACGCAAGCTTAAATCTTCAAATCAAATCAAATCACTGCATCGATACTAGATGTACTCAAAATTTATACTAACGATCTACCAAAAATATTGTTTTCAAAATAAACTCTAAGGATCGTCATATCAAGATTATTATTTCTAACCTCAATGCCTATAACATCCTTATCACAAAACTCCCTATCTCCAAGAAACACAGCTAACACATATGCTAGACCCAATACCTTAAGGAGTACAAATCAATAAAGAGGATCAAATATCGGTAACGCGGAAGCTAAATGGACTCATAACCTACGAGACTTAAGACCATGCTTTAATACCATCTGTAAACCCCCGCGTAATTCTGGCGTCGGCCACCACCAAGACTACTCCAGGCGTTGCTAAATTAAATATCATTCTTAGCATGTGACAGATATGAGACACATAAAATTTTCATTCCATAAGATAATAATTAAATTGATCCCAATAAATAATATCCATTCATGTGATAAATATCCATCACTATGCTAACTCCAAAAATAATTCAACTTCATAATTTATTTAAAACTCCAAATGAAATAATCCAATAAAGTCTGACTGAAACCATGGATAACTTTGGAACCAAATGTCCCAATAGAATCCATAATGAAGTCTCATAATGTAAAGCGACTAAATAAAAGTAAACCTATATTAATAAAACGAATAAAAACTGCACCTTTAAATCAATCTCCAATAAATCCTGTGCAGCTACTCTAGCACACAACCTGAAATATTGGTCAACGCAATGGGTCAGAGCCTACCGTATGGATACCATCTACTCCTCTCAAATAGGTCCCTTGAACCTAAACACTAGCATTATACGCAATAAACACGACAGTGGAATATTTTAAATTAAACGAGATATGATAAGATGCGATGAAAATAAATTACTATCTATGCACACTAATGTCCACCATAAAATCCATGTCTCAGTATTTAAATTACAACACTTCCTATTTTTAATTTAATTAATTTAATCAAATTTATTATTATTCTCATTTTATTAATATCAGTCGCGGGACTCCCGCATTAAGTCTTACATCATATTAGTTGCGGGACTCCCACAAGTTTTACACCAAACCTATTTCCCTCATTATAGTCAGTCAGCTCGGTTCATTGTCAGCTCTGCACACACTCATGAGGTTCCATGCACGACACGTCACTATAGCCCGTCACTTCGTTTAACTGTCAGGTCGCACGAACTCGTGACGACACACACCACACCACTATATCCAGTCGCCCATTTAAATGTCAGCCTTGCACATACTCGTACCGCCAATATATTTAATTCCCATTTATTATCTTAGGCATTAATTACCAATTTATCAAGTTTTCTCATTCATCTCAAATTTGCCCCACCTTTTATATCGACATAAAATCCTCAAAACACCTTTAGTCCCATACCTAAAGGTCTCCAACACATAATTATTTTCTAACCTATTATCTAGGAAGAAAACCAACTAACCAACAACACTTAGCCTCGCCTCTAAGCTTGCCAAACCAAGGAACAACGTAAAAATCAGCCCTACCCCGGAATATTTATCCGTAAACCGTCACCACTATCTAGTCCCATACCTAAAAAGTGATAACTATCCAAAGGTCTACTAACTAGTCCCATACCTAGAAAGTAACCTAAATAAAGGTGAGCGCCCTATCTATCCCATAACCCCGTCGTTCCCGTGGTGTCGAACATATTAAAAATAATTAAGTGGCATATGGATAAATTTCCATTCGTCACACTAATTTTACCAATTTAATCCACGCATCAATAATTATTCAATTAATGTCCGTTTAATCATAATATTAATTAAACCACACTTTCTCATGAGATTATTCAATTTAAGATCACATGCATGCTATAGGATTAATACAACAAGAATTTACTATTACGCAACATCCACGAAAATTTCCATGTTTTAACATCATACAATTTATTAACTGGTATCTTTATGTAAAAATTTACATGCGAACATCTTAACGTCTGCGGAACCTAAATCTCTACCCTAACATGCAAGGTTTTGAGTCTTCATTCATTAGAATTTTCATAAAAGCAGTCCCTATCTATCTTCCACTTTCCCTAATTAATATCTCTAATTTATTTTAAGAAAACACATGTATTTCGTGCGTAGGCCATAATTACTACGCATAATACTAAGAGAAAGCAATAGAGGCTACCATGACTAAGATTTGTTTGAATAAATCTAATTATAAATATGTTTTCCTTGTGAAAAGATGACAAAGTTTCGCTCTTGGGTCAACTTGAGAAAATTCGGTTTAAACCTTCAAAACTTGGGTTGAATCTTGCTTTTAAATAGGGCTAGAGTTTTGTAGATGGAAGAAGATGAAAATAAAGGAGGCTAGTGATTTTTGAGAAGGTTAAATGTGTTTTAAAAGTCCTAAACCCATAACTATATGTTTGTATACCAAAAAGAGTTTTAGTTCCAACCAAACACAAACACTCGAAAATTTATTACGGATGATCGGACCGTCAGAATTGGATGTTAGTATGTTGTAGCTGACAGCGAGATGAAGTTGCTGTAAAAAATTCAGCTCGATCGAATGGTTGAATATTTATTTTTTTATTTTTTTATCCTCCTTAGGTCGGATCCTCCCCCGATTTTTATACAAAAAATTATAATTTTCAAATTTAATCCCGATTTAAATTCCACTTAAAACCTTATTTTTATATATAGAAACCAACATTTTGACGTACCAAAATTAAATGGATACTAAAAAAATTATTTATTTGAAATTATTTATTTAATAAAAAGAATTACGGCTAAAAATTTACAGGGTGTTACATAAAGTAGATACAAAATATTTAATACTATAGGAAAATATAAAATCCCTATCTTATTTTTCATGCATTGAATTTTTTAGCACTTGTCTTTTGATTTTTTCGTTATAATATGGCTTTTTTGCTATGGATTTCGCACACACTTTGGTAAACACCTATTACCTATACTTAAATTTAAGTCAACGTTATCTCAATGGTATCCCTCTCTGTTTATAAAACACATCATCAATTAACTCCATTAAGCAAAGTGTATTTCACACAACTGTTAAATGGTCCATAAAAACATTTCAAATCACTAATATTAGAGCTCGGGATCTAATCATGATTCAAAATGAAGCGCTAAAAGCAAAACATAACAATAATCATATGAATCAAGTGATTTGAAAGTGCATGTGTAATGTGAAATCGCAACTAACGATTTCAACAAAATTTGACTATTATGTTTTTTCATGTAAATTCAAACATATTATTGAGATAATCAACATTTGCATAAAATAGTTAAGAATTCATTTTTTAGTCATCATTCAAGTTAAGTTTACACATCAAATCAAAGAAATTAATCATAAATCATAAAATAAATAAAATGAAAATCATTTTTGGCATTTTTGAAATATGAATGATGCAATATACAAACACAATATGCAAGGAATATCACATAAAAGAATGCATGAAGATGCATGAAAATTCCTCACAAAAATATGAAAACTATTAAAATATAGAAATTAAATCACTCACACAAAAAATTCGATCACATACGAATTAGGGAATACTTAAGAAGGGGATATACACACAAAAACCCAAGGTATCTTAAGCAAATTACCATATAGGTAGCGAGGGGTAATGCCTCTCATAGATCCTAAGGAGGTGCAAATGCTACTTTCTTGTTGGTATACTTTCTTTGTGGGATATCCACCTCAATATTCTTTCTAAGAGCATTCCTTGGAATACCTCTCTCATTCTCAACTATCCATTTTTCATTCCTCATAGGATTCTTATGCATATTCCTTAGAAATTGAGTCAAGGTTCTAGGTCTTGGAAACTCTCTCCTAACCTCACTCCGCTGAGTGACCATAAAATAACTCTTCTCATCAACTTAATTATCTCTCCTCTAAGCTCACTAATAGTATATATCTTCATAAACTTCCTACTATTTTGAACGAACTCATATTTCTCTTTTTTCAAATACTTACAAGTTTGGTTCGAATGACTATGCAACAAACAATAGGTACAAAAGGAACATCTCTCCTAAATTTAGGTTTTAGTTTTTGAGATATTTTCTCGAATTTCTCAAGACATTTTATCTTAAAGTAAAAATGGGAATTATGATTCTTTTTCCCACAAATTGAGCACCATGGACTTTTATCTTAGATGTAGACATAGGGGCAATTCACTTTTTTCATGTTTTTCTTGCAAACGTGGTCTTTTCTCAAGAGTTTTCTTACCACGCAAATGAGGAGGAATATATGGTAGTGGTCTGGGTTTACCATCGTGATGTCTAACTTCCTTCTTCCTATTAAAGACATCTTTGAGAACAAACATATCTTCTCTTTTCAAACACAATGTGTCGAGTCTTTATTTTTGTTGAACCTTTTTCAATTTATAGCAAAAAGACTTAAGATGCAATTCCTTATTACAAAAGGTGCGAGAAAATGAATTTGAATGATCTTTGAAACATTTTGATCATTTTTCTTTTTCTTTTGAACATTCTCTTTCACTTCTTGTTTCTTTTCATTTTTCTCCAAGATGAATTGACCGGTATCTATTGATTCATGTGATGAATATGAACTCTCCATAAATGTGTAAACTTGAGAAGAATACAACTTGGTTTTAAAACATTTTAAACAATTTAAATTCTTTTTTCAAAGATTCAAATCTCTTCCCAGGTTCACATTTAGAATCTTCACAAGAAACAAGTTCCTTCTTCACTTTATCGAGTTCAAGAGTTATAACAATTTTTCTCTTGTTCAATAACCTTGAATTTTTCAAAGTCAAATCTTTTTGAACTATTAAATTTTCTCAAATCTGAATTTTGTTCTCTTGAGGCATTGATGTCTTCTTTTAAGGCACAATGATTTGACACTTTCAATTTCATAATATTCATCAAAGTGAACATCAATAGACTTTGATTTTTTTCAAAAAATAAGAAGATTCTTTTTCTTCCTGGATTTCAAAAGTGTTGTTTTATCTTTAGGTATTTAAGGCATACGACTATTTATACTATTTCAAATTAAGGAAAAACATTCATCTCCATATAAGATCTAAACACAAATTAAACTAGGTCTAGGAGCAACGAACACTATAAGAAACACATAAACCAGCAAGATCTATTCTAACACATTAGTGATTAAAAGATAAATTACTCTGATACCAATCAAGGGTGGTGTGTTACACACAATGTGTTCAACTCAATTAAACCTAGGGGAATAGGTTTTAATGAGAATTTCTACCAATTTTTTAAATTCCTTTGGCCAAATTTTATATCCACCTAATTAGCATGCATCTAGATGTGAAATCTAATACATCTAAGCAAATGAAACAAATTAAGATCTAATCAAAGTTAATTATGTGAACTAACTAGATTCAAATCCTAAATTAATTTAGTAATGGATCATTTTAGATCCAAACTTAGATATATGTGTGTGTGTGTGTGTGTGTGTGTGTGTGCGGACGCGCGCTCAATCAAATGTGTATACAATTAATAATCAACCACATAATAAGGCATAAGGCAACATTTATGAGAAAAAACCCTAACCTAAGGGTGTAAAAATCTCGGTGCATCCAAGTCTCTCATTAGATTTAAAAAGAAACTTTACACAATGCAAAAAGGTACCTCTCTTTTGTTCCTTAATAAGAAATTACCAATGGACGTTGAAACTCTCCCCTATTCCAATGAGTGATCTGTTCAAAGATCCACTAATCAAATATGGAAATCACGTTCTCCATCCTCTGTTTATACCATGTCTGGCCTCTTCAATAGACTAAATACCTTATTTTAGATCTTAGATTCTAGATATTCAAACTCAGATATAAAATATGTATAATTAAATCTAGGTTATGTGCTATTCAATTTCAAATCACTCTCGAATCTCACAATTGATGAATCTAGGGTTGATTCAAGTTTCTCTCTCAATTTTATAAGATCAAGTGAACATGACAATTGAAGCGTTTAAATCTAACCACTTGCCTTAAAAAAACTCTCTTAGTGCGAGAAGTACTCAACAAAAGGATCTCTTTAAATTGGAGGGAAATCACATTTATTTATAAAAAAATCAAATTTGGGTCACGTCATGTGAAAGGATGGAATTAGTCCTTGTGCACACGTTTTTTTACAGTAATCCTTATCGCGTTGAAAATGTGACATCCCGCTTATTAAAGTAACGGGTGTCCAGCCCTCTACTAAAATAAAACAGGAATCTCAAATGGCTCATTCTTAGCATCAATGTCGCATAAAACAAAAATATAACTAACCACCCAAATAATAATAGAGCACGTGCCAAAATTTACCAGTTATATAAATATTACAATTAAATCCATTAACAGCAATTAAAAATATGAACATTTATACATGTAACAACTGCACAACAAAAATAACCAAATAAGCTTTCGATTAACAGACCCATACAATATATAAAATGTTTGAAATTTAAAGAATATACAATTGTACAACGCTTGGGCAACACATGCACGATTAACACTGTTAATCCTTAACTAGATTAACAAAAATGAGATGCGACTATATCAAAAATCCTACAACATTCCACATGTGTTGCAGCTCCATAGACTCTAGAATGGAAGCTTATCCTTGGCGTCCTTGTGGTGGGACACCTAAAAGATATAACCAATGAAAAGAAAAGGAAAAGATATATACAGGTCAGCGCCCGATATTAAAAATATATTAGTAAGTGAATTAAAATTCATAATAATTATGAATGCGAAATTCCATAATTAAGTTGGTGTCGCCCTCTCTTGAGACTCATAGTCACCCCTCAACTACAGCGCGCACCTACCGTATGCATTTTAAATCTTAGTTAAGCTACCTGACTCACCTATAGATAACCCAACCTCATGCTTACGCGTTAACCCACACTCGCGTATCTAATTCACACCAACATAACCGCTTTAAATATCATTCTCAATGATCATCAATTCATTACTAATAACTTTCACTAGTTATAAGCATAGTGATTCGCACATTAATCATTAAAGCCTGTATAATATTACTCTCATTATTATACATGAACTATCATTTCACATCAAGTACACATACATATCACTCATTATATGTATACTAACAATCCCTTAGAGTATTAGCTCACCGGATGCAGTCTCTAAGTGCTACCATCTTCCAGGGGATACTCGCACCAACTGGATACCAACCGTCGGACTCTCACACTAACTTGGTAAAACAAAGCACAAATGTATGAGAAGCGGCCATAGTTACTCACCTGAAAGTGAGACAAATCATACCCAAGATGTTTCACCCATGATAAAAGCCACACTGCATAAATACTGGACGCTATGACATGGGGACTATACTCTCCCTGCATTCACTAGCTAGATGATTCACCCACATCGCGCAACTTCCCATGATAGAACTATAGGGGTATGTTCCACATAATATATCATACACACAAAATATATATATATATATATATATATATATATATATATATATATATATATATATATATATATATATATATATACATACCATCTCATATCCGTATGTATATATCAATAAACCAGTCTACCGGTATATCACTCATTACACTAGCCGATACCTCCTCACATCTATTCCTAATCCGCTTTATTACTCAATCACTCACTTAAACTTTAATAATCAATTGCACATTTGATTAATCCACAAGTTTGATATAACTTAGGACACACAACTTCTCTCAACTAGCCCGTATCCCATATCGTAATCGAATGCCACCTCCCAGGAGAAATTTGTGAAGGAACCGTAGTATTAATCTCACTAATACACTTCCATAATCATCCCGATGTCAACCTACAATCGTATAATGTCATTATCCCACTTTTTACATCATAAACATTAATGTCACTTCATATTATAGGGTTCTCAATCACTAAACCCAAATGGAAAGGAGTTAAAGAAAAGTTAAAAATCTGTGACATGCGAACCGAATCAATGGTTTCCAAAAATGAAACGATCCGTTGCACTAAAAAAAGCATACCGAACCGATGGTTTCCAAAAATGAATCGATTCGTTGCTTCAAAAATGAATCGATCCAAGGTCCACTAGCCGAACCGATCCGGCCTGTTCAGTTTTTATTTCTTATGAGATGTTACCCAAATCTCTTAAACCCATTTATAACTTAACTCCACCAATATTTCCACCATCCAAATTATATATCTAACATTAATTTCAATGGTTTATCAACACAAAATCAAGATTTAACCCTTAATATTCAAAACACAACAACCCACCAATTAATTATATAATAATTCACACAAAAGAATTATTTAGCAAGTTTAATCACTTGCCTCAAAGTTGTAGAGTCCGAATCCTCTTCGTAGTTGTGACTTTGGCTGGAAAATCCCAAGATTTCTCCTCTTTCTCTTCTTTCTTAGGTTTCTCTCAAATGGGTTTTCTCACTTGGCTAACTCTCTCTCTCTCTCTCTCTCTTATGAGATTGGCTAACTCTCTCATAAGCCTAATAACCCATTTATCTATTTATCCCAACTTTAAATGATAATACACACGTAAAAAGACTCGTATACCCCTATTCGAGTCCAACTAGTCAAAAAGACCTCTGGAACCCGAATACAACCTCCGGACACTTATTTTGACTATCTCGACCCATTTCGGATCAATCGTGCACTCCAAATTTTCATCCGAGATTCTGATAATAAAAAGTCATATCCCAACCTCATATGGCTCACACATATATGCCCCGGTTGAGAAATAATCAATTCCCGCCGCTTCTACTCACATACGACGAAATAACATTCAATATGATTTTATTTACTTTAACACTAGTATACAATTGACATAAATATAAACTCTTCTACACAAATTGATATTTATCTTAAATTCACATTTTAATTCTCAATTATATTAAATTACACAAACACAAGGTAATTTAATACTGAAAATAAATGCTCAAAAGTAAGGGGTATTACACATCCATGCACACGGTACCAAATTGACCTCGAACGCACATTTTAGGCACTGAAAATACTTAGCCCAAAACATGTAAGGTCATGCGCACGATAGTGATTTACACCCGTGTGCACGGTTATAAGAAAAGATTTTATAAACCTATTCCATGGAGCCGTGCGCATGGGTTTAAAACCCATATGTGTTGACACTTATAGGCAAAATATGGGATTCACCTAAATATGCTTAGCAAGGCAATGATTTTTAAAAGCATTTCACTTAATCAACATAAAAATTATTTTATAATAGTATAAACATGTAAGTGTGTGATAGACTTGGGCGATTCAATCAAAATTACCTCACAAGGATACGATTCTTGAAATCTTCAAAATCAGCGTGCAGAAGCTTTAATGTCAAGAGGTCATATGATCTTTAATTTCAGTGTCCATTGATACTAATGAGCAAGACTTTCTCTAACTATCGTCTCACTATGAATCAATCTTTTTGGCTAGATTTTGTGCATGACTCAAATGATTTGATCCAACTAAGTTATATATACAAATACTTACATATTCAGAGATGTTGAGAAAATACATAGTTTAGGAATGAGATCAATATGGATTTAAACTAATAAGTTAGGGTAAAGACTTGAACTCTTGATCAACGAGATGTTAAATATTATTTATAACATGTTACCCGGAGATACATGGTACACATCAGCGATATGATGGCAAAGGGTACTTACTTCGAGTCTTGGCTTAGTTGCGATGATGATATATGTGGACATCACATCTGCTTGTGCGATACCACGGGATACTAACTCATGTGGGTGGACTAACTGTAGTGATAGATTATGTGTGTGTCACGTCTACAAATGTAGCACTACAAGGTACTTTGTGGTGATGAGTTTTATGTGTGTGTCATGTCATTATGTGTGGCACAATGGGGAACTAACCCTTGGTTGTGAACTTGCTATGGTTAACAAATATAATATCACACACACACACACACACACACACACACTGTGTGTGCATGTAAAGAGAGAGAGAGAATTGATGCAGAGTTTATTAAACTTATTAACAATTGTGATTCGTTATTCTATTACTTATTTTTATTTAGGATCATGTAGATATAGTTCTTGATGTGGGCCTGACTTACTATAGTTGACCATTTTAAGTTATTGTGGTGCCCCTTTTGAGAGACTGTGCTTAATAATTGTTTGGATATCGATTTTTTCAGCTTCCAAGATCCCAGTTAATGTAGAGTCTTCTATATTTATTTATGTTCAAACTTTATATTATTAGACATATAATTTAAACTACGGATAGGAGTCCCTGTGGGTTTAAGTATTCTCGAGTTATGGGAGATGGCATATGGATATTGGTTTATGTTTTGACTCGTATTTTCAGTTCATATATTTTTTTATCTTTATATCCTATTGGTTATATATATCTTGTGCTTATTCTTCTTTATATGTTGAGGATGATATTTAATTGTTTTATGTTCATATTATTTATATTTGAGACTAATTACCTTAAATATTTAAAGAAAAAATTGCACCTAGCGCACTTCAACTAACTCGAGTTTACAGGTCACCTCTCTTAAAAAGTACCTGACAAACTCCCCCCTAAACTATCGATCCGTTTCAATTAAAACCAAAATCTGAGTTCCCACCTATTTTGAACGTAAATAGACTAAAATACCCTTGGACTAGATATTTTTATATGCACAATTACTTTAATAAGCTTACCCTTTATAAATAATTACCAAAACTACCAACACTAATAATACATAACAAATCCCCAAAACCCATTCAAACATAACGAATCCCCAAACCCCTCTGGCAACTTCACCGTCACTCAACTTCTGCTTGTTCCTAACCCTAACGTCCCCACATAAATTATGCACCATCAACTGCAACCCATAACAAATGCCCAACACCAAACCACCACATCCATGCCGAACCATCTCAATCATTTAAAGCCACAAAGCATCGCAACCTAGAACCACATTATTACCCGTAAAAACTAACATACCCATATACCACAGCTAAAAACCACCTCATCACTTCCTTCTAGCACTACAAACCCTTCATACGTAACCTAACATCCACCCAAACATACCCAAAGGCACAAAAAACAAGAAGCAAATCCTAAATAAACCCATTTCATATTGATAGAATCAATAGAGAAATAAAGAGAGAATCGGAGTGGTGGTGGTGCTGTTGCCTCGATAAAAAAAAACGGAGCTTTGGCACTAGATATTAGGTCTAGCGGTGCTCGATGGCCGATTTCTCTGTCCAATTCAAGTTCCTTTTGCTGGGTTTCTATATAGATGACGTTACGGGTCTGAAGTGATAATGGTGTAGACCATACATAATGGTGGTTATACCCATGTGTGTGGAAACTATGTGGTGGTGTGTGTATTTTCACAATGAGGTTGACGGTGTGGATCAAGGACACAAGGGGGTTATATCTGTGTGTGCAGACTATATGGTGGTGTGTGTATCTACACAGTGAGATTAAAATTTTCAGACATTTTATTTGTTGAGATCTTATTTGTGGTTGAAAATTTAGATTGAGATGTTTATTGAGGTTGAAATTTCTAAAAATTGATTGAGATGATGTTAATTTTTGGTTTAGGATTGCAAATTCCTTTGGGTTTGAATTTAGGTTTGGATTTGGGGGGTTTAGAAAGGGTAAGGGTATTAAAGTAATTGTGCATATTAAAATATCTAGTCCAGGGGTATTTTAGTTTATTTATGATGACACACGATTTAGTATCAACACACGAATCTATAAGAGCTCAATCCAGTACAACCATAGTGATTCAACAATGGTGATAAACAGGTGTTTAAATGAAGAAGGAGACGAAGAGAAGAGGAATAAACACTAGCATAAAAGTGGTTCGGCCATTAGAATACTCCAATGTGCATATGAGTGTGAATTTCACTTTAAGAATGGGCACTAATGGCCTTAGTATTACAGCTCTCAAGATTTTATCTCTCTACTGTAAAAGGAGCAAAACTTGGTCTAGGGTTTACAATTTTAGATCCTTTCTTATGGGGAAGAAGGTGGGTTTAAATGGTGATTGGGGTGCACAATGCATCCCCAGGCATGCAAGGTGCATGTCCTTGATGGAGCCACAAATAGGATCTTGACACATATCATTTAGAATGTATAAGTAATAATTATGCAAATATCCCCCCATGTGCACTTATGATTCAGGTATAACTACCTGCCCATGTGGATTGTCCATGTTGAAGTCTCGTGTCACACGTGGTAGGGTTTCGTCGAAAGAGGCCTCGACCAGGTTGAGTATGAGATCTCCAATGTTTGATCGACTGCTGGAGAATGCTAAAGTATAGTCTTAGTTGTACGGATGTTAGGTTGAGATGAGCTTGTGTGGGTCCAATTGCATTGTTGATGGGTCTTGAATGTTTGGCATGATAGACGAGACGTGGATTTCTAAGAGGATTGGTGGTTGAAAGGTCTCGGACTAGAGGATAGGCGAGTCCAAGACTGCTGGCATTGGATATTTATAGAAAATGTGTTTTATAAGGTTGACCTTGGCAGAGCGAGTCTCACTTGGGGACGAGGTTACACTTTGGTATATCAATCACCCCTTAGCCCTTAGACTTCAATCTGAATAGAAGGTTGAGGGTTAAAAGTGTCTGAGTTGATGATACACCTCTAACTGATGGCTAAGATATCTCTTCAGTGTTAAATATGAGTTGGTGATGATTATTGAAGTGACATTTAGCAGTTAGTTTGTAGCTCAGTATATTGGAGATGACACATGTCAATGTTCTCATAGGTTAGCGTTTCACACGAGTATAAGCAACGACAGAGCCGCTTAGGGTTTTGTGCCCTCGTAATGGCTCTCTTGGGACTTGTGCTAATTTATTTGGTGGTTTAAAACCACATTTGATATCTTTCTCTCTCTTCTTTGCAAATTTTTCTCTCACCCAGAGCTCTTGTGCCAGTCGCCATTAACGCTCCCATCTTTTCCTTCGATTCTTGCTGTTTGAGACGCCTTCTATGCTATTCCTTCCTCTCAAGAACTTCTCCTCAACTAGGTAACTCATATCCATCGATTTCTCTATGATTGAAGTTTATATTTACTTAGTTTTCCTTTTTCTTGATTTTTCGGCGAGTTCTTACATTTTTCGACGATGGACTGGGTGGTTCTATGGCTTAGCTTTTAATCTCCTTGGATGTTTTAGGCAATAGGAGGTGATACATGTATAAATTTGGTGGTTGTTAGTCCATTTCTATTTAAGTTCGGACATTTCGGGGACTCTCCGGTCACCATCTCTGGCGAAATTCATAATCACTGACCTTGCTCTTGCATTATTAAAAATGATTAAGTTCCCCTTTTTGATCTTGCAGTCAACCATAGTTAACCCAAAACTTATTTGGATGTTAAAAGCTCTATATGAGTTAGTCGAGCAGTATCCAACCCTTAGGGAGAGGTTTTTTAGGGAGATACGAAGGGTAGAAGTCGAGGCCACTGTTAAAAGCGTAGGTCCGAGGCTGATCCTACACTTTAAATTCATCCCATCCCATTAGTTATCGTATGCCCTCCCATTGTCGAGCTAAGTGATTCAATGTCTGAGTCATCTGCTTCTACAAACGACAATCATTTCGTCTCCCACACAGTCGAGAGTGTGGATTATTATAAGGAGGCTATGAGACTTTTGGCATCCTCTTCTAAAGGGTCTAAGGTGGCCGAGGACTCTTCTCGAGCCTCATCCTCTCAGCATGCTGAGTCTTATAATCGTTCGAACTCCTCTATTTAAGAGGTCTCAGACTCGGGCGAATAAAGGGTGGAGGTTGAAATCCTAACTTCTCCAATGGTGGTCCCGATGTCGGCCATTCCGGGTGATGAATTTGCATGCTGATTTTTAGGTGGTGTCCCGACTACTAACCCAAATGATGAATCTTATTCGGTCGAGGATACACTTAACACATCTTACGCTGAATCTTTTCTCAACACTGTTACAGAGGTCTATCTTTTGACTTGGAAGCATCTTTATGGTATAGGACCCTCTATCAACATGAGGGTGTCTTCTGAGGATGAAATAGCATTTCACTGCTGAGATGGCGAGATCTCAATATACGAGCAAATGTTTAGGGTCGACTTTAGGCTACCTATTCACCCGACTGTACGAGCCATTTTAGCCAGTTTAGGTCTCAGCCCCTCACAGCTCTTGCCCGATGCTTGAAGGATCATCCTCGGCTTTGTATCCCTATGGAAGTTGGTTCACTCTATTGACCTTCCAGTTAGCATTTTTAGGGCATGATACAATGTATCGTCTCCAAAAACCCAACCTGGCTATTATCACCTCGTATCCAGGAAACCAACAAAGAAAGTCCTTATTGTGAACAAAACCTCTAACCACAACTAGAAGCCCCATTATTTCTTTGCGTTTGGAGCTTGGGAGTTCGGTCCAGATGATGCTCGAAGTGCCTGATGGGAAAAATCCTCTATATCGTCCAAACTAGACACGGTTCTGAGTGTTGATGCCAGTAAGAAGGTGGGGAAGATTCGGAAACAGGGTAAGAAGGGTAGTCTTATGGAATTTGAGTAATTGATGACCCCCTACTTTTTGGAGCAAGCATGTTTGGGGAGGGACCCCCTAACTGAGTTATGTAAGTACTTTCCATGCAACTGTTCACTACACCAAAAACAGGAATCTGGCACGGTTTAAAACTGTGTCAGATCAAATCTGGCACGGTTTAAAACTGTGCCAGATCAAATCTGGCACGGTTTTGAATTGTGCCAGAATCAGGTGTTCCAAAATGGCCATTTTTTTCTGGCACGGCTCAAAAGTGTGCCAGATTTGACCAAACAGGAACACTTCTGGCACACTTTTAAACCGTGCCAGAATTTGATATTTCTGGCACACTTTTGGCACAGTTTTTAACTGTGCCAGATTCAGCAAAATAGGAACACTTTTGGCACACTTTTGGCACAGTTTCTAACTGTGCCAGATTCAGCACAGTTTAAAAAAATTTGACACAGTTCAAAACCGTGTCAAAATATGATACACTTTTGCCACGGTTTTGAACTGTGCCAATTTTTTTTTTAATAAAAAAAATTTATTTGAAAGCACAAAATTGACAAATTAATAATATTGCGCATTATTAATAAACTAATGTACATACAAACTTCAAAATATTACAAATCTTTAACAGCTCACAGGTCCAAAAAAAATTGGGCAGAGTTTCCTCTATTTTCTGGACATTCCAAAACCTATTAATACAAAACTTGCCTAACATAAAGCCCGCACGGCCACAAAATATAACAATTAACTTATAAAAGCCCTCATGGCCATAAAAGTCAATAATAAAACAACAAAAGACCGTACGGTCATGACACAAAAAAATGGAATCATTAATAAACCCCTTGTTGTAAACCATTGAGTTCTTTGTGTGTTCCACGTGAATAAAAGTCAACGATAAACTGTTATCCTGCAAAAAAAATAGAATACAAAAAAATTACGATATCAGTAACCCAATAATTTACAAAAAAAAATACTCAAAACAAAAAAATTACATATATGAGTGCAAATTATCGTCATACTTACAAACCGAGATATCCGGGACTACACGGGCAGTTCCTACAAGTTACATTAGTCCCGTGCGAGATTTTTAAGTTTAAGTGTTGAGTTTTGCAAATTATCGCCATACTTACAAACCGGGAGATCCGGGACTACGCTGCCAGTTCCTACAAGTTACATGGGTCCCGTGCGAGGTGTTCGTGCCTCTTACGGGGTCGTTTGGGGGCCAGTTTAGGTTTTCACCCTTTAACGGCATGTTTTTAAGTTTAAGTGTGATTTTTGCAAATTATCATCCTATTCACAAACCGGAAGACCCGGGACTACGTGGTCAATTCCTACAAGTTACATTGGTCTCGTGCGAGGT
Source organism: Sambucus nigra (assembly GCA_949130495.1). Classification (NCBI taxonomy): domain Eukaryota; kingdom Viridiplantae; phylum Streptophyta; class Magnoliopsida; order Dipsacales; family Adoxaceae; genus Sambucus; species Sambucus nigra. Next base: position 257,334,935 of record OX422213.1, on the reverse strand, counting down.
GTTCGTGCCTCCTACGGGGTCGTTTGGTGGCCGGTTTGGGTTTTCACCCTTTAACGGCATGTTTTTAAGTTTAAGTGTTGATTTTTGTAAATTATCGTCCTATTCACAAACCGGGAGACCCGGGACTACGCGATCAATTCCTACAAGTTACATGGGTCCCGTGCGAGGTGTTGGTGCCTCCTACAGGGTTGTTTGGGGGTCGGTTTGGGTTTTCACCCATTAACGGCATGTTTTTAACTCTAAGTGTGATTTTTGAAAATTATCCTCATACTCTCAAATCGGGAGACTCGAGACTACGCGGTAAGTTCCTACAAGTTACATCGGTCCCATACGAGGTGTTCGTGCCTCCTACGGGGTCGTTTGGTGGCCGGTTTGGGTTTTCACCCTTTAACGGCATGTTTTTAACACTAAGTGTGATTTTTGCAAATTATCGTCATACTCTCAAACCGGGAGACCCGGGACTACGCTGTCAGTTCCTACAAGTTACATTGGTCCCGTGCGAGGTGTTCGTGCCTCCTACGGGGTCGTTTGGGGGCCGATTTGGGGTTTCGCCCTTTAACGGCCTGTTTTTAAGTTTACGTGTGATTTTTACAAATTATTGTCCTATTTACAAACCGGGAGACCCGGGACTACGCGGTCAGTTCCTACAAGTTACATGGGTCCCGTGCGAGGTGTTCGTGCCTCCTACGGGGTCATTTGGGGGCCGATTTGGGTTTTCACCCCTTAACGGCCAGCTTTTAAATCTAAGTGTGATTTTTGTAAATTATCGTCATACTCTCAAACCGGGAGACCCGGTACTACGCAGTCAGTTCCTACAAGTTGCATTGGTCCCGTGCGAGGTGTTCGTGCCTCCTACGGGCCGTTTGGGGGCTGGTTTCGGTTTTCACCCCTTAACGGCTAGTTTTTAAGTCTAAGTGTGATTTTTACAAATTATCGTCGTACTCTCAAATCGGGAGACCTGGGACTACGCGGTCAGTTCCTATAAGTTGTATTGGTCCCATGCGAGGTGTCCGTACCTCCTACGGGGCCGTTTGGGGGCTGGTTTGGGTTTTCACCCTTTAACGGCTTGTTTTTAAGTCTAAGTGTGATTTTTACAAATTATCGTCATACTCTCAAACCGGGACACCCGGGTCTACACGGTAAGTTCCTACAAGTTGCATTTGTCCCGTGCGAGGTGTTCGTGCCTCCTACGGGGCCGTTTGGGGGCTGGTTTGGGTTTTCACCCCTTAACGGCTAGTTTTTAAGTTTAAGTGTGATTTTTGCAAATTATCGTCATACTCTCAAACCGGGACACCCGGGACTACGCGGTCAGGTCCTACAAGTTGCATTGGTCTCGTACGAGGTATTCGTGCCTCCTACGGGGTCGTTTGGGGGCTGGTTTGGGTTTTCACCCTTTAACGGCTTGTTTTTAAGTCCAAGTGTGATTTTTGCAAATTATCGTCATACTCTCAAACCGGAAGACTCGGGACCACGCGGTCAGTTCCTACAAGTTGCATTGGTCCCGTGCGAGGTGTTCGTGCCTCCTACGGGGTCGTTTGGGGGCCGATTTGGGTTTCCACCCTTTAACGTCCTGTTTTTAAGTTTACGTTTTATTTTTGCAAATTATCATCACACTCTCAAATCGGGAGATCCGGAACTACGCGGTCAGTTCCTGCAAGTTACATGGGTCCCGTGCGAGGTGTCCGTACCTCCTACGGGCCGTTTGAGGGCTAGTTTGGGTTTTCACCCTTTAATGGCTTGTTTTCAAGTCTAAGTGTGATTTTTGCAAATTATCGTCATACTCTCAAATCGGGACACCCGGGACTACGCAGTCAGTTCCTACAAGTTGCATTGGTCCCGTGCGAGGTGTTCGTGCCTCCTACGGGGTCGTTTGGGTGCTGGTTTGGGTTTTCACCCTTTAACGGCTTGCTTTTAAGTCTAAGTGTGATTTTTGCAAATTATCGTCATACTCTCAAACCGGGAGACCCGGGACTACGCGGTCAGTTCCTACAAGTTACATTGGTCCCGTGCGAGGTGTTCGTGCCTCCTACGGGGTCGTTTGGGGGCTGATTTGGGTTTTCACCCTTTAACGGTATGTTTTTAAGTCTAAGTGTGATTTTTGCAAATTATCGTCGTATTCACAAATCGGGAGACCCGGGACTACGCTATCAGTTCCTACAAGTTACATTGGTCCCGTGCGAGGTGTTCGTGCCTCCTACGGGGTCGTTTGGGGGCCGGTTTGGATTTTCACCCTTTAACGGCATGTTTTTAAGTTTAAGTGTTGATTTTTGCAAATTATCATCCTATTCACAAACCGCGAGACCCGGGACTACGCTACCAGTTCCTACAAGTTACATTGGTCCCGTGCGACGTGTTCATGCCTCCTACGGGGTCGTTTGGGAGCCGGTTTGGGTTTTCACCCTTTAACGGCATGTTTTTAACTCTAAGTGTGATTTTTTTAAATTATCGTCATACTCTCAAATCGGGAGATCCGGTACTATGCGGTCAGTTCCTACAAGTTGCATTGGTCTCGTGCGATGTGTTCGTGCCTCCTACGGGGTCGTTTGGGGGCCGGTTTGGGTTTTCACCATTCAACGACTTATTCTTAAGTCTAAGTGTGATTTTTGCAAATTATCGTCATATTCTCATACCGGGACTACGCAGTCAGTTCCTACAAGTTGCATTGGTCCCGTGCGAGGTGTTCGTACCTCCTACGGGGCCGTTTGGGGGCTGGTTTGGGTTTTCACCCTTTAACGGCTTATTTTTAAGTCTAAGTGTGATTTTTGCAAATTATCGTCATACTCTTAAATCGGGACACCCGGGACTACGCGGTCAGTTCTTACAAGTTGCATTGGTCCCGTTGATGCGACGCAAATATTGCGTATTTCACCCGTTAACCTACGCGTTATTAGCCCCTCGGGTATCTTAATCCCTATATTTATGCTCGTTAACCAGACAACCTCGGATTTCTATGTTAACATGTTTTGCAGGGGTTAATTGAGCTTTTGTAGGTATTTGGATGCTTAGTATGAAGTTCGGATACATTCCGCTCGATTTCCGTACACTATCGCACGCGTAAGGGCATTTTAGTCTTTTCACAGCTTGGGTACTGGCCCGACATCTCACGGAAGTTGTATCCCTCCTCGCTAGCTTCGCGTGGCCGCGAACGGTGCGCGATTCCGATGCATAACGAAGAAGTTACGGCGATTCTTGCGGAGGAAAAACAAGGAAAGCAAAAGAGGAGAAGGAGAAGAAGAGAAGAAGAATGCAGTAGGCTGCTGCATTCTGCCCTGGTTGATCGATCGATCGACACTTCTGGTCGATCAATCGACCATTCTGATTTGCCGAAATTTTGCCTAGGTCGATCGATCGATGCTCTGTTTTCTGCAGATATTTTGCCTTCTTTTCTTTCTTCTTTATTTTTATTCCAACTTACTATATAAGCCAAATTTTGTTGTAATAATAAGGAGAGCAGCCCATACACGATTTTAGGTTAGTTTTAGTTAGGGTTTTGGGGTTTTGGATGGTTCTTCTTCATTTCTCTTTGGATTGACAACCCAATTGGTTTGTATGTTAACTATTCATCTTCCCTACCATTAATATAGTTTGTTTTCCATTAATTCTTGCTTTCTAGTGTAATTTTCATGCCTTTATAATTAGGTTTACTTGCTTTATTTCTTGCTTTCTTAGTTTAATTTAGTTTAATTCATTATGCACCCTTAGATAAATAGGGTCGGGATTGCGTTTCCACCATTTACGGATTTGGACCTCGAAAATTAGGTTTTGTGTAAAATTGCGTTTAATTGAAACCGCGCATATCAAAGTTGGATTGCTAAGCGTTTATCTTTCTTTGTCACGCAACGTTAGAGTTTATAGCGACAATCCGAATTTAACCCGCGTGTGACCATTTTCAGTTAAATGTTTTATCTCGCAACTTTGGGTTAAATTCCTTCTTGTGTGATGTTTATGCTTAATTGTAAATGCTCGATTAAATTGCTTTCGAGCCGAAATCTTGATTATTAGTTGTTTCGATCCGTTTGGTTCGATGCGATCCCGATCCTCGCTTTCCTTTATTTTAGCATTAACTTCTCTTTTCTTTTGTCACCATAATCACACATCACCTTTTCTTTCATTTATTTTACACCACTTTTATTCCTGAAGTAATTAAACAATTAAAGTCTAAAATTTAATCACTCCCTGTGGATTTCTTACGATACCCGACTTACCGCTGTGCTTGCTTGTCAAGTGTAGTAGTAGCTTAGGTTCTTTTGTATCGCGGCGGCGAAACACACGACGATTGTGTCCTCACACGAACACACTTTGGCGCCGTTGCCGGGGAGTGTGTTTTAGATTGTAGTTGTTTTACTATTTCATAGTATTTTTTCCTTTTGTATTTGTATTCTTTGTTTTAACCCTTTTTGCAGGATTTGCATACTTTGAGCGCTAAGAAACTTTGATTCGCGGTTGCTCACTTTATTTCTTGGATTCTCCATCTACAAATAATTCGGTAATCATGTCCTACTATTATAGTTATTACGGTCATTCTAATGATTCTTACTTTGGGGATAGTTTTCAAGTTTTTCATTTTCAAGATTTTCTTGAAAATGAAAGACTTGAAAACATTTATCGGAATGAAAATCGTTATTGGGAGCTTGAGTTGGATTCATTATTCGAATCCAATGACGATTCTTATTTCATTACTTTCGAAGACGAGTTTCAACCAAATGAGGAGTCCGAGGCTCTTGAGCCGAGGAAGCCTACTTTGGAAGAAACTTTGCTTCTTTACTCCCAAGGTTTGGAAAGCTTAAATGATGCTGGAATGAGACTCGGTGCACTTTGCGATGAGATGAATTCTTTTGCACAAAACAACGAGGAGGTGAAAACTTGTGTTTCACCTAAATTTTTCGAAGAATTTCTCATCGAGTGTGCATCTCTCTCCCCCGAAATTCAATCTCCTTCCGACGATGAGTCGATTGAGATTGAATTTGTTTCATCACCATATTCGTTTTCCGTGATCGAACCATTAGAATTACCGGTTGATTCCTATGAGTCTGTAGAAACTTTTACAATTTCTACACAATTTGCCGACGAGGACTCTTTGCCGACTTTGTTTGCTACGATGGAACCTATCCCCGTGTGTGCACTATCTCCCATTCCACTTGAAAAACCTTTGGGAGATGAGTCAATTTTTCTTGGACCTCTAGTGTACCTTTCCCCCTTATTATCCAAATCCCCCATCGTCCGCCCAAAATTTCAAATTGGCGATGGTTCACTTTTTTCACCACCCACATGCCTTCCGTTGTTCAAACGGAATTCATATCTTTCGGGAGGCATGTTCACTTTGGAGGGTCCACCGTTGATCTTTCAAAGTCAAATCCCTTTTTGGGTGGACCCTCAACTATTTAGACTTCTAGTATATAGTTAATGTGAAGCCTGAATAGTAGGTTGTAAATAGTTAGCTTTTTAATTTTCTTTCTTTCCTTTTTAATTTAGTCTAGTGTAATTAGTTAACTTTTTGTTATTTGCTTTTGCTATGCTCGGTACTAACTTGTTTTGTAGATTCCTTTGGACTCGCGCTTATGGAGATCGCTCCAATTTTGGGTAATATCGTTCTTTTCCTCTCTTTGTGTTGTGTTCTTAATGCGCATTGAGGACAATGCAACATTTAAGTTAGGGGGTGTAGGATATTCTATCCATTTCATGTGTAGTCCATGGATTTGCTCACATTTAGTTACTGAGTATGCCTTTTTGTGAAAAATTTGAAAATTTCAAAAATATTTTCTTTCGTTTTTCTCCTTTGTTGGGCATTTTGCCTTGTTTCCAGTGATAAATTTCAATAATTGCCCGATCCAATAGACAACTCAATGATGCATGTTCTCGATTTTAGAAGTTATTAGACTTTAGTCCTTAAATCATTGATATTGTGAATAACTTCATGAATTAAACTTTATCCCATGAGCATATGCACTTTCCTGGTTCTATTGATTTGGTTTAAGATTTTTATAACTCGGTAATCTTTTGTTGCATTGTATATACTTACCCCGAGTAAGCTTTGTACCTTTCACCGTTTGTGAGTGTTATACATTATTCCTTTCTCATTGAAAACGTTGAATTCGTTGGTAATCTCACTATTCTTTCATTGATCGTTCATTAATTGAGTCCATACTTGAAATGTGTTACTTGAGCATGATTTTCATATATTTTTTTGACTCGAGAATTGCGTAAACTTTGTGAAATGATCATAGGCCTTCTGTGTTATATCACCCATATTAGCCTTGACATCACCCTTATATGTTTACCCTCGTTAACCCCTTGAGCCTAAATATAGCCTTTCGTTTCATAACCCCAATCCCATAACCAACTCTAAATTGGAGTTATAAACCATACATACACTTTTCATACCTTTGTTTGGAATGTTACTTGGGATTGAATGATGTTTTTATGATGTCGGTTGCAATTTAGGCATATGAGAGTTTGATAAGTAAAGAAAAGAAAGTAGCGAAAAAGTGAAGAAAAAGAGAAAGCAAAAAGCAAAAGAAAAAAAAAAGAAAGAAAACATGAGAAAAAGAAGAAAAGAAAAGAAAAGAAAAGAGAAAGTTGTATATGTTGTGTATATAGTTCAATAAGCTTTGATTACTCTCCCCGATGATATATCTAATGCCGTTTTGGAACTTGTTTTTCCAATTTTGTTATTGCACGCATTCTCCCATTATCCCGAGTTTTCATCCCGAACACTTTGAATCCGTACATACATTCCTTCGTTTCGCACCCTAGCCATACCTAAATCATAACCCTATTAAAGTCCTATGTGATCTTAGGTTGATGTAATTCAAAAGTCATAATAGTTGTGATAATCTGTGAAAATGCATTTCGCCTCTTTTAGTGTGCGGTATCCTTTCATTGAGATTACAGTTTTTCAGTTTATATATAGCGTTCTTCTTCTGTGACATGTGTGCGGCCTAGTTTCCATTTACATTTACTCTTAAGCCCACATGTTCCGTGTGTTACCTCCCTGTTTTGAGTGAATTCGCTTGATGAGCGTAATGCCCGTGAGGATTGAATATATGCTTGCTACCATGTATATCCGGTTTATTTAAGTTTTTGCCAAATCACACTTTGCATGTGCTCACTCCCCTCCCACATTTTAAGGTTTCAATTCTATGAGGTGCATTCTATAATGTTAATGATTTGGACTTTTGTGTGAATTCATTCACTTTGCTAATAATGCGTATGAAATCCTTTTCGCCATTGTTGGGCTTGTTGCATGTTGGGTTGGGCATATTTTGAGGAAACCATGTGATGTTTGTGGGCACCATCTCTGAAAACCCTCACGAGACGACACTCGTCCACTAGGGTGACCTAGGGGTTTAACGGCTTATTGCATACGCTAAATGCAATCGTTCGCCCGCGAAAGTGGCCTTATCTTCTTATTGCTTTTATACCATACTTTTGTACTTCTCCTTCTTTTGGTTTGCTTGTAGTTCTTGTTGTTTCCTATTTCATTGCTAGGGACTAGCAATGTGTAAGTTAGGGGGTGTGATGCGACGCAAATATTGCGTATTTCACCCGTTAACCTACGCGTTATTAGCCCCCTCGGGTATCTTAATCCCTATATTTATGCTCGTTAACCAGACAACCTCGGATTTCTATGTTAACATGTTTTGCAGGGGTTAATTGAGCTTTTGTAGGTATTTGGATGCTTAGTATGAAGTTCGGATACATTCCGCTCGATTTCCGTACACTATCGCACGCGCAAGGGCATTTTAGTCTTTTCACAGCTTGGGTACCTGGCCCGACATCTCACGGAAGTTGTATCCCTCCTCGCTAGCTTCGCGTGGCCGCGAACGGTGCGCGATTCCGATGCATAACGAAGAAGTTACGGCGATTCTTGCGGAGGAAAAACAAGGAAAGCAAAAGAGGAGAAGGAGAAGAAGATAAGAAGAATGCAGTAGGCTGCTGCATTCTGCCCTGCTTGATCGATCGATCGACACTTCTGGTCGATCGATCGACCATTCTGATTTGCCGAAATTTTGCCTAGGTCGATCGATCGACCAAAGGGGTCGATCGATCGATGCTCTATTTTCTGCAGATATTTTGCCTTCTTTTCTTTCTTCTTTATTTTTATTCCAACTTACTATATAAGCCAAATTTTGTTGTAATAATAAGGAGAGCAGCCCATACACGATTTTAGGTTAGTTTTAGTTAGGGTTTTGGGGTTTTTGATGGTTCTTCTTCATTTCTCTTTGGATTGACAACCCAATTGGTTTGTATGTTAACTATTCATCTTCCCTACCATTAATATAGTTTGTTTTCCATTAATTCTTGCTTTCTAGTGTAATTTTCATGCCTTCATAATTAGGTTTACTTGCTTTATTTCTTGCTTTCTTAGTTTAATTTAGTTTAATTCATTATGCACCCTTAGATAAATAGGGTCGGGATTGCGTTTCCGCTATTTACGGGTTTGGACCTCGAAAATTAGGTTTTGTGTAAAATTGTATTTAATTGAAACCGTGCATATCAAAGTTGGATTGCTAAGCGTTTATCTTTCTTTGTCACGCAACGTTAGAGTTTATAGCAACAATCCGAATTTAACCCGCGTGTGACCATTTTCAGTTAAATGTTTTATCTCGCAACTTTGGGTTAAATTCCTTCTTGTGTGATGTTTATGCTTAATTGTAAATGCTCGATTAAATTGCTTTCGAGCCGAAATCTTGATTATTAGTTGTTTCGATCCGTTTGGTTCGATGCGATCCCGATCCTCGCTTTCCTTTATTTTAGCATTAACTTCTCTTTTCTTTTGTCACCATAACCACACATCACCTTTTCTTATTTCTTTTGCACCCTTTTATTTTCAGAAGTTTTAAAACAATTAAAGTCTAAAATTTAATCACTCCCTGCGGATTTCTTACGATACCCGACTTACCGCTTTACTTGCCTCGCAAGTGTAGTAGTAGCTTAGGTTTTATTTGTATCGCGGTGGCGAAACACACGACGATTGTGTCCTCACACGAACTCACTTTTTCCGCCCGATCACCCGTGCGAGGTGTTCGTGCCTCCTACGGGGTCGTTTGGGGGTTGGTTTGGGTTTTCACCCTTTAACGGCTTGTTTTTAAGTCTAAGTGTGATTTTTGCAAATTATTGTCATACTCTCAAATCGGGAGATCCGGGACTATACGGTCAGTTCCTACAAGTTGCATTAGTCCCGTGCGAGGTGTTCGTGCCTCTTACGGGGTCGTTTGGGGGCTGGTTTGGGTTTTCACCCCTTAACGGCTAGTTTTTAAGTCTAAGTGTGATTTTTGCAAATTATCGTCGTACTCTCAAATCGGGAGATTCGGGACTACGCGGTCAGGTCCTACAAGTTGCATTGGTCCCGTGCGAGGTGTTCGTACCTCCTACGGGGCCGTTTGGGGGCTGGTTTGGGTTTTCACCCCTTAACGGCTTATTTTTAAGTCTAAATGTGATTTTTGCAAATTATCGTCAATATCTCAAATCGGGAGACCCGAGACCACGCGGTCAGTTCCTACAAGTTGCATTGGTCCCATGCGAGGTGTTCGTGCCTCCTACGGGGTCGTTTGGGGGCCGATTTGGGTTTCCACCCTTTAACGGCCTGTTTTTAAGTTTTCGTTTGATTTTTGCAAATTATCGTCCTATTCACAAACCGGGAGATCCGGGACTACGGGGTCACTTTCTACAAGTTACATGGGTCCCGTGCGAGGTGTTCGTGCCTCCTACGGGGTCGTTTGGGGGCCGATTTGGGTTTTCACCCTTTAACGGCTTGTTTTAAAGTCTAAGTGTGATTTGTGCAAATTATCGTCATACTCTCAAATCGGGAGATCCGGGACTATGCGGTCAGTTCCTACAAGTTGCATTGGTCCCGTGCGAGGTGTTCGTGCCTCCTACGGGGTCGTTTGGGGGCTGGTTTGGGTTTTCACCCCTTAACGGCTAGCTTTTAAGTCTAAGTGTGATTTTTACAAATTATCATCGTACTCTCAAATCGGGAGATTCGGGACTACGCGGTCAGGTCCTACAAGTTGCATTGATCCCGTGCGAGGTGTTCGTACTAGGGGTGTTCAAAAAACCGACTGGATCGACGGACCGAACCGAGCCGAGCCGAACCGACCCTTTTTTCGGTCTTTTTTCTTAATCGGTCCGGTCTCGATTTATGTTTTTGGTGGACCGACCTAATCGGTCCGGTCCACGGTTTACAGTTTCAAAAACCCTGGTAGGACCGACCCGGACCGACTCTATATAAAATAATATATTTTTACATATATATGTATATATATAACATAAATAAATAGTAAAATTATATATTTTAATATTTGACTAGTTTTAATTATAGTTTAATCCAATAGTAGGTTTGTTTAAATTGCAGATTTTGATAGTTTTTAATTTTTAATGTTTGAAAAAATTAGACTCGGGTATATTTTTAGTATTATAAATGATGTAATTCGTTAATGTGAGGACCGACTGGTTAGACCGGACCGACCCTATAAAAAACCGAACCGACATTATCGGTCCGGTCTCGGTCCTTTTTTTAGAGGACCAACCAAGTCGGTCCGGTCCAAAAAAAACTCAAAACTGAACCGGATCGGACCGCGAACACCCCTAGTTCGTACCTCTTATGGGGCCGTTTGGGGGCTGGTTTGGGTTTTCACCCTTTAACGACTTATTTTTAAGTCTAAATGTGATTTTTGCAAATTATCGTCATACTCTCAAACCGGGAGACCCGAGACCACGCGGTCAGTTCCTACAAGTTGCATTGGTCCCGTGCGAGGTGTTCGTGCCTCCTACGGGGTCGTTTGGGGGCCGATTTGGGTTTCCCCCCTTTAACGGCCTGTTTTTTAGTTTACGTTTGATTTTTGCAAATTATCGTCCTATTCACAAACCGGGAGATCCGGGACTACGCGATCACTTCCTACAAGTTACATGGGTCCCGTGCGAGGTGTTCGTGCCTCCTACGGGGTCGTTTGGGGGCCGGTTTGGGTTTTCACCCTTTAACAGCATGTTTTTAACTCTAAGTGTGATTTTTGCAAATTATCGTCATACTCTCAAATCGGGAGATCCGGTACTATGCGGTCAGTTCCTACAAGTTGCATTGGTCTCGTGCGAGGTGTTCGTGCCTCCTACGGGGTCGTTTGGGGGCCGGTTTGGGTTTTCACCACTTAACGGCTAGTTTTTAAGTCTAGGTGTGATTTTTGCAAATTATCGTCGTACTCTCAAATCGGGGACCCTCGGGACTACACGGTCAGTTCCTACAAGTTGCATTGGTCCCGTGCGAGGTGTTCGCACCTCCTACGGGGCCGTTTGGGGGCTGGTTTGGGTTTTCACCCTTTAATGGCATGTTTTTAAGTCTAAGTGTGATTTTTGCAAATTATCGTCATACTCTCAAACCGGGAGACCCGGGACTACGCGATCAGTTCCTACAAGTTACATTGGTCCCGTGTGAGGTGTTCGTGCCTCCTACGGGGTCGTTTGGTGGCCGGTTTGGGTTTTCACCCTTTAACGACATGTTTTTAAGTTTAAGTGTTGATTTTTGCAAATTATCATCCTATTCACAAACCGGGAGACCCGGGACTACGCTGTCAGTTCCTACAAGTTACATTGGTCCCGTGCGAGGTGTTCGTGCCTCCTACGGGGTCGTTTGGGGGCCGGTTTGGGTTTTCACCCCTTAACGGCATGTTTTTAAGTATAAGTGTGATTTTTTCAAATTATCGTCATACTCTCAAACCGGGAGACCCGGGCCTACGCGGTCAGTTCCTACAAGTTACATTAGTCGCGTGCGATGTGTTCGTGCCTCCTACGGGGACGTTTGGTGGCTGGTTTAGGTTTTCACCATTCAACGACTTATTCTTAAGTCTAAGTGTGATTTTTGCAAATTATTGTCATATTCTTAAACTGGGAGACCCGGGACTACGCGGTCAGTTCCTACAAGTTACATTGGTCCGGTGCGAGGTGTTCGTGCCTCTTACGGGGTCATTTGGTGGCTGGTTTGGGTTTTCACCCTTTAACGGCTTGGTTTTAAGTCTAAATATAATTTTTGCAAATTATCATCATATTCTCAAACCGGGAGACCCGGGATTACGCGATCAGTTCCTACAAGTTACATTGGTCCCGTGGAGGTGTCCGTGCCTCTTACGGGGTCGTTTGGTGGCTGGTTTGGGTTTTTACCCTTTAACGGCTTGTTTTTAAGTCTAAGTGTGATTTTTGCAAATTATCGTCATATTCTCAAACCGAGAGACCTGGGACTACGCGGTCAATTCCTACAAGTTACATTGGTCCCGTGCGAGGGGTTTGTGCCTCTTACGGGGTCATTTGGTGGCTGGTTTGGGTTTTCACCCTTTAACGGCTTGCTTTTAAGTCTAAGTGTGATTTTTGCAAATTATCATCATATTCTCAAACCGGGATACCCGGGACTACGCGATCAGTTCCTACAAGTTACATTGGTCCCGTGCGAGGTGTTCGTACCTCTTACAGGGTCGTTTGGTGGCTGGTTTGGGTTTTCACCCTTTAACGGCTTGTTTTTAAGTCTAAGTGTGATTTTTGAAAATTATCGTCATATTCTCAAACCGAGAGACCTGGGACTACGCGGTCAGTTCCTACAAGTTACATTGGTCCCGTGCGAGGTGTTCATGCCTCTTACAGTGTCGTTTGGTGGCTGGTTTGGGTTTTCACCCTTTAACGACCTGTTTTTAAGCCAAATCTACATATTTTGAAATTATCGTTATATTCTCAAACCAGGAGACCCGTGACTACGTGGTCAGTTCCTACAAGTTACATTGTTCCCGTGCGAGGTGTTCATGCCTCTTACGAGTCCATTTGGGGGCTGGTTTAAGTTTTCACCCTTTAACGGCCTATTTTTAAGTCTGAGTGTTAGTTTTGCAAATTATCATCGTATTCTCAAACCGGGAGACCCGTGACTACGCGGTCAGTTCCTACAAGCTACATTGGTCTCGTGCGAGGTGTTCGTGCCTCTTACGGGTCCGTTGGGAGCTGGTTTAGGTTTTCACCCTTTAACGGCTTGTTTCGTTGGTTTATTCATAGAAAATTTTGACATAGTTTCGTTTCTTTATTCATTAAAACCAACTTGTTTTAACGTTTAAAATAAACTCAAGAGCAACAGCAAATTCCAAAACCAAACCACCCGCAAATCCCTTCCACCAATTTAACTAAATAATCTCATAAAGTAAGCCATTTTACGTTTGGCTACTTATTGTCGCTATTTCAGACCGATTTTCTATTTAATGCTACTGCAACTTTTAAGAGAAATTGCTTTTGAACATATTTGGGAATAGCAGGAAGTAGATTTTTCAAAAAGTCAATATGAAACCATCAACTAAGTAAATAAATGCAGATACAATAAATGCATAACAAAACTAGTAATATATACTCAAAACTTTACCTCGATGAATGTAGTGGTTCACTTCAATCCAACATGTTAGTACTGAAGTTTGGAAACCCTACATTTAAATTAGTCAAAAGGTTAATAAATAAAGATAAAAATTTATACTCAACTTCTTAATAGAGAAAAGAATCAAAACCTCATGGCAATAATTGTATATTCATCTCCATCAAATCAATTGTTCAATTCACATTTTTATACTCATCTTACGTACCATTAGGTACCCAAGAAACAACACATCATTTCAAAATCAAACTTCACAACAGTCATAGATACAAATTAATCCTAAAATACAATTTTGAAACAAACTAAAGTCAAATAAATTAGGGGTTAAAACCTACTTTAGATTCCGATGGTTGGTTCCCTTTTACTTTTACCCGTGACATGATCAATTCAAACATAGATGGAAAGCATTAGATAATGAGAAGATTGAAAATAAGGTAATAATGTAATAATGTGACATGAGTTCTCATTTCCTTACTTTGTATTCAAGAAAATATTGGCATTAGTTCTGTAGATACCTAGACTGTGAATAACACAACTTGTGATTTGTATAGAGTATAGAGATTTATACAAACATAAACGGTGTATAACACATGTATAAAAAAACTACAAACATGCCCAAATTTATTTTTGTTCATGTTAAATAGTTAGGCATTAAATAGTTATAAGAACTTGAGTGAAATAGAGTGTGAGACTAATCCCAAACAAGGTCTATTCAATAAGGTTGTTATATCATCTAGAATATATAAACTTATTTATAGACATAATCAAATAATAAGTAAGAAAGGGAGTAGAGAAAAACAGCGCAAGTATATATATATATATATATAATCTCACACACACTTATTAAATTAAACAAAACCCAAAACTAATCAACACTGAAAACACACAAATTATCACAATCCAAAAAATTACGCCGTTAAAGAACACGAGGTTTCCTCCTTACGCAGTGCTTCCAATCACTCCCTCTAACCCCAATCATTTTCCTCCATTTTCTAATTCTCCTTTCTTCCTTAAATTTTTTAGTTATCCACAAAGAGAAAAGTAATAAATACAAATGTCACCAAAAATTGAAAGGGTTACAATGTGGTCGATCTTTTTAGTTAATGACATTAAAAATAAAATCAGTACAGAATTGATACCTCTCATACTCAAAAGCTGGCCTTCTCCTAACTAAACCTTCAGGAGAGTTGAGATCCTCGTGTAATCTTAATAATACTATTTTTAGAAACACGAACACAACTACTAATATGGGATAGTGATGATGCAAAAGTAACATAAACAAGCAAAGATAAGAGGACTTACAATCCCATTCCAGAAGCAAGTCCATTATCTACAAACATCAAGAGCCGAAAAACAAATACCGTCGTATAGTCCACCTAATTCAATACACATAGAAATTCATTAATTAGTACAAGAAACTAAGCAGATCCAGTTAGTAAAATTAATAGACCCACCATGATCCATATATGCAATGGATATGTACAAAGATGGTAACGCTTCCAGTTGATTACAACAATGATTCTGATATCCAATTCGTCAAAGAACCAACACAAAAAAACCCTTGTAATAAAAACAGTACAGTACAAGCATAAATATATTTCCAAATAACAATCAAGGATACATGCTGGTGGCAAGCATTGATAAGAAGAACCCATCGTACCTGAAACACCAGAAATTGGAACGGGTGTTGTAATCGATAAGATGAAAATAAATTACATTTGGGGTAACAGATAAATAAACTCTTACCACTTGAAATATACACCTCTCATAGACATTTAGGAGAGAACTACTTGGAAACCCTAAATTCACTCCGAGGAACTGCAAATGGTCTCTCTCCCTCTCACTCCTCTTCCCCTTTTCTGCAGGTGGTGGGTCAACCCAAACAAAATTTCCTGTGATGGGGTTGATGCCGGTGGTGGTGGGTCGACAATTTCTTATTGATCCAGGTGATGGGGTTGATGCCGGAGCAAATAGAGCGACGGGGTCGGAGCCAATGAGCGGTGAGAGAGAGGGTCTGCGTTTTGGTCGAGAGAAAGAGAGAAGGGGAGCGGTGCATTTTGGTCGAGAGAAAGAGAGAGGGGGAGCGTGAGATTGAAGATGAAAGAGGAGAGAGAAGAGGGAAAAAAAACATAGGGTATTTTATATTTTAGTGAAATGTACTCAATTTTGGCACACTTTAAAGCAGTGCTAAATTTTGGCACTGTTTAAAGTGTGCCAGATTGTCATTAAACCGTGCCAGAATCTGGCACAGTTTTAAACTGTGCCAGATTTTTAATATCAGGGTGTGCCAATTTGTTGTTTTTGGTGTAGTGGTTGTATTGTATCTATGTTGATTTTGTGACTAACCTCGTCTTTATATTGCAAATCGTCCCCTCAATAAACCTGAGTCTGTTTGGAAGATGGTCGCTTATAGTTTAGCCACTTTGATACAACAAGTGGAGAAGAAGTCTGCACCCCCACCTCAGATAAACAAATCTACTACCAACATCCCCGGCCAGGCCGAGGGAACAAAGAAAACGAAGGAGGTCCTTTAGATGCCCCTACCCCTCAGCAGTATAAGAAATATAAGGACGACTCGTCCTAAACTGCGTCGGCACAAGCAATACCAGTCTCCTCTGAGGATGAACTATTGGCTCGCCTGTCCAATTTGAGAATCAACTCTGACTCCCTTATAGGGAATAAGAAGAGGACCTTTGAGACGCTAGTCTCCATTACGTCAGAGATCGATGACCGTTTTCTAGAGTCTATAGATGTCTCTCTTCTAAGTGACTTTTATCTCCATAGGGTTGTTCAGGTCATCCCCTTGTAACAACTCTTATGTCTATATTTAATCTCTATTTTAAGTATGTGTAGTTTAGTCTTGTACTAATATCCCATATATTTTTTTACAGTTTGTCTTGTCTTTTAAGAAGGTCCATTAATGGGTCTAAGAGAGGCTTCCTGAGATTCGGCTGGCCTGGGAGGCCATCAAAAACGAGAAGGATGTGAAGAAACAGATCTTGACCCATAAAAATGACCATAAGAGGGAAATAGATACCCTGAAGACACAACACACAGAGGCCTTGGGAAAGCTGAACACAAATCATGATGCCACAATTAAGGACTTGATCGACAAGTAGGCGACCGAGAGAAAGAGAAGGTGAAGGTTGCTTTTGAGAAGGCCCTTAAGGAGGCCAAGAAAAAAGTTATGGAGGACTTTAAGTTGTCCAAGGAATTTTTTGCGTACAGTCTCTAGTACCTTGCGAGAGGTTAGGGATGGCAATTTCCCCCGAAATTTAGGGTCCCCGCGGTTATCCGAAAAAAATTCCCCGAAAAATCCCCGAAAATTCGGGGATCGGGTCGGGTTCGGGGAGTAAAAAAAATCCCCGAAAAATTTCGGGTCGATTTCGGGGATACCCTCGGGTCTCCACGGGGATACCCGAATTATTAATATATAATAAAATATATATATTTATAATATAAAAAATATATAAGTATATAAACAGGTTAAAAAGTAAACCTAGATCACTCTCTTACTCACACACGCCGCTGCTCATAGCCGGCCCCTGCTCTCGATTTCCTCATCACGTCCTCCTCTCTCTCTCTCACACGCCACTGCTCACCCTCATCCCCTCATCCTCACGTCCTCATCTCCCCTCATCCCATTCTCCGTGGGGACCCCTTCTGCTGCTCACCCTCATCCCCTGCAGGCTGCCGCTGCTGCTGCTCACCCTCACGTCCCCCTCCCTTTCCGCTGCCTTACGGTCACAAAATCCTCCCATCTGTAAGGTAAACTCATCCCCTACCCCTTATCTGCCTCTACTGTTATGATTTCGGTTTTAGTTGGTATTCAAGTTGATTGGTAGGGCTGTTACAATTTAGTTGGGATATTAGTTGATTGGTAGGGTTGATTTTAGTTGATTGGTAGGGGTTTTGATTGTAAGAGTATTGATTTAGTTGGGATATTAGTTGATTTTAGTTGAAATGCTTTTAGTTGTTTTTTTTTCCAGATTGATTTCAGTTGATTTTAGTTGATTACTCATCCCCTGAAATGCTTGGTTTAGTTGTTGTTTTTTTATAATATTTGATTGGTAAGAGTACTTATTACATACAAAAAAATTAACAAAAAAATCCGGTTGATCACCTGTTGATATATTGAAGATGTTTTTTTTTATTTGGGTGCTTAAACACACACACACATAATAAAAAATTAAAAATAAATTAAAAAAAACGAGTTCCCCGAGGGAAACCCGATACTCGTTTTGAACGGGGACGGGGATCCCCGAACCCGTTATAACGGGGAACGGGGCGGGGACGGGGAATGGTTTTTCTAACGGGGACGGGGATGGGGAGTTAAAACCCGACCCCGAATCGACCCGTTGCCATCCCTACGAGAGGTGCTAAGACAGCCTGTTGCTGGGCTACGCTAAAATTCCCTGACATCTCACAATTGAAATCACAATTTGAGGCCTTTAATTTTTCTGACCCATTGGCCATGACTGCTTTGACAGATATTGAGGGGTCGGCACAGCTTGAGCCAATCTTGAAAATGATCAATGAAGAGGATGATGATGAGCCGGTCGAGGACGAGGCTGAAACCACATAAGGACGAGGTGGGGGCGCGAAGGATGCTACAATTGAGGCCAAGAATTATGGTAATGCTGAAGTCGGGAAGGATGATGCCATTGATGCGCAGGTAGAGACCGAGGGAATCAAACAACTTGAATCTTTCATTTTTTGTTAGGGTGGTCGTCTGTGGCCTAATGCCCTTTACTTGTGTAAAATTTAAAAAACTTCTCATTTTTGAGTTCTAGTGGTCAAATTTTGTTCAAATAATGTGATTTGTATTCTCGTCCCAATTACTTTTGTCTTCTAACTTTGCTAAGTATTGAATGTAAGTATTTGTGTCTCTTATTTTTTCCAACTCTTCTCATTACGCTGTGTCTGCTTGCTTTGGAATTAAATACTATTAGCAACCTTACAACCTTCTGATTGTGGATATATTCTCGTCCTTAGCCGATAAGTAATTCAATACATTTTATGATTTTTCAAATTACACCACATTGTAAAGTTGAAATGATTTTCAAATTCGAACCACCAAATTAATGGTGTTTAACTACTTGTCCTCTCTCATCGCTTTTTAGAGTGTATGAATGAGTGTCGTCTTGCCATATACTGTCATCTTATCGAGAGAGTTTTGACTCTGTTGCCACCACGTCGTGATGTTAAAAGGAACCATAATTATATGATTTCAAAATTTAAACCACCAAATTAGTGATGTTTAATGACAAGTCCCCTCTCGTCATTTTTGAGAGTGTATAGATGAGAGTCATCTCGTCATACACTATCGTCTCGTCGAGATAATTTGACTCTAATACCACCACATCGTGATGTTTTAATAAACTATTATTAAATGATTTCAAATTTTGAACCACCAAATTAATGATATTTAATGACAAGTCCCCTCTCGTCGTTTTTTAGAGTGTATAGATGAGAGTCATCTCTTCATGCACTGTCGTCTCGTCAAGAGAGTTTGACTCTGATACCACCACATCATAATGTTTAAATAAATCATAATTAAATGATTTCAAATTTTAAACCACCAAATTAATGATGTTTAAGGTAGTAGATGATAGTCTAACCTCGTCCTTAGACGACCCAATTTAACCAACTTAATGATTTTCAACTAGATTGTGCTTTTCACCACCTTAGTGATGTTATCACACTATTCCCCCCTCTTGGTGTTATTGGGAATCCATAGACGAGATAAGTCTTGTATGGTTTCTCGTGTCGCCGAGAGTGAGTTAATGCTAGTTCACTATATAAATGATGTTTTTTAGCTTAAGAAAACTTGAACCATGCAGTTGAACCATTCACATGAGAAAAATATGAGGCAACACTTGGAACTATTTTCATTCACTATTCACTGCAATCATCTTTTTCAAATACAAAGAAAGTAAATTACATAAACTGAGTTGTATACATGAGGCTACTGGTAGTATCTTTTCAAATGATCAGCATTCCATGGGTTGGAGAATGGCTCTCCTTCCAAATTCTCCAGCTGATATGTACCTGGGATGACCTCTTCGGTAACCTTGTAGGGCCATGCTAATTTGGGTGTAACTTGTTTGGCTTCTCTCAAACCTTCTTCAGAATTAAATCCCCCACTGCTATCGACCTGGGTCTGACCCTTTTGTTGTAAAACTTAGCCGTCCTCTGTTGGT
Source organism: Sambucus nigra (assembly GCA_949130495.1). NCBI lineage: Eukaryota > Viridiplantae > Streptophyta > Magnoliopsida > Dipsacales > Adoxaceae > Sambucus > Sambucus nigra. Next base: position 257,315,345 of record OX422213.1, on the reverse strand, counting down.
ATGCTGCTTGCCTCACCTCAGCATCTTCCCTTCTCTCTTCAATCAGATCCAGATCCAACCTCTTCTCTTCATTATTTATCTCTGGGTCATAGGTCTGAATGATGTGGCTGGGCAGGCCGAGCTTGGTAGGTATCACAGCCTCTGAGTCATAGGCCAGTGTAAAGGGTGTATCTCCCATCGGTGTCCTCTCTGTCATTCTATAGGCATACAGGACAAGATGTAACTCTTCAGTCTAGGGCTATGTTATTTTTTCGAACCTTTTGATTTTTTTGATCCGATTTTTCCTGAATTTGTAATGAAATTTTAGTTTGTCGATTTTCGATTTTTTCGAAAAAAATTGGATTGGAAATCGAAAATAATTCTGAATTTACGAATTTCTAATTTTTTTGATCTGATTTTTTTGAAACTATGCCGATCCGATTTTTTCGAATTTTTTCCAAATTATTTTCTGATTTTCGATTTTTTCGATTTCTTTTCCGAGTTTTTGAAAGTTTCCTATATCCCACATCGTTGGGAGAAGGAGAGGGAGAGGGATCCAAAATATGCTCTATAAAAGGAGAGTATCCTCCTAACTTCTATACAAATGAAAAAATGAGCTAAATCCTCATGTAAATACATGTTGGGTTAAGCCATTTTCTTTATTTCTTTAAAATGAGAGTTTCGAGTAATCGAAAATACATAAAAAAAAATTTTGAAATTTTGGAATTTTTGAAATTTCTAGATTTTTAATATATATTGTGAATTTATGATTTTTTTCGATTTTTGTCGATTTTTCAATTTTTTCGAATTCGGAAATTTTTATAATTTTTCAAAAAAATCGGATCGAAAATCGGAATAGTTATTTTATTTTCAAAAAATTCAGAATTTTTTTTGAAGGGGCATTTTCCAATCCGATCCGGCCGAAACACAACCCTACTTCAGTCCATAGGCCTTTGGCATCTTCTAGCTTCTTTTTTTATCCCGTCCAAAATTGTTCTGTTTGTGACCTCTGTCTGGCCATTTGCTTGAGGTCGACATGGCGCTGAATAAAATTGTTTGATGCCGACCCTTCGACGTTAGGCCTCTAGGGACTTATTCTTAAGCTACTTTCCGTTGTCCGAAATCAGTGTATGAGGCAGACCATACCTGCAAATGATATTCCTCCGAATAAATTTGAAGGTCTTCATCTCGGTAATGGAGATCATGGCCTCAGCCTCAACCCACTTGGAGAAGTAGTATATTGCCACAATCAGATATATATAGTTGCCTTTGGCTCTAGGTAGAGGTCCCACCAAATCAATCCCCTAGACTACAAATGTCCATGGGGCTGTGATGGACGAGAGACGCTAATGGGGATGATGAGGGATACATGCATATTATTAGCATTTATCACACTTTTCACGTAGTCAGCCACATCCTTAGCAAGGGTCAACCGCTAATATCCCTTCGTTACTATCCGTTTTACCAAAGATCGGCCCTCGACGTGACTGGAGCACTATCCCTTATGCACATCTTTTAAAATGTACTCTACCTCAGAAGGATGGATACATCGTAACAAGGGAAGCAGAAAACCCTTCTTATAGAGGACATCCCCTATGATGGAGAATTTTGCTGCCTTGTATCTCAATTTCTTTCGCTCGGCTTTTGATTCTGGAAGTTCCCCATCTCTGATATATTTTATGATAAGGTCCATTCAAGAAGCTCCCATATTCAAATTTAAATAAAATTCAAGTATCCCGTCGTCTTCCTCAATACTCGGTCTTTGTAATATCTCGATTGGGACAAGTATTCTGATTTATATTCTCATAGCCGATGTCAACCTTGCTAACCCGTCATCTCGACTGTTGTTTAGTCAAGGGAATCTTTTTAATTTCACTTCTCTCAAGTATGCTGAGGCCCTTTTTACCCCGGTAAGGTACTTCGCCAACTTCTCATCATTCGCTTCATAAATTTGCAGAATTTGGTTTACTACTAGTTATGAGTCACTTTGAACCATTACGTGACCGACATTTAATACTTTGGCCAGGGATAGACCTTCAAGCAGAGCCTCGTACTCAGACTCATTATTGGAGGCTTTGAAGCTGAACCTCAACGCATACAAAATGTTCGTCCCGTCCGGAGCCGACAATTTAAGCCCTGCCCCACTATCGCTTTTCATACAACGAACCATTAACAAATAGACTCCAAACTAGACTGTCGTATGTAAAAGACCCTTCACCTTCCATACCAATTTTGAACAAAATATCTTTTTCTACAAGATTAGCTCGTCCACTGTCGGCCATGGTCGAACCTACGATTTCTTTCTTTGTCAGAACTACCATCTCATCTTCTTTGGTGTCGACCTCATCCTAAGTGAACTCAACCACAAAGTCAGCCAGCGCTTGCCCTTTAATTGTCGTTATCATTTGGTATACGATATTAAATTCTCCCAACTCTATGGATGAAATCCATCACCCTATTCGATTTCTCGAGTTTATGAATGACCAGTCTTAGAGGGGAGTTAGTGTGGATAACCATTGTATGGTCTTGAAAATAAGGTTTCATCTTTCTCGAGGCATATATCAAGTCATATGCTAACTTCTCCATATTTGAATTTTCCAGTTCGGCCTGAAGAGCCTTTATATTAAAATAGATCGACTTTTGTACCCCTTCATCATCTCGAACGATGGATGCGCTGATCGCAGACTCTGACACTGCTAAATACAAAAATAACTGTTCTCCCTGAATAGGCCGAGATAATAGTATCGGAGAACCCATATAAGCCTTGAGCTCTTGAAAATCTATTTCACATTCTTTAGTCCATTCAAACGCATTCTTCAGAATTTTAAAAAGGGGGAGACACTTGTTTGTGGCCCTTGAGATGAACCTGTTAAGTGTAGTGACCCTTCCTATCAGCCTCTGCACATCTTTGATTATTTTGGGGGGTCTTTACTTCAATCACCACTTTAATCTTTTCTAGGTTTGCCTCTATGCCTCTCTGGTTGACAACGAACCCAAGGAATGTACCTTCTCCCACGTCGAACACACACTTGGCTGGGTTGAGCTTCATCTGGTATTTATCCATGGTATCAAAGGTATGCTCAAGGTCGACCACATGAGTCTCAACCTTGAGACTTTTTGTCAACATGCCATCCACATACAACTCTATGGTCTTGCCAATCTGATCTTCAAATATTTGATTCACCGGCCTCTGATATATTATGCCAGCATTTTTAAGACCAAAGGGCATAACCTCATAACAATAGGTTCCCTTATATGTGATGAAGGAGGTCCTCTCGACGTAGGCCGGGTCCATGAAGATTTTATTATAGCTTGAGTATGCATCCATAAAACTCATCAATTCATGTCCAGCTATGGCATCGGCCATTTGGTCTATGCGAGGTAGAGGGAAATTATCTTTCGGGTAGGATTTGTTTAGGTCGGTGAAGTTCACACACATTCGCCATTTATCGTATGCTTTAGGGACGATGACTACATTAGAGAACCATCCTGGGTAGATCACCTCCCTAATGAAATTGACTTTCTACAGTTTCTTAACTTTATCTTGGATGACTTCATATTTGCCCTTGCATAGACACGTCTCCTCTATTTATGAGGCCTCGCTCCCTCGTCTATATTCAGCCGATGACAACTAATCTTTGGGTCTATCCTCGACATGTCTTCGTGACTCTAAGTAAACACACCATGCCTCTTCCTTAATAGCTTGATCAACTCTTCCTTCAACTCTGGCTTCAAGGACGATCTTACCTGAATGGTTTTTTCTGACTCGTCCTCATTGAGGACAATGTATTCTACCTTTTCAGCAGGCTCTCCTTATTTGAGTTTTTTCTCGTCCCTTGGGTCGAGTGTATCAATGTTGTAGGAGGTAGTGAGTCTTTCATGGGCCTCTTTTTGCTCAGTCGAGCTGTAGTAACATTCTCTAGCCTCTTCATGATCATCGTGGACTTCCCCTACCCCATAAAGGGTTGGGAATTTTACCATCTAGTGTACAATAGAGGGTACTGCTTCAAATTCTTTAAAATCTACATGGCCGAGGATGACGTTATAGGCCAAAAATACATTTTTATCCATAACAAAAAAGTTAATTTTCTTTATTCGAAAAATTGGCCAAGTTCCCATGCCAACGTCCATCTCGACACTCCTAGCGGGTGCAATTTTTCTCCGCTGAATCCTATCATGGGTTGATGATAGGGAACCAATCTCTTCTTACTAAGCTTTAAACTTTTTAAGCCTGGCCAAAACATAACGTAGGCTGAACTATCGTCGTCTATCAATATTCTCTGTACATCATACCCATGAACCCTAGTCGTGATGACCAAAGTGTCTTCAGAAGGGGCCAAGATGACCTTAAAGTCCAACCTTGAGAATCCCATAACCAACGTCTTAATGTCTACATTCTTTTTCTTTCCTGACTTTGATTCTGAGGCAATCGAGTTTACTTCCACTCTCATAGGCACTGATTTGGACTCTAAAACATGTGCCTTCCTATCGATCGGCTTTGTCCCTCCTCTGGCCACCACCTCGCTTATCATTTTCATGTCAAATGAAATCATGTTGCATCGTCCCTTTGGCTCTGGGATTTTTAGTGGGAGGTCAGGGTCATCTTCTTCATCATCATCAAATTCCTCATCCTTTTTATCGGCCTAATGCTATCATCTTAATTTTTATCTTTCGACTTGCTCTGCCTCTTTTGTGCATCATCTTTGGAGCCACTTCGATCCACATACTTTAGAAGCTTCCCTTGCTTTAGCACCTTCTCAATCTCATCTTTCAACGCAAAGCATTTATCGGTGGTATGGCTTGATCTTGGTGGAAATCACACCATTTACTTTTATGTCTATTATGAGGATGATATATAAGCTTTTCAGGCCATCTCAAAGATCTATCATCCTTATTTTCATTTAGAATCAAACCAGGGCTTATCGTGAGCAGAGTGTAGTTAGTAAATTTATCATCAACCAACCTCTTCTTCCCATTCTTGCCCCTGGCTTTATGAGACTTGCTTCTACCAGCTTCTTTTTCATCCTTTCTCTTGGCCGACATGGCCTCCTCCACATTTATGACTATCCCGACCGTAGCCAAGAGTTCTTCTATGGATTTTAGAGGATCTTCGGCCAGCTTCCAAAGTAATTTTCCTTTTTGCAATCTTCCAAGTAGGGCAGTCATAACAATGTTCTCCTCATAGTATTTAACTTCTAACTTCTCTTTATCGAATCTTGCTATATAATCTCTATGAGACTCATTCTTTCCTTGCTTTACATACAACAGATGGGTAGCCTTTTTTCGGGGTTTCAAGCCGAAATAGAAATTGTGAATGAACTTCTCAGCCAATTGCTTTAAGCTCTCTATGGAGTTCTTTGTCAGTGAAGTGTAGTATACATGGGCTGCACTAGTTAGAGTGCTGGAGTATGTCTGACACCTCATCAAAAATCGAGAAGATATCAGTCACAGGTTGGTACATCTTTACATGATGAACAGGGTTTGTGCTCCTATCGTACTTTGGCATGATAACTGGAACCTTTAACTTAATTGAGGCGGGGTAACTCATTATTCTTACAACAAATGGAGACCATTCCATATATCCTCTTTACATGGGGTCTCGGCTTTTTAAGAGATCACCGATTTTATCCTTAAGTCTTTGAATAGAGTTATTCCAGCACATCTCGGTTGCTTCCTCTTTATCTCCTTTGGTCGCCACAGTATTGTCCCAACTCCTTCTTTGTCGACTGGGCGTTGCATAGGTTCTTTGCTAGCTGTCCTTTGACGATTATTAAAATCTCCTTGTTCCTCGTCTCGATCGCGTGAACGCCGATGATCATCACATCCTTCATTTCCACTGGAGCTTGCAATACTGCATGGCCTAAAGAGTCGGTCTCGTAGGTCACCGACTGGGCCGAGTAGGCTAAAAGACAACCCTCTACTTAATATGTCAAGTGCTAAAGCCCGGGGTTGGCCATCTCGGCCTACCACTGTTTCCTTCGCTAATTGGGACTGGACACACTGTATTTTTATAAATTTCATAGGGCTCCCAATGCTCGTCCTCATCACAACACTGGTCATCTTGGATTTTATCCCTGTCTCCCTAGGCATAATCGCATAGGGTCGATCACGTCTCTGCATCTTTGCTGCTGTGTCGCTTCTTTGTGTGGGGCCGAGGGTGGCCCCCCTATTATCTAATTAACACCCTCTCTGGCGTTCGGAGTTATCATCTTCACTACAACGCCGATGTGTCTAGCCATCACATTTTGTCTAAAAGCAGTAAGTTATTCCAACATTTTTTGTTAGCTGGCCGCCAACGAGCACAGCGTTGCCGCAACCTCAATCATCTCTGACTGAGGAGGTGTCTGGCTGGAGCCAGGGCCAGTGCCATGAGGTAAATCGGAGGTCATCAACTCCGACGAATGAACAGAACAAAGGGTGAACTGGATGAGCTAAGTGAGCTGGAAAAAGGCTTGAAAAACCCAATAAGAGCTTTTTCAATGGTGATCCAACCAAGTGTGGAACTGGATCACCACCAGAGAATTAAGTGAGAAATAAGTTGAAAATGAAGAGGAAGAAGATGAAGAACTTTAGTTTCCCACAGACGGAGCCAATATGATGATACATGATTTAGTATCAACACATAAATTTGTAAGAGCTCTATCCAGTACAACCATGGTGGTGCAACAATGGTGATAAATAAGTGTTTAAATGAAGAAGGAGATGAGTAGAAGAGGAATAAACACTAGCATATAAGTGGTTCGGCCATTGGCCTACTCCACTATGCAGATGAATGTGAATTTCACTATAAGAGTAGGCACTAATGGCCTTAGTATTACAGCTCTTAGCACTTTCTCTCTCTACTGTAAAAGGAGCAAAGCTTGGTCTAAGGTTTACAATTTAGGATCTTTCTTTTGGGGAATAAGGTGGGTCTAAATAGTGATTGGGGTGCACAATGCACCCCCAAGCATACAAGGTGCATGTCCTTGATGGAGCCACAAATAGGATCTTGACACCTGTCCTTTAGAATGTATACGTAATGATGATGCAAATATCCCCCCCACGTGCACTTATGTTTCAGTTATAACTACCTACCCACGTGTATTGGCTATGCTGAAGTCCCATGTCACACGTGGCGGGGTGTCGTCGAGGGAGGTCTGGGCCAGGCCGAGTATGAGACCTCTAATGTTTGATCGGCTGCTGGAGAATGCTGAAGTATAGTCTTGGTTGTACAGATGCCCGATCAAGACGAGCTTGCATGGGGCCAGTTGCATTATTGATGGGTCTTGACTGTTTGGCATGACAGGCGAGACGTGGCTTGCTAAACGGATAGGTGGTTGAAAGGTCTCGACCTAGAGGATAGGAGAGGTCGAGACTGTTGGCATTGGAACTCTGTAGAAAGTGTGTTTTATAAGGCTGACCTTGGTTGAGCGAGTCCCAGTTGGGGACGAGGTTACACTTGGGTGTATCAATTTACGCTCAAAATAGGTGGGAACCAGATTTCGAGTTTAATTGAAACAAATTGACAGTTTAGGGGGTGAGTTTGTCGGGTATTTGTTTAGGGGGTGACATGTAAATCCAATATAGTTGAAAAGGGCTAGGTGCACTTTTCCCATATTAAAAATATGGGTTGTTACAACCAACAATGTTGATTGTAGTGCCTTTATCTCTGTGTAACCATTGTTGAATGATGAGATCTTGCTCAATCCCATGCATTAGGAATTGAGAAAGTCGAACGAGTACATAAACCAACGGAGTGGAGATAGATATATATCGACAATCAGTATAACCCTTGCTTTATTAGCATTATTTGTTAACTCCTTATCAATATTGGTGAACTTTTCCTTTAAGTTAACTACCTTTTCAATATCGGACTTATCATTCTTCTTGGATGGTCATCCTCAATGGCATTAAGGTCGTCCTTACCTTTTATAAAGCAACTTCAACATCAACATAAATTCCTTCTCTGACTCCAACGCCATCTCCTGGTCGTAGAAGATTCGCAGGTCACAAGCCTTGGCCTTACACAACCTAAAAAATGCACTTTTAATATGTTGATTTGGAATCAAGTCAAAAGTGTCAATGGAAAATGTCATATTTGATAAGTTAAGGTTGAAGATGTGTTTAAAAGGCATCACATAATTTTCCTTCCTCTTCCCCCAGACTTTTCAACCTGATAAGTTTCTGTAACAACTTTCACTGATGTCTCTTGGTGGGGAGTAATGTTCGTTTAAATGACCAAATTACGTTTTTCCTTGATATGAGACTTATAATTAGATAAAGGAATGAGAAATAGATTCCTCGAACATGGCTCCATCAATTCCCCCTTAAAACAAGAGGCTGGTTTTAAGTAGCAAACCTCCTTTGGGTGTCTCTAAATGTAGCCCTCATTACCAGTTTGACATCTGAAATAAAAAAAAAATCCATCAAATATTAAGAAAAGGTGCATAAGAAAAGAGAAGTTAAGTAATAAGTTTTGATACTTGTGCATTCTTGAATGAAACTTGCTGAAATTGGCTAAGGATCAACCCTCATAAGGCCTTCTAACATCAAGCACGTATAATAGTTGTGTTTGCCTGTATTTTTCTCTATGCAAAATTGGATAAAGTAGAAAGAACAACATTATCTAAATAAGAAAAATTCATATCAATGATCAGAAGAGGTCAATCTTAATAAATGGGATACTAGGGCACAACATATAGGTATTAAAGTTCTTGGTGCACACAAGGTATTTGTCAAGAATTCAAGATATGATTTTGGGCTTAAACCACTAGTTCTTGATTTTCTTGGGTGTGTTCATTAAATCATGATAGGGGATATTTCTTCACTATTTTAGGTAAATGGATTTAACGGTAATGGTTGCTTCACTCTTAGTAATATAGAGCAGAGGTCATTCTTATTCAACATGGGTCGTGTATTGGGGTTGATGAAAGAATGGAAGTCAGAGAAAGATTAAGGATGTGATTGCTAGTCCGAAATGCAATTGCAAGAGTATGAGTGATAGACGAATGGAAGCCATTTGTTTTCCTTATCCCTTTATTGAATCCGCCACTTCTGGTCATAAGAGTGATCTCTATAGGTATTAGTAAGTAAACCAAGAAGCTTAACTGGCGGCCGACAAACCCATGTCTCCCTAAGATTTCTTATCCTTGGGTCAATAGCGTGAAATGGGTGTGTGGTGGCCCTTATCAGAATTTGCAATATATCGAAGGAGGTGCTTGGGTGGGTAAGTCACCCCATTTTGATGGATGTTATGCGAATTATGATTTTTCTCCTAGTCATGAGATTATAGTTAAACCAGTGATCCACACTCTAAAACTAGCTTTATGACAAAATAAAACTAGGTTCCCACATACGACGCTAAGTACTAGGAACAATCTACATAGCAAATAAAATATTCTCACGACCTTCCTAACGAGTGTAAAAAAAATGAAATCACGCACTATATAATATAGGGATACCTTAATAGTCCGAGTTTTCACCCTTTTATGGGGTGACAATTGTGGAAATACCATAATAACACAACAAAGAAAACATGAAATTGACATAATAAATCATGTTCATGTTCAATTTTTTAGACGAAGTCGTTCTGCATCAAATTATGACTCCTGTTAATGGTGTTATTTGTGTGATGTCATGCTTTTGTATTTTGCGTCTTGTTAGGTTAAATGGGGTGTGAAAATTATAAATCATATTAATTATGTGCTGTTTCACACAATTGGAGGGAAATCTTTTCGATTATTGGCCCAAACACTTGGGGGCTCAATCTGGTTGATGGCAAATTTGCCATTTAAATCGCCTCACTTGGACCAGCCCGTTCTTGTAAATCAATTTGGGTCCATAAGCCTCGTTAACCTAGGGTTTTGTTTGAAGAAAAATCCCCACAACTCTGTGTGCGCGCGAGAGAGGAAGAGGTATGGCTAAGAATAGAAACAAGAAGAAAAATGGTTCTACTAGTACAGCAATGGACATCACCTCTGATAAAAAAATCAAACAACTGCCTCAAGGTTTTCTTTTCTCCATTCATGATTCTAAACCTTCTTTTCTTCCTTACTGACCCCTTTCATTATTATGCAGCAATGGACACATCGGAGTCTGTAGTTACCAATCAACCTCTTACTACTTCCAACAGGTTAGCTCAATTAAGCCTCCGCTGGTTTCGCTAACACGTGTATCTGTATTTATGTGTGTATTATGTTTCTTGAAGCTCATTGATTCTGGCCATTACTAATTGTTGTCCTAACAATCATAGCGCTAACGAAATTTCTCTGTATACACTTTGTGTTCGCATTTAAATTTATAGAATTATGATTATCAAATAACTGATGAATTAGGAAGTGTGAGATGGTGATGGTATAATTCTCTGCTGTCCACCGTTAGGGGGTTATTTTGTAATGTGTATGAATTAGGTTCAACAAAAAGTCATGGTGCCTAGTGTGAGAGGCCACACCTTTATGGCTAACGACTCGCTCCTCACTTCATACAACAGTGTTGCATGCCAAAATACTCTCCATATGATATGATGCCTAGACCTGGCAAAATAAGACACGCCACAAATCAAATTGAAGTTATAAGTTAATTTGTAAACCCTTAGGCCTTGTTTGGTTTCATAAATTGTTTGATTATGGCCCAGTTTGGTTGCGCAAATTATTTGATTGTGTAAATTGGTTCATTGTGAATTAGTGAATTATAAATGAGTGAATTTGAAATGAGTTAAATCCAATTTTACACAATGTTTGGTAATTTGAAATTGATGTTAAGGTTCTATGAAAAAAAAGATAAAAACAAATCAAGAGAGAGAGGGGGGGGGGGGGAAAGAGAGAGGGGGATGGGGAAGAGGAAGAGGGAGAGGGACATGCACTTAATGTGACTGCTATTTCAAATGGATTCATTTCACATTTTTTGTGAAATGATCCAATTTCAGATTTTGTACCTGAGCTAAAATGGGGCAATAATGAATCCTTTCATTAATAAAACCAAACACAATTAATGAGTCAAGTTGTAAATGGGGCAATTTATTAATGATCCAATTTACAATTTTGGGACAACCAATAAATTGACTCATTGTGAATTAGTCAATTATAAATGAGTGGATTTTAAATAAATTTAAATCCATTTTTACGCAATGTTTGGTAATTTGAAATTGATGTTAAGGTTGTATGAAAAAAAATATAAAAACAAATTAAGAGAGAGAGAGAGAGAGAGAGAGGGAGGGGGAAGGAGGGAAGGGAGGGAAAGAGAGAGAGCAACATGTACTTTATGCGACTCCTATTTCAAATGGATGCATTTCACGTTTTTTATGAAATGATCAAATTTCAGATTTTACACATGAGCTAAAATGCGACAATTAATGAATCATTTCATTAATGAAACCAAACACAATTAATGGATCGATTTATAAATGGCCCAATTTATTGATGGGCCAATTTACAATTTTGAGACAACCAAACGGAGCCTTAATGATTTCGGATCATATTAGTGCTAACCCAATAAAATACTATTGTTAACGGTTCAGATTAGTGTTAACCCCCTTCACCCGTTAATACCCGCTAAGACTCGTTAAGCCCCATTAGTTTTAGTAAAATCAAAATATAGATGTGACTCCTAAAGTTTAATGTAGCTTAATGTTAATTTAACCGTAAAGATTTGTACTAAATGAGAGATTTAGTATTGTTAATGAATTAATAAATCTAATTGTGTTTAATAATGGGTTAAATTGTCAACTTTTATACTATTCAAAATAATTTATTATCTTAATGGGTAATAGCAGGTGAGCACAATACAAAACGTTAAGGTAACGAGTCGGGTTTGAATATGATTTTTCACACGATAAAAGTCACCCATTTAGACACGAATCCAATAAGAGCCGAACACAATAAAAACGAAGCGAACACAAACATTTTGACTTAACCCCTAATTTTTATGGGCTAAAATACCCATTTTCAATCTTCCTCGATTCTTTAAATACTTGACCTTGATTCTACACACTATAAATCCAAACCCTAAATCTTTTCTCCTTTTCGAGTAGAAGGTGCCTACTATTCTTCAAAACATTGATATACGCGCACCAACATGTTAATTCCATAACTAAAGCATATTTCGTTTGAAACATAGTTTGGGATCTCTACATCTCCATACTTATTGCAATACATGATAAACGACTTAAGACACATGGTTGGCTGGCGATTTAGATCTCCAAAAGTGCCGCCATCAACATCAACAATTCACATTCTAGCTGTTATAGATAAGTTGCGACTTTCATAAGAATGAAATAAATTGAGAAAGAAGAGCTTTCCTAGTACCTAACTGTTTATTTATCATGTAAATAAGTGAAATCGTTATGGTATGAATTGAATTATTGATATATAGTTTTTATTAGTTTTTAGATTAGTTGTTCAATCTCGTCATCTTATTCACTAATCCTACACCAGTCTCGACCTTGGAGTTTTCTAGTCGTGAGAAATAGAAACCTAACAAGAAATGAAATGGAGTCTATCAAAGTTGATAGTATCAATGTTGACTATATCTATTATGATGTCAATCTTCGGAAGCAATTCATGACGTGGATCTTTGTTGACACAAGGAAGTAATAAGGAATAATAAAGTCTCGACCTTGAGTTTTTTAGGCATATGAAGGTCAACAATGGAAGTTATTTATTTATTTAGAGGATTAAAGGAAAGCTATAGAGGAGATTAATGAAAGGTACAGAGAGAATAAGAGTGGTGATGGTATATGGTTTTTATAGATTTGAAAAGAATTATGATAGACCACCTAAAGATATAATATGGTTGGTGAAAGAAAAATAAATAAGGAGTGACTAGGATGAAACTAAGGTAGAGATTAATGCGAGATTGGAAGTGTGGTGAGAAATCTTAGAAATAAGAGGGTTAAAGATAAGTAGGACTACAACAGAATGTATGGAGCGTAATTTTGGTAATAGTAGGTGTAGACACCCCATTCTAACACCCCCTAACCTCTCCTTAGGCCCCTAGCACCTCCCTTCATCACTACAAACCTAAGTCATACCCCGGGTACTGATCTAGAGGCTATCGGGCACTCCCAGGCTCCGTTTGACCAAAAGTCAAACTCTTCAGCTCGACTGAGACTGAATGAATTTTGAAACCCCTTTCCAACGGTTCGTCCCGTGCGCGATTCTGGCTTACGGTGCGGACGAACGACCCGTTTTCCCTCGAAACCTAACCTAGAGGCCACCGGACGCTCCCAGGCTCCGTTTGACCAAAGTCAACTCTTCAGCTCGATCGAGACTGAATGAATCTTCAAAGGGCGCTGAAACCCTTTTCAACGGTTCGCCCCGTGCGTGATTCTGACTTACGGTACGGACAAACAATCCGTTTTACTCTGAAAGGCCATCAGACGCTTCCAGGCCCCGGTTGACCAAAGTCAACTCCCCAAATCGAGTCAAACTCTTTGGCATGTCGAAGTCCATCACCTAACCTTTCCAACGGCCCACCCCGTGCGCGATTCTGACTTACCATGCGGACAAACGATCTGTTTGAGTCCAACGATCCCCCGTCCAAAGGACCGACGAGCGTTTCCAAGCCACATTTGTCCCAAAGAAAACTCCCGGACCCGGGAGCAGTCCAAAGGACTTTCGAAGGTATCTGAAGTACATTTCCAGTGGTTCGCTCCATGCGAGATTCGGATCAACGGTTTGCATTTTACGACTGTTTTTTCGAAGGAACCTGAAAGAGACTGCCAATCAGAAGGTTCCAAATCCTGCCTATCGGCAGTGTGCCTAAAAACACCTGCCGATTGGCAGGACCAGGCCTTTGTCGATCGGCAATGCCCTGGGCCTATAAAAAGGAGGGCATGCCCTCATTGCAAAAAGGACCCAAGATCTGAAATCCATGACTCTCAGCGAACTCAAAAAACCTCTCTCGAAGTCAGCGTGATTTCCACATCCAAATCCTTTTCCAACCTTCACTTTTCATCATCTTTTTTCATCAAACTTGGTGAATTAACTACCCTTCATCATCATTCCAAGTGCAAGGGCTGCTCTCCAACATTCAAGATCAAGCTTAAGATCTTCAAGAAGGTCCAATTTTCTCAACTCTCTCTTCAAATTATCTTAAATTCGCATTAACTTATTTAATTACTTAGCACTTTTATTCTCTCCATCTCACATATCCTACTATACTTTTTATTTAGTATTATTGCACATCTCTTATTTTCATATAAATAAACCCCCCCAAAAATAAGAAAAAGAGGGTTTGCTCATAAATTCCAAACGAAAATTCTCACACTTTTCCCACAACTAAAACACTTTTTTTACACACATACACATATAAGAGAAGTTCCCGGTTGGATTTATGGGATAAACCCCACCCCTCGTTTTGTATGCAAACTACGTGGACTTTGATGCCTCTATAGGCTACGTAGGCGTCTCGGGGTAAAACCCGAGACTCGAGTCCCATTTTTTTTTATTTTCTAATTTTCTAATTTTTAACTTAATTATCGTAGATTCTATTTATTTGCATATACATATATTTGTTCTTAGTGGCGTATTATTCCATATGTGTTATCGTTCCATTATAACGATCAACGCTAGGATAATTGCGTAAATCCTATTTTCTAATATTACTTTTAGGAACATTCCTATGGATGACTCGCTTTATCTCTTCCATGATACAAGTCGATGATTCCTATCTCCATTACATATACACATGCACATATATCATGGGGAAATAGAGGAAAATAACAACAATCCATGAGATACCGCAAGGGCGGAATGGGTGAACACCTTCCCATTTCGTAACTCATCCTTCGAACCCTACTCGAATCATTTTTGGTTTTGTATGTATTAGTATGTCTTTGGATGCTGTCCTTCGGGATGGCTCCACCTTCTTTTGTCTGTTTTGAGTAAAATAGAATGGCGACTCCATCTCTCTACATTTTTCACCTCACACATCGCCGACGATGGCCGAAGCGCTCCCGAGAGGGATGCGCGTGACCAAGATCCTCTCACCACGGAGATGCTTCTCTCTCTCTCCGCGAGGATCGGGGATGGCCACAGTAGGAGCACAAATGGGGTTGTGGAAACTTGAGGGTCCAATTATACCTAGAAGTGATCATTTTCATTATGTAATCTCAATTATTTAAAAAGATAGAGATATATGTGATGGTGTCACACATAGGATTATAATATGTTGGGTTAAGTCGATAATTGTTATCGATGTATTATGTGACTGACGTACACCTATGAAGCTAAGGAGAAAGTTTTCTAAGACAATTATTAGACCTGCCATGTCATATGAGATGGATGTTGGACAATCGAGAAACGAAAAGTATAGAAAATGAGCTTACGAATGTGTTAATGTTAAGATGAATGTGTCGTAAAACTCGAAAGGATCAAATTAGAAATGAACATATCAATGAAACATTAGAAGTAGCTTTCATCTAAGATAAATTGAGAGAAAATGTTTTAGATGGTTTGGACATGTCAAATGTAGAGCAATAAGTTCCACTCTATGCAAGAATGATATTGTTTATGTTGATAGTAACAGTAGGGTAGAGGTAGACCTAAAATGACTTGGTGGGATATTATAGAAAATGACATGATATCATGTGTGTAAGAGGATAGTGGTACTGGGGTCTATGAATATTGATTAATGGAGAGTCGTGCCCCGCACTAATGAAAGACTTTTCTAAGACAATGAAAATCAAGTGCTTGAAAATGAACTTTTCTTTATAGTTCTTTAAGTCACTTCACCACAGGCCGCATATTAGCTATGATAACTTGTGCGTATTCTCTATGGTGGCATTCATCCTATTACAACCTACAAACAGCTTGCATAGATTTTGACATAGATAACATTTGTTGCTCCATGATGTAAAAGAGTTTAACAGAAACAAAAACCAAAAAATCCTCTCTCCGGATTCATCTTAAACTTTTTCTCTCCATCTCTTTTTGCTATTAATTTTTCTTTAGTGGGTTTGGGAAAACCAGAGAAAGGAATAGTCTGGGACGAACAAATCAAGTTGAAACAAAAAAATAAAATAAAATTGAATTGGAACGAAAAGAAATTAAAAAAAAGCAATTCTGGCAGGAATCTGAATACTCAATATTCATTGGCAGACCTAAAATAAGAAAGGAAACTAAATCAAGTTTCTAAGGTAAATGAAAATCTCTGAAATTGAGGTAAGGAAGAATGATTTTGTTAATATTGATAGCAACATTGAGATTGTTAAGAGGGCATGATTGTGGTCCATTTGAGGATTCTCCGCTAGACGGGGTGGAATGGAGAAATAGAATTCTTGTAGTCCCCAAGTGATTGAAAAAAGATTCGTTAAGTTCTTACTCATTATGTTTGATTAAGAAGGCTCTTAGCTATCTCGCGTGGCAGCGTAAACACCAATTCTTAGTGTGGTGGTGGTGGGATATTAGGACTTTGAGAAATAGTTTACCAATTATGTATAAGTACCATATGTATGCGTATATATGTCCCAAGGGAATTATTGTAATTTCATCCCTGTTGCATTCGTGCCTATGGCACACCCCATTGTCATTTTATAGTTTTTAAGGAGGTAGGGGTGAGTTTGCAATTTACAGGGCTGAATTTGTATTTTTCTAGGGCATCAACATTAGATTTTCGTGATCTTATTTTCTCTTTTCCAATTTTCAACAGCTAATAATACACAAGTCAGACGCACAACACATGGCGCATGAGGATTGGGTGCATGCAACGCACACCTAAGGGTTTGATGATTTCCTCCTATTCTATCCTCACTTTTTTATGGCAAAAAAACCATAATACCCTTGGTTTGAGCGGGATTCTGAAATGGTGCGAGTTAAATCTCAGTTGGCTTAATTTTTGGGTCGCTCTGGGTTCTTGTGCTTTAGGAGTGTGAAACATTCTAGAAACATTACTGTTATATTATACAGATATATACTAAACATAATTGGGAAAAGGTTTTGTTGAGTCGAGTTGAGTTGAGACTAAACATATAAAGAACAATAAGAAGGGACTCCATATAAAAATTGCATTTCATTACTTTCTGGGGGGTAGGTATGGGCCGTATGGCTTGGAGTTACGTCTTCACCACGGGGGGATGTTCCTTTGGCCATTGGGGTGTGCTCTTGAGGACAAAGGTGCCTTCTGAGATATTTGTGTTCTTTTGAGATAGTGGCGCATCATGTATCACTTGTGTAAAGTGATTAAATTAAAACATAAACAATTTAATGGATCGGTCGTCAGTATTATATTACTCTTTTCCCCTCTTTTAAATAACCAGGAATTGTGACATGAGCATCGTTTTTTTCGTAGTCCATCCAGCACTTGAAAATAACATGGAAAATATATATTTTACTGCGTGAATATTAATTCTTAGTAGAATTTAAAATCAATGACCAACGTACACAGCAGTACAAAATCTTAGAGATGTTATGAAATGAATCAAATAGTGCAACATGGTGTCGTAGTTCTTTGTGGTATTCTTACGCTCTTGGGAACTTTAGCTCACATCGACTTAACGTACCCCAACTTAAAACCCTGGTCATTTTTGTTGATCATCATCTACTTATTCCTCAGTTAAACACACGTGAAACATTTATAAAATCGTACTTGAGACCCTGTAATATTTTTTAGGGTGGTGTTGGTGGGTGGGGTGCTCTGCCTCCCCTTCTCGGCAATCAAGTTGTTAAGCTGAGAGGCAATCCAGGTATTTTCTTTTGGAGTTGCTTTGTGCGGTGGTGGCACCATTGCAGAGATATGATGCCATTTTGTTATTTGCTCTAGTTGTAGTTGAGAAAGACCTTTCGTGATGCATGAAAATTTGTTTTACATGGTTTATCTTATTTCTTGAGATTTGTGAGATCTGATTTGGGGGTGGGGGGTGGGGAGGAATAATATTTTTTCGTTTTTGGGGAGGATGGTCGGCAAGTTCATTTCACTCTCTCTTTACTCGTATTTATTGTCTTCCTTTGAATCAAAATGTTCTCATTGCTTCATTGGCTTCTCATGTTCTATTCCAAACTTGTTCTTGGAGTTTTATTTATTTATTTTAGGGTGTATTTGATTACAAAGTTGGAAAAGATTTTGTATAACTGTTCAATTTTATGAGAAGTTGGAAAATAGTTTGAAAAAGAAGAAGATATGAGTGGCTTGTTGAGACGTTCTTGTACTTTTTCATTTTTCGTGAAATCCAATTCTTTGGGGGACTGTGTATGAAATGTTCATCATTAAATATGAGAGAAATATGAAGCACGTGTCACATTTAATTTAAGACTATTGTTCCCATAGAATATGTGGGCAATCGAAACACCTCAAAAGTTAAAATATGAGTAGAATGACGATTTTCCACTGGAAAAAATGTATTGGTGGTCAAATACACCCTAAGTGAATTTTGGATGATGAAGAATATGATGAATTCGTATCGTTCCTCAATCTTATCAGTGGTGACCCCAATTGTTTCTACACAAGCTCAGTCACTGTGAGGATCCTTACCCTGTGTGATAATTCTCACTGATGTTAGAGATGCTCCCTGTTTGTGTCATCCAGACTCGACCCAACTTATGTTTATTGGGGCATTTTATTTGAGAGGCCCCTTGAGATAACGCAAATGTTTGTGATAGCCCCTGTTACAAGGATTAAATTTAATTTTTAATGGGGGTATCTCAAATATCACAAGGGTTAACTAGAAAAAAACCCATTAATATCAACTCTTCTCCAAATATACAAGAACCTCTGATAACTTCTTTATTTGCAGTTTTTACTTCATATTTTGTTGCCATTTGAATAATGTTCTTTTTCTATTCTAAATACTCTGTAAAAAATCTCCGATTACAGGAAAATTAAGGGAGTACAAATGAAGAGAACAAAAAATGTCCGAAGAATGAAAGCCATAGCAAAAGCTATATCTCGAAATGAGAAGTCAGTTATGAAAGTTTTGAAGAATGAAAGCAAGACATTGAGAAACCAGTCTGCAAAGAAACTGTATGACTGATCGAGTGACCTGTTTTTTTTTAGACTCCTCTACTATAGCATCTGTTGGGCAATGTAGGTTTAGAAACATATACTCTAGTTTTTTTAATTCATACACCAGTTTTTATTTTATATATTGTTGTCATATTGAGCGTAATGTTTATTTTATTTATTTATCTTAAATGGATGCTTGCAAATTGTCTATTTCTATAACAACCATTTTCTAACAATTTGAGTTTGCGATAAAGTCGTGTGATAAGATCATGCAGGAAGGAACCGGAAAGAGTCACGCAGAATGTATTCTCCCGTAACGGTGTTACAATAGATACATCTTCTCTTTAAGCAAATCATCTTGCGCTTTTGCACGAGTTCTTTTTCCATTTTGCATGACCATGTTTAGTTGTGTCAATTTCTACACAATTTTATCTGGACTTAGTAGGCAGTACTTTTTTTTATTTATCTTTATTATTACAAACGATGCCACACAAGGGTCACTTGGACATGCCAGACTTTCCGGTGTATTTAGAAAAGTATTTTTCCTCGTGAAATTCTCTTCCCAATTTTTCACATACACAAATGAAGAAATATCAAGTATTAACTTAATTCTACAAATCCAATTCAAAACAACATAATTGAAATGAACAAATTTCAATATAACGTCAAGTCAAATGTATGGGTGTAAACGGATATTCGAAAATTCAAATTCGTCCGGTATTCAAGTGTAAATTTTGCGGATATTTATCCGGAAACATAACCGATAGAGAGGATATGGATAGTGTAAAAATATCCGAGATAATGGATACGGATAGTATGTGTATTAGACACGGATAATTCGTATCCGAGGTAAAGTATTCATATTTGAGGATATCTATTTTTTTGTATATTCGTATCCGTATAATATTATAATTATTATTTATAATATTTATTATATGTAATGTAAAATATAAATATATAATATAAAAATCACTCATTTAAAAAAGTGAAAAAATAATACTTTTTAAAAATCAAAAGAGAATGAATGGCTTGAAAAGAAAAGAAAACAAAGAAACCTTTCTAAAAATAATTTAAAACAAAGAAAAAAAAGAAAACATATGCTTGATGAACTTTTCTATTTGTAGCGCACATTTACTTTTCAACCCCTTACTTCGGTGATCATTTGGGTAATTTTAATACTTTTTTTCCAGTATTGAAAATTTACCCCAAATTATTGCCTTCCAGAGCTTTAGAACTCCATGGAATTTACTTCCAACGGTTTCTTCCTCATTTGGTGGTTTCATATGATGTTTTCAAATATAGGATTGACCAAGGGCACTTTGGTAATTTTACCATTGCTTTTAGGTCGATTGAAATGTTACCCAAAATTACAACATTTCAAAGTTAATAGAAAGGGTTAATTAAACTTACCTCCCGAATTTTATCCCTTTGTTCACTTTCCTACCTGAGCTTTCATTTTCTGAACTTGACTCCCTAAACTTTCAAAACGACTTCAAATCCCCTCTACTGTTAACACTATTAATTTCCGAATGAAAAAGTGGATCATGTGCATGGCATGCGACTTTTTGAAAGGGTATTTTAGCCTCGTTTATAAAATAAAAAATCCTCATTCTTCTCTCTTTCACTCTCCCTCTCTCGCTCTTATGGCAACCATGGAAGCCATGGCTATCCCCCCTTCACCACCTCTCACCCTCCTCTCTCTCGTCTCCCTTCACACACACACACACACACACACATACACACACATACACAAATGTACACACTCCCTCTCTGTCTAAAGAACCATCAATGGTCGAACACATACGCACACCATGAACACGCACACAGCACGAGCGAGGCGCCGGTGAAGATTTCAAATATGGGATGTTAATGGCGAGCTGCGACTTTGGCGTGACCGGGTTTGGAAGATTTCTAATCTGGAATGGGTCTTTTAAATCTTGAATTTTTACAATGGGCTTTGGAAGCTTTGATGAGTTTTTGAAATTTTTGGAAGCTTTGATTGGTTTTTGGAAGATTTCAGATTCGGGATGAAGTTTTGGAAGCTTTGTTAATGGCGACGTGTGGCTTAGGAGTTTTTGATATTTTCAGAAGTTTTTTGTTTTTTTACCAAATTTTAAATAGTTTTTGGTATTTTCCATTTTTTTCGATGTTTGTTATATTTTCAGATGTTTGAAATATTTTGTCATTTTCATATTTTTCAAAGTTTTTTTTTTTTAATTTTTCCTTGACTTTTTAATTATTTTTTTATATTTTTCATATTTTTTAAAAGTCTTTTCAATATTTTTCTGATTTTTTAAAATGTTTTATTCAAACTTTATAACATTTTTTCTATTATTTCTAGAATTCTAATTTTTTTTTCCAGTATTTCAATATTTTTCATTTTTTCCAGTATTTTTGTAATTTTTTTTTGTATTTAAAAATCAATGTTTTTCAAAATTTTAATTTTTTAAATAATTTCTAAAATATTTCTTTATAAATTCTAAAATAATTCTTTGTAATTTCTAGAATTTTAAAATATTTTTCTATATTTTTTTTATATTTTAAAAATCTATATTTTTTGGATTTTTAAATGTTTCATAATTTTTAAAATATATTTTTGATAATTTCCATAATTTTAAATATTTTCTGTAATTTTCATTTTTTAAAAATATTTTTCTATAATTATAAGATTTATAAATATTTTCTATAATTTCTATTTTTTAAAATATCATATATTGACTTGGACCAAAATATACCCTCATGTCTATGACAATGTTTTCATCCAAATATTTAACACCGTCAGGATTTTAGAGTTATTTGAAGTCGTTTTAAAAGTTTAGAGGATTAAATTCAGAAAATGAAAGTTCAGTTGGTGAAGTGACAAGTGGGGGTAAACTTCATGGGGACAAGTGTAATTAACCCTAATAGAAATGATATTTTCGACATTAGACGAACCAAGGGCATATTGATAAGTTTATCTTTTTTTTTTCATGATTAAATCTTTATTGGAAATGAATGCTTTCTAGGGCTCGTTTGATTCGAGGTTTCGAAAGAAAAATTGTGATTACATAAATTTAGAATTATCCACATCTAAAATTACTATATTTGGTTTGAATTTTAAGGAAAACTTAGAATTCTTGAAAATTAGAATTCTCCCAAAATTGGAATTCTACTTGTTAAAATTTTAGGGTGGGTGGGTGTAGCAACAATATATTGTCGGGAATTCTAACCTACTTTTGCAATGAGACAAAAATATTCTCTCTAACATATACTCACAAACTCCTCTCCCCCCCCCTCTCTCTCTCTCTCTCTCTCTCTCTCTCTCACACACACACACACACACACACACACGTACTCTCTCTCTCTCTCACACACACACACACACACACACACACACACGCACACTCATTATCTCTTTCACCCCCCCCCCCCCCCCCCCCACACACACAATCTCATTATCTCTTTCACTCCCTCTCCCTCTCTCTCTCTCACACGTACACACACTTATACTGTATTACCCCTTAAATTTGGAAATATACGTGTGAGCTTAATTCATATATATTTGGATTTTATATTAGACTTAAGATATATTAATTTGAGTTTTATTTTTTGAATAATATTATAAATGAACATATTTAGTTACCTGAATTATTTTTAATTTATGTAGTGAGATTTTTATTATGATTTATTTTGCTAATTTTGGTGGTGACTTATTTTGGGAACTTGTTGTTGGGAAAAACGCACTAAAAATAACAAAAATAAGTGTCTATGGGTTATGAACCCATTCAGACTAGTTATTAGTGGATAAATATATGTATTTGAAACTCATTTGAATACCTTAGTGGAGGCCCATGTGAGAAAAATGGGATTAATATTTTTAAAACCCCCTTATTACTCACCTCTTAGTATAAATATGTTATATTACAAAACCTAGGATTCAATATAAGGCTATAGGAGGCTATGTAACATTAGATAAGAAGATAAAACACAAGGAATACGAATGAGAAGGGGGTATACTAATTCAAGGGTTAAAGAGGAAGGTGACGAGAGTAAAAGAGGGGGTGGAAAATTCTGAAATAAATTCGTCACTTTCAGGCTATTTTCGGTATGGTATATTTGTGAATTTGACTTCCTTACCAACATTAGGTCCTAAATAATTGAATTAGGATATCTTGGGCCCCAATTTCATAATTTTCGGAGCTTTAATTAGTATCTTATGAATATTTTCCCAACAATATGCATGTCTGGAATTTCTTACAGATTTGTTAGATTATTTTGCAAATTAAGTCTCCCCGTGCTTATTTTGTGTGCTACATGTATTAATTCTTATTTTTATAACATATATTTCATGCTATGTGTTGCATCTTTGTATGTTATACTTGTGTGTAAATACCATCCTTGTTTCACATATGTTTATGTGATCTTATTTCCATGCCTAGTAGTTGGAAAAAATCGTAATTAGGTGATTTTACGCACATGTTGGGTTATAGAAATTGGATAGAATAGTAATACCTAATTTGTGAACATGTAATCTTGACAAAGATGTTATATTGATAGATTGTTATTTATTTGTTATTGGAGGATTCATAGGCATCCCTTAGCCAAATCACCCGCTAGATTGGGTGTGCTTTCGGGCTATTTTTTTGTCTCTTATCTCGAGAGCCATGCCATGGTACCTTGGGCTATTAAGCCATTTTGTTATGGGTTGTTGAGCCATTATGGTAGGATGATGAGGAGAGTATCCTATCATGACTTTTGATTGTGATTGTATTTGTTTTGGGGACATAGAGTGTTGGGAGGATAATTGATTAGGATTTTATCAAGAGTCCACGCCGTACTGTGGGAAGCGCGATGGGGATTTTGATATATGGGGAGGTTTGGGATGTGTTGTGGCACACGGTGAGATCCTAGGATGTGATATATATCTTGAAATGATAATTGAGTGTACATATACATACACTCTTACATATGTGCACGCACGAGTATATGTAGTTCACTTGGAGCATTCATACGAGCCTATTGAGTTTTCTGCTCACACCCCCATAATGTATATATACATTACATGTTTTATACGAGTAGCAGTTTATTATTGATGTGGTGTATTCAGATAAATGATACATGGACGATTAAACATCTCTATTTCTTATTCTTTTAAAATCACTGTATCTTTTTATTGTAAGAACAATTGTAAAGGGACTTATGAGATTAATGAGAATAAAGAGTTTATTTTTTTTATGCTGTCGCAAAATTTGTTAGCGATTGATCATTGTTAAATAGTTTGAAAATGGTTTTAAACTGGACGTATTTTATTTTATTTTACTAGCACCCCTCGGGATGTTTACATGTGTTATTAGAGCCTAGGTTAATCAATTATTCGAGGATTTTGAGTTATCGGTTTATTACGTCTTCGTTGTGTGATTCTAAGATTGCATCTTAGATACGATGATGTTGAGAGTAAGTATATAGCGACTTCCGAGGATGAAATTCATATTGTTAGGGGGGAGACTATATTGCCCAT
The DNA here is from genome assembly GCA_949130495.1 of Sambucus nigra. Lineage (NCBI taxonomy): Eukaryota > Viridiplantae > Streptophyta > Magnoliopsida > Dipsacales > Adoxaceae > Sambucus > Sambucus nigra. The sequence continues at coordinate 257,290,954 of OX422213.1, read as the reverse complement.
TACTTTGTCAACATCTGACACGTGTCCAACCAGCTAGTTATGAGATCGCAACTTGGAGATAAGAACAAAGGACAAGCCGATCAACATAAATCTAGGTCTTGGATTCGCTCGATCAAGTCACAACAGCATTCTAAGGCCATCGAGTCCCACACGACTCATTCTCTTTCTGTTATCTATAAATGTAACCCACACCCGTGGAAAAGGGCGTATGCAATCTTTCTTATCAATAATTTATCAATAAAGAGAGGGAGAAACACCTTCGTGGATGTAGGCACGTTGCCGAACTATATATATTCTGTGTTGTGTGATTGTGATCTTATTTTTAGCTTTGCTCAATTGTGTTAACTTATCATAGTAGGATTTTACCACCTACAATAGGCGTTGTATGTGAGAAATGAGTTTCCTTTTCTCATCCAAATAGAGCCAACGCGCAACTATGTCTCACTCATGCAACTCCCATTTTTCGTTTAACGATGACCATCAGTTAGATGAAGACGGATCCACAACGCTTAGAGTTAGGTCTAAGGTCCATTCTAACATGATATGTAACACTCACATCCCACATTATCGTCCAGATGAGGAATAAATAGTGGAAAGCAATGAACAACCGAGATCCACTCAGATCTCACGACTGGTGGATGCCTATGAACGACGACTTTACGAATAAGAGGGCTCCATGCGCCTCTAGTAGAAGGAGAACTCTATTGTGACACCCTATCCATTTTAATAATGGGTGATCAGTCCTTTAAAAAAATTATACAGGAATCTCATCTAGTTCATTCTTAGCATCACTGTCATTTTTTCTAATTATCATACCCTATTAGGCATGGTGTGAAATTTTCAAACTTATTAACTTTCTTACACAAAATTACCATCCACATAACTAATCATGCAAATAATAAAATAAATACATACTAACTGGGCGACATGCCCGGAATAACTTTAAAGTACGTCCTATCTAGATCTAAATGATATAAGCGTTTAATCAATCCCTATAGGCATCCACAACTGCTACAACATCGTCTGACTAGAAGGATGGTTAAACCAAGCATCCCTGCGGCTGAACACCTTAAAGTTCTAAAAATATTTTGATACGGGCCAGATCCAAAAACCTTTTGAAAATATTTTGTAAGTGTTTAAAAGACATTAATAAATATCTCCTGAAATCTTTCATATTTAATCTGGTGTCGCACTCACATGAGATACTCCTCACCCCTCATCTATAGTGCACATCTAACACATGTATTTTAAATATCGTAGTTACGCCACCCAACCTAATTAGTATCACTGCTTATCTTAGTCCCAGGCGTTTCCTTATGCCTAATGTATACCTTTATTTAACTTGCAATTCACATTAATCATTCGCATCTGCTTATTCATTATAAACCTCATTTATAATCTTATCAATTCATTTAACATAACTTCACACTAGTTATTAATTCAATATTCACACATTAGTGTCATGTACTCGTGTATATTTTTATCATACTTATATACGTATTTACACATAGCATCCCCGAGCTGTCCTCCCAGATGCATATAAGTTTACAGTTCGTAATATCCTTTAATTTGCCCCCATATATATTTACACACACACACACACACACACATATATACACACACACACACACACACACACGTATAAACTTATCACATCTTATACACATTCATTATATCGCTCGCTATATACGTATAACCACAATCCCCAGAGCATTACCCCGTAGATGAAAATCTCTAGCATGCTATCAGGCTCCAGGTATACACACCTTAACCTAGGCTATGGTGTGGGATTCTCGCCACCGAACCCAAATCGTAACGTAAATCGAAGGCGGTCATATTCTTGAGTCAGCGGGTCATAACCATACTACATTACTCCACTTGGACTCCAAACTCACATAGGGTGGTCCTGCATAGACCTATGACGCTGGGGATCAATACTACACCTATTAGGATTCGTAAGGATAGATCGCCCACTGCGAACAACCTCCACCGATAGCATCCCCTAGAGTAGGTATGTTTCACATATATCAATCACACACAAATATATATATATATATATATATATATATATATATATATATATATATATATATATATATATATAATAATAATAATAATAATAATAATAATAATAATAATAATAATAAAATCGACTAACCGTGCACATATCACTCATAAGACTAGCCTAACTTTCTCGAGTCTAAATCCGACTTCTGAATCCATACGTAGTCACCTATTTATTTCTATTTAACGATTTATTTGGACATTAAGCATATCTTAATCTATCTCACATCCCAATTCCATATGAAATTCCCATTCGAAATCTATTAATATATTTTCAAGTATCGTTCATCCCAAACACCCTTAATTTCACACCTCGAATTATCCCGACTATCCCAATTGAATTAATAATATCTCTACTTATTTTCCCAGACATTCTAATCTCATCTACGGACATCCCGAATAACCCAAAACCAAACCGATCAACCAAACCATCCAAATAACCAAACCTGGCCAAGTAGGGTAGTCGAATCGATTCGGCTAGCGGGCGAATCTGTTCGCCCCCGGGAACTTGTCAAGCCAGGGCTGTTGCATTTTGTACGAAGTTTTACACAATTTCTGAGCCCATAACTTTCCCAAAATTCATCCCAACATAAATTTTCACTACCTTATAAATATCAATCATAAGAGTTCATATTTCTATGATTTAAATTTCCCCAATATCAATCCAATTCATGGGATTTAACACCAATTATGCAGAATTAATGCTCGCCTTAATTTTAATACAATTTCCCAAATTCATAAATCAAGGTCACCTCTATTCATAATTCAATTTTAGATGTTTTTATCAAGAATTTATCTTTCATATGGGTTCAATTCTCTGATTTCATAGTGTATAATCATCAATCATGTTTTATGGGATCATTTTTCAAAAACCCATTTAAACATGTAAATCACACCCAAAAGTTCATATTTATTTTTTGCCAATCACGATATGAACTAAAACACAACATATAATATCAAAGCAAGTTAAACACTTGCTTCTAATTTTAGAAATTCCAATCTTTCTTTTTTAGATCCTCAACTGTAACACCCCGTATTTTCGACGATTTAAATAATTATGGGAGTAATTATTATTGCTGAATTAATTGAATTAAAATGTGAGATTTAATTGTTAATTAATCCGGATTAAAATATATTAACTAGCATGCCAATGGTTAATACTTATTGATTGAATATTACTGTGTGATATGTAATATCTTTTTGATTGAATATTATTGTGTGAATATGTAATATGGGATAATGCACTTTGATAAATTGTCAAGAGTGAGAAATACGACAGTTTGGTAATTTAAGTCAGATGCACGTGTGAGTCTTGTCGGGACAAATCGATGGGAATAAAAAGAGAATTTTTTTTATTAACTCGTGTGATACCCCGCCTAATTAAATACCGGGTGATCAGTCATTTATTAAATTAAAATCAAAGTGTCCAGTTGGTTGATTCTTAGCATCACTGTCGAAAATAATTTCATTATTAATCACCTAATAATTAATTAAGCTAAGTGTCAAAATATTTTCCCAAATTAATTATACCCAATTAATTTATTAATAAATTTCATCCTTTAATATATAAGCCAATTCCATTCCACAAGAATAAATACTGAACATGAATCAAATACTGAAATAAATGAGACTGGATAAAACATTCCAGTTCAAAGTCTAAAACCAAAGTATCATAATACTCATTCTAACAGTAAGGAAATGCTAATAAAAATAAAATCCCTGAAATAATTAATCTGGAAGCGGGCGACACATGCCCTAAATGAAAGATCTGAACTGCGAATGGAATGAAGAGATAGCAACATCTAATATCAATAACCTACAGCTTCCACAATAGCTACAGCTCGTCGAATGATCCACGTGTCTAAGTCTGGCGGTGACCCTGTGGCTGGACACCTGGTATAATGTATATATATATAGAAAAAGAGAAGAGAAATAACAGGAAATGGGTCAGAGCCCGATTTGTAAAAATATTTATTTTAGCAAGTATTTAAAACTACAAAGATGCAATTATTATGTACATGTTAGTTCCGAACTCTCACTTGAGATTTTCACCACTCCACTAATGTACACACCTAGCGTACGTCTACCCCGACCTAGTCATCTATAATATTCCCAACTAGGTTGACATGAACTCCTAAATATATCTCAAGGGAGTAACCTGTATCGCCCATACAATCAACTAATAATATTCTTTTATGCCAGTTACCGATTTTATATTCACTATTTTAATAGGAAATATTTTATCCTCTGGAATTACTTTACTTATCCACATTTATACATTTTCTAATTTCACACATTAGAATAATTCATTCTCAACTATATTTATATATATATATATATATATATATATATATATATATATATATATATATATATATATATATATAACCTGCGCCCCTTGGTTAGGACCACTTGGCGCAATGCATACTCTGCTATCATGTCCCGGTGCATCGCTTGCTGCATAAAGGACAATTGGTTCAACGTCTCTCACGAACCGTAAATCTCATAACACAAATATTGGAGGCGAGCATACTCACCAGCTAAATGGGTCACGCACATACCTACGCTCCCGTTCAACCGTCGAAACTATCCTACGTAACAGATAACACGTATCCAAGTTCATATGCTCTGGGTACAAGTCAATATCCCCCCATCGGGTCACCCAGGATAAGACTGTCCACTGCGCGAAACCTCCGCCCGATAGCAAGCAGCGTAGGTATGCTATACACATAGTAAATCAATACATAGGTATACATTCAACCTATTATAATCTCTAGGTATTTACACAATTAAGTATCATGTCCTATTCGCAGTATTACTTTCACTTAATACTCTCGATGTGTTAATAATTATGATTATAATCCCCCTCCTAATTTTCTAAGGGTCATTCATCCCACTTATGCCCAAGTCTTAAATCACACTTGTCTTAATATATCATCACTTCAAATCTCAGTGTACTTTATTAAAGTTCTTGCATTTCAAGTATCGAAGGATGTCTTAGAGGTCTACAATTCAATTCTGGAAAATACAGCAGGGCGGTCCGGACCCACTAGGATAGGACCTTTTAATGAAAAACGGTCCGGACCTTTTTTATAAAAAGATACGTCCTCTTCACCATTTCAACACCTCTAACCTCTGCGGATCATTCCCAATCACCAATCAACCATTCTAAATTATCTTCCTAACATGTAGGTATAATTTCCACTAAAATAACATCATTAATTCATTTCTAATCATCAATGTAATCTAGAATCCCCAATTAATTTAATAAAACCCTAATTCTTTAAATTATCATCTAAGAACATAAATTTCCAGATTTGTTGATCACAGAAAATGATCTATATGTGATTTCTAATCTAAATACATAAATGGTTCAACCTAAATTAATCTCAGATTCAATTCATGTATATCAAATCTCCAATTTTCATCACTTTTATTAACAATACATAGGTGTTTCATTCCTATACTAACATGAACATGAGTATTTCTAAAGGAAAGCAAGTAATAAACACTTCCTTGATTATGAAGGTTTGATTAATTGCTTAAAATTGGTATAGATGCGTTCTCCTCTTTCCGATCTACGCGTTGATGATGTTTTTGGTGAAAAATGTCTGGGTTTGGCCTAGGAACTCCTATGAACCTCTTCTTCTCCTTCCTTTAGGATTCTCTCTTTTCTTTTATAGATAAAACCCTAACTGTAACTACGTAAGGTATATTAAATCACTCTAATTTTTGTCCCTCCAAAATTCAATTTACCAAAATGCCCTCCCGGGATGCCGGTTAGGCCTAAGATTGCCCCAGGACCCAAACTAAACCTCTGGGTACACTATTCTAACTATCTCGACCCTTTCGGACTCAACGGTGCACTCGAAATGATCATATGAGTTAATAAAAATAAATTCTCTTTTTATTCCCATCAATAAGTCCCGACACGACTCACACGTGCGTCTGACATAAATTACCAAACTGTCATATTTCTCATCCTTGACAATTTATCAAAGTGCATAATCCCATATTACATATTCACACACTAATATTCAATCAAAAAAATATTACATATCACACAGTAATATTCAATCAATAAGTATTAACCCTTGGCACGCTAGTTAATATATTTTAATCCGAATTAATTAATAATTAAATCTCACATTTTAATTCAATTAATCCAACAGTGATAATTACTCCCATAATTATTTAAATCATCAAAAGTACGGGGATCCAAGCCCTGGAATTGTTTAATCTTCTCCTGGACTGGTGTTCTTGAGTTTTCTCCTGAATTCCCCATCTCTTTTTGCCTCTCTCTCAAGCCTAGGTGATTTATAATGAGTATATGAATGCCTTTATCATCCCACACCCCTTAATATTTCCCTAATCCCCAAATTAGGTTATGTTGTAATATTAAAATGACCCGAATGCTCCCGTACGGGTCCTGTATAGCGTAAAAAGTCCCCGGATTTCGATTACAACTCCCGAGTACCTAATTCTGACTATCTCGACCCATCCTTGATCATCCGTGCATTCAAAATAACCATCTGAGTCACCTATCATTAACTTTCCATCTTATCCCCAACACGACCCCACATGCGCATCCTGAATAAGTTCCTGTTAGCCCGTATCTTTTACCCACATACTACGTAATATAAAATAATACAATTTTATTTACTTATCACACAAGTAAATATAACAACATATAAATATTAATCCAATATTCTCTAAATAATATTTATTCCATTCACTTTATTCCTCAATTTATTAAATTATGAGCACACGTGTAATTTATTAAATACGGGGTGTTACATTGTCCCCCTTACAAAGGAATTTCGTCCCCAAAATTCGGATATGCCTGGTACCAAAAACTTTGGATCCGTATCAGCACGACACCCTCTTGTACCCAAAATCAAATCATGATAACATTCTGGTGCCTTCACTATACACCTCCTAGTGGTACCATCATGTCTGAAGGCCTACTCACTATGGCCCAAGACTAGCGACAAGTCTATTCAAATCATTTTATTTGAATATACTCCATCATTCTTAGAGTGTCACCTTAAAGACGATACACAAAACACATTGTGCTGAAAATGTTCCAATATGACGAGCCTGTACACCACTGTTTCTATCATATCATTACTACAAAAGGCCCCAATTCCCTAGGTGATAACTTCCCTTCATGTCAATTCACATATCTCTCTTTATGGGAGACACCCGCAATAATGCCTGACCACTCATGTCAGACTTCGAAAACTTCAGTTCGGGCCAATGTAACTTTTACGACGCACCTGAACTACACGAAAGTAATTCCAGATTAACTCAATCCTTGTCGTTGGACTCTGAATCACGTCCAATCCGAGGAGTTTATTGTCCCCCACCTCGAACTAACCAGAGGGCGGACGAAAAGATCTCCAACACAAAGCCTCAAAAGGCGCTATGCCAATAATAAACTGGTATGAGTTATTACATGAAACTCTACCAATGGTAATTACTCATCCCAATTACCCTAAAATCCGGAATGCACATCCTTTGCATTATACAATATTTTAGTCATCTTTCCCGTCTACTCTTCGGTCTACGGGTAATACGTCTTGATCAAAATGTAACTTCTTTTCTATCGCCTCCTGATAATCCCTATTAGATGTGGACTCAAAGGTCTCATTTGGATCCACAACAATGTTGGGCGGCACCTTGTGCCAGTTCATTCCTTCTTTTAATGAAATATTGGGCACACTGCCCGATAGTATAACTCATAAAAATTAATAATCACTATTCCAACTCGGTCAACCAATTCGACACAAGTCGAAAAGGAAATTTTGACCTTTCTATGATGTTGTTAATCAAACATTGAACTCTATCAGCCTGCCTATCCATTTCGTCACTGGAATCACCAATTATTTAAAATTCTAATTGATTTCCTCGGACCAAACTTTTCCCATCTACAGGTGGTTCTCCTGGAGACAACTTTGCTATGTCTTACTTTACACTCATCTACACACTCTACATCCCATATCACGTGGTACCGTTTACTCCCCTCCTTAGGGTACGTCTAAAAATCGTGACCCATGCGTCTGCTCCCATGAATACGCACTTCCTAGGTCCCTTTGGCCTGGTAAAATAAACATCTTATTTATACGCAAGCCACCCTCATAATTGTCTGAGTAAGACTCCGCTCTACTTCCCAAAACTATTAGATACTCCATTGTCAAGAGATATCTTTTACCTGTGTCTCCACAGTCTTTGAACCCCTCCCGGGTGTGATAATTCTCCATACTGTATACATATTCAGACTATCTTCTTTATCAAATTAAGTTCAACCCATATTACTTTTAAAATTCTACTTCTAACTTTCCTATAGACATACGGTTCAACACATTAGTTACCACATCCCCTTATCTCGGACGATTCTAAAATCGAACTAACAAGGGTGCCTATACACCCTATATCCCATGCATATCTGAACAAACATCACAAACGTAACATATTTATCTCAAACTCATCCCCACATGCTCGGTGTGATTATATAATAAAGGTATGCTCGTTTATCCTACTAATAGCGACTTAATTATCCTCGAGATTTCCCCACCTACTAACTAGTGGTGCTAACATTCCCCAGTGCTTTCTACACAACACTACCCGACTCTGCTGGCCTTATATCGTATAATACCTCTGAGCTTAAAGTGTTTTCTCCACACATACATTAATTAACTTTAAAAATCGATGACCTAGCATCCAATAATGTCTCCCAATTCTCGACGTTTATTAAGGTTCATGCATGGGACATCACGCAAATAAAATCCAAACATGGAACTCCCCCGATGCACTATCGCTTATCATTATTAGTCATCGGGATCCTTTGGCCCAAAGCACATAATCGGGACACTCAATATCCTACCCCCATACGTATAAGTCTAATTCTTAGCTTCCACCTCTCTAAAGGATTCATATAATACGACGCCCGTATTAAAACTAAGTCATAGTGCTAAATTAATAACGAGCTCAATCGCTCCACTCGATGAGAAAATCGATATCCCCTGAATCACATCACTAAAGTCCATACGCACCGGGATCAAATATAAAGACACAACTAAACTCTCAAAATTCTCCTCTACATTATAATGTCTATACATGGGCTCGACCCTCTTTCAGCTGAGACATCGAAAAAACAACACATCCTGTCATGGAACAAAGAATACAATAGTCTTTCTGTAATAGTCCACCATCGCTCAAACCATCACTAACCAGTCCATACCTAGGACAACATCATACTCACATATTACATATCTTTTAAAGGAGTAGATCTACAAAATATATCCTCCTAGTGTCCACACTCGCTCCCCTGTAGATGTAACTAAAGAGAGACCCACTACCCAATGATAAATATATACGCATAGAAGTAATACTAGCGATACATCCACTAAAATCGTCTCACACTCGAATCTAGTGATAAAAAAATATTGTGATGCACCCGTGTCAGGTAAAACTTACCCCATTTACCCATGGATAAAACTCATGCTTTCAATTGCCAATTTCAATGGGTGTTCAAATATTTATTGGACATAATACTCATGTCTGAACTGAACCAAAACTGCTACAACTATTGCACCTGCTAGGTACCTTGCTCCTATCCCCTAACTCGCTGCAGACAAAATCGACGTATGTGGTCCTGCTTTCCACCTATAAAACAACTCCCTGTGTAATCCCCCTGTCTCTGGACCCACTGGTCATGTCAGGGTTACCCTATCCTCGAGCCCTGATGGCTACTCCCATTGTTCCCTTGACTCTATTGGACCTAAGGAACACACTGCTGGCCCTGTTGTCCTTATCTGTATCAATCGTCACTCGATCAGAATTCCCTTGATTTGAATCTTTTAAATGGGTCTCCCTGCTGGGTATCCCCCCTATGGTGCTCCACTAGAAATGATACATCCAGCCTTGCCCGTTGGCTAGACTCTCTAACTCTCTTGGCCCCATTCACATGGAAGCGATGATGTTGACATTGTAAAAGGGTGGCATTGACAGCATTAACATAAGTCATTCGGATTTCCCATTAAGTGCTTGGGAATTCTCCACGTGAGTCCATTAACAAACAAGAGGACCCTTTTCTCCTCTTATTCACCACGAGTTTGAAGTTCGCCAAATAAGTAAATTCTTCCTCACAATCAGTCACTGTCCGTCCCTCATGTGATAAGTCCACAAACATCCTTTGCGTCTATGTTTGAACAATATATGAAAGGACTTACGATCAGACCGCACCCAAAATTCCTCCATATTTATAGTATCTCTCTCCTCAGATGTGGTGACTGACTCCCACCACTGTAACAATTCTCCTATGAGCTGAAAAGTCATCAAATTTATTTCTGAGTGTAACTGCACTCCACATTACATAAATTTCGTTGGATATCCTCCTTACATTGGCTAGCTGATACAACATTCGCATTTTCCCGAAACTCCAACGGATGGCCCTTCTAAAAACCCCCTTTGTCTCTCTCCCATTTTGACTGCTCTGGGTGAGTCTAAATTGGTTCCACCATCTGCCGTGGTGTTGCTTGGGGAAAACTAGTGGTGTTCGGGGTCCGATTCGATCCAATCTGATTTTAAGAATTTTACGGACTGGACGATTAATCCGGTCCTAAAAAAAATGGACTAAGACCGAACCGATTGTATCGGTCACCTGACCCTAGTAGTCCGATTTTTATAGGGTCGGTCTGGTCTAACTTTTCGATCCAAATCTTATTAAATTAATTATTTTAGAAATGGAAATAAGCTTTAAAAGATGTCCAAACTTGTCCAAATTTTAGCATAAAAGTTGTCCAAAATTTAACACAAAAAGTGTCCAAATTCTAGCATAAACTATCCAAAATAATCATCTCATACAAACATGCAAATATAATAGGAAAAAGTAATACTACCTGATAAACATACTGCACTACCTGCTGAAATAAAAATAAAATAAAAATTGAGGTAAAATCTTGTTTATGATGAAAAATATTATTTAGGATGAAAAATTAAAATACTACCTGCTATAAACCCTAAAACTATATATTTAAGATGCAAAATATAAACACTTGAGATTGGGAGGCTAACCTGAGATGGCGAGGTGGATGGTCAGAGGTGAGGCCGAGGAGAAATGAGGAGGGTAGGTAGAGTAGAGAAAATGATGGGCAAAGGGAGAGACTAGGCAAATTGAATGGTGTGATTAGAGAAGAAAAGAGCGGTGGGTAGAGAGAGTAGAGAAGAAATTCGAGTAAGCGAAGAGGCATGCGAAGTGTAATGAGAAATCTGAGTTAATGTTGCGATGACGACTAGAACATATGAGTTTTCCCAGAAAAATGATGTTCCCTAGTGGTTTTAATAGCATTAACTCCTGAGTAACAATAGTGGTGACTGCTGCTGCGGTCACCGTCCCATGAATAGTCTGCTGCCCTGACCTTTCCCCTCCTCCTGCGTTCCTTCTAACGACCCTCACTGGTCATCTTCTACTGTTCAGCATAAGAAACTCAACCAAAATCGTATAAGATTTACTTCAATTACACATAATAGCAGGACAACGTAAATCGCAATATGAATCGATAGTCCTAAGCATAGGTCTCTACAATAATGAAAAGCAACGCTGAAACATATTAAGTTCGCTCAGATCCTAAGGACATTAGAACCTGAGTCTCTAATACCATCTGTGACACCCCACCCATTATAATAACGGGTGATCAATCCTTGACTAAAATAAAGCATGAATCTCATCTTTATTTTAAATAGAATAATATATAGAAAGTTAGAGAAAAGCCCTCCAACAGTGGAAGATACAACATATGCATGGAATTAAGGATGAAAGTTAGGCATACCTAACTTATCCATGAAAATAAAGCCTCTAAATATAATAGGAAAAGAATACATATAAGAAGAACATATGTTTAACTTTCATGAAGAACCATTTTGCAATGAGAGATGCAAGACTCTTTCCCGAAGGATGAATAAAATAAAATTTGATATCATGACTTGAGATCCACTTTTGAAGAGCATACATTTTGGTATGAGACCAAGATGAATGAAATTTGGATTTGATAAAGTTCTATAGCATAGGAAAATTTGATTCCATAGTATGATTTTGAAGGAATTCATCACAATTAAACAATGTAAACCACAAAGCTTATATATGAAGTAAATCAGGTTGAAGTAGAGAATGACCTGCACAACCAAATAAAAACTTGCCTTCATGATCTCTCACAAAGCCACCAACACCTTGGATATGATTCTTAGAATACCAAGAAATATTAATCTTATAAGAAGGAGGAATATGAGGAATCCATCTAACAACTTTGGGGATGGAATTATTCCTTGGAGTAGGTTTATGATAAGAGACAATGAAGGAATCAATGTGAAAAATAACTTGATCAACTTTGGGAGGAACATTATCATATTTACCTTTGTTCTTACACTCCAAAGACACCAACATATAAAACTAGGAATGGATAATCTGAAATGAGGATGAATATAACTTATCCACTAAGATATTAACACTGCTCTGATAGATGTGTTAGAAATAGAGATACCAATTTTTTTTTTGTAGTGAAGCCAAACTTGAGAAGCAACATTTCCAGTAGAAAAAATATGATCAATATCTTCCACTTTAGAACAAATACAACATAAGCATTTAGAAGGACCTCTGATGCCCACTTTTTTAATAGCAGATCAATTGGAACAATATCCCCAAGAATTTTCCAAAGAAGAATAGAGATTTTAAAAGGAATGGAATTGTTCCAAATGGAATTATTAGTCCAAGAAGAAGGTATGTGAGTTTGAATAATATTCCAGACAGAAGATATAGAGAAAGAGCAAAATTTATCAGCTATTCACAAAGGAATATCAATAGAGTTATGAAGGATAGGAGTATTAAAAATAGAGTTAGAGATTTGAGGAGGAAATAAGAGAATTATTAAATATGAATACCAAACACCATAAGAATTGAAGAGTGATTGAACTTTCAATTTGGATTGGAATCCCAAATCCTAAAGAAAACCCGAGTGCAACCATTTATCCTAACCAATAAAACAATCTCCCACACCAAGAAGACAAAATAGATTATTCTCAGCATATGATCTACTTCTAATCATCCTTTTACAAGTGTTTGAACTTATAGAAAATGAAGTAGACATTGGATGGTGTTTCCTATAATATTTTTTAACATGAAAGTACTCCATAATGAGTTTTTTGTTATGAAGTTCCACGAAAGTTTCATACAAAAAAATATGTTGAAATCCCAAATAGATCTAATCCCCAAACCACCTTCACTCCTTGGAAAATAGATGTCATACCATTTCTTCAAGTGATATTTATTTTTTTCTTCATTGGAACCCCAAAAGAAATTTGAAAGAAGAGAATCAATAAAACTCAAGACTTTTTTTGGGAGGCTCAAGAGCTTCCAGAGTGTATGAAGGAATGAAGTTTAAAACATGTTAAATAAGAAGTTTTTTTCCTCCCATGGAAAGAAATTGGCCCCGCCAAGTAGAGATTTTATTCCTGATTTTTTAAATCAAAGGATCAAATAGAGAACTATGCTTACTGCCTTGAAAGATAGAAAGCACCAAATAAGTTGGATGGATATTGCAGAAAGAAATCTCCAAACAACTTGATATGACATTCTTCCTTACAGTGTTGATGCATTTGGATCCATATATGAAACCTTTTGATTTATTTACAATCTGACCATAACAAGCTTCATAGTTGATGATTGATTTAATTTTTTTGACTGATTTGATATCTCAAGATGAGAAAAGCATAAGATCATCTGTATATGCAAGGTGAGATACAACAGGGTAGGAGATTGGGGTTTTATATGGAGTAAAAGAAGGGTTATGAGCACATGAGTCCAAGCTCTTAGAAAGTACCTCTGCAAAAATAATAAATAAACTTGGGGAAATAGGATCCCCTTGTCTAATACCATTAGTAGCAAGGAAGAAGACATGAATATCACCATTAAAATGATAGAAATCCAAACATTTGAAAATAATATCCAAATTAAACCATAAAAAGTTCATTAAAGCCAAATTTTCTTAATATAGAGATTAAAACATGGTATGTAACTATATCACATGCTTTAGACATATCAAATTTAATAGCTAGATTATAGCCTTTATTTTTAAAATTAATTTGAGAGAATAATTACCGAGCAAGAAGAATATTGCCAGTAATACCTCTACCTTTGAAAAATGCACTTTGAGCAGGAGATATAATGTTAGGAAGAACCTTTGCAAGTCTTTCAACAATGATTTTGGATAGAATTTTATTGGCGAAGGTACAAAGACTAACAGGTCTAAAATTAGAAAATATATTGGGAATATCCTTTTTAAGATTAAGGATTGAAGTAGTTAAACTGATTGATCTGGGAATATCAAACTTCAAGAAGAAGACTTCTACCATTTTAAGAATATCCACACCAATGATATCCCATATAGAACTGAAAAATCCCCCTGTGAATTCATCAACACCTGGAGAACTATCATTACTATGGTTGAAAATTACAGCTTTGACTTCTTCTAATTTCGGAACAAATGAAAGAGCATAGTTCTTCTAATTAGTGATGAGATGAGTGATATTGTTTAGCATACTATGATGCATATCACCAGTAGACTGACCAACAAACATATTATTGAAATACTGTATGCCTGATATTTTAATATCCTCCATAGAATCTAACCACGATCCATAATCATCTTTAATTCTCATAATCTCATTTTTCCCCTTCTCAATTTAACACAATTATGGAAATACTTAGTATTTGCATCACTTTCAGAACACCATTTAATATTAGACTTTTGTTTTCAAAACTCCCCACTGTGTTTAAAGCAAGCAATAATAAGGCATTATCCTTCTCAAGATTAAGTTTATTTTCTAAAGATGGATTGCAATGAAAATCATATTCACTTTTAAGAATCCTATCTTCAGCCCCTTGAACCTCCTTGAAGATTTTTACAAATGAATCAAAGCTCCATTTTTTCAGGACACTTCTTAAAATTATGAGATT
The DNA here is from genome assembly GCA_949130495.1 of Sambucus nigra. NCBI lineage: Eukaryota > Viridiplantae > Streptophyta > Magnoliopsida > Dipsacales > Adoxaceae > Sambucus > Sambucus nigra. The sequence continues at coordinate 257,275,878 of OX422213.1, read as the reverse complement.
ATTCATAAAATAGATCATATGGTTACTGATAACGCGTGAGAAGCGTGCGCGTGTAAACTGCACAGTCGTTGTTTTCCGTCTCACCGCGACTATACAAACAAACCTAAATTACAACTACACTTGCGGGGCAAGCACAACGGTAAGTCGGGTATCGAAAATCCACAGGGACAAGATGCTAGAATTTATAAGATTTAATATTTTGAAATAAAAGGGGAAAAAGATGATTACAAATTAAAAAGTAAAAGATGCATAAAGTGAAATGTTTATCTAGGCAAGGGAAATGAAACTAGATTAAGAAAGCGATTAAAACTATAGGTTGCATCGAATATCCCTCACCCGGGCTAATTTGTATAAAATGGTTACATGGGTCGACGAGTTATTTAGAATGCATCTCATTTCGACAGTTAATTGAACCAAGGGTTGTCACGCCCCTAAATCCGCATAAAAGCCTAATATGATTTTGGCGTCAACAAATATCCCGAAAATTGCACACGAAAGGTCGTAAGCACGGGACATACATGATATGCCCCGCCAAATCTCCTAGGCGCAATAACTAGGACAACACACCCGAAATAAACCCGTAAACACTATCACCAAGCAAAGCAACGCATTAACCCGAGTGAGTTCCATTCAAACACAAGTTAATTTAAATTACCTAGAAAGCATCGTAAAAATGTGGTAAATAAACACAATAAATAAACGCTGTAAAACTATACTAGAAAGCAAGGAAATAAAGCATGTAAACCTAAATTAGAAAGCATGTAAATCTAATTAAAAAGAAAGAAATGAAGATATACAAACTATATTAATGGAGAGGATGATGAATAGTCAACATTCAACCCAAATGGGGTGTCAATCCAAGAACAATTGAAGAAGAACTAACCAAATCACCCAAACCCTAAGCTATTCTACCCTAAAATCGTGTATATCTACTTCTTACAACAAAAAATGACATTTATAGTAAGTTGGAATTAAATTAGAAAAGAAAAGAGAAAAGAAAAGAGAAAAGAAAAGAAAAGCCAAAATATTTGCAGAAAATAGGGGATCGATCGATCGACCCCTTTGGTCGATCGATCGATCAAAGGCAAAATATCAACTGCAGAGAAGGATCGATTGATTGACCAAAATCGTCGATCGATCGATCAAGCAGGGCAGATTCAAGCAGCACACCGCATTCTTCTTTTCTCCTTTTTCTCCTCCTCTTTTGGTTTCAATGCTTTTTTCCTCCACTAAAATACCGTAACTTCTTCGTTAGGGATCCGAATCGCGCACCATTCGCGGCCACACGAAGCTAGAAAGGAGGGCTAAAAATTACGTGAAATTTTGGGCCAGGTACCCAAGCTGTGAAAAGACTAAAATGCCCTTAAACGCGCGATTGCGTACAAAACTTCACCGAAATGCGTCCGAACTTCATACTAAGCATCCAATTACCTATAAAAACTCAATTAACCCCTGCAAAACATGTTAACGTAGAAATCCGAGGTTTTCTGATTAATGAGCATAAATATAGGGAATAAGATACCCGAGGGGGCTAAAATACGTAGGTTCAGAGGATGAAATACGCGATATTTGCGTATCATCACCCCCTAAATTACACATTGCTAGTCCCTAGCAATGAAATAGGATGCAACAAGAACTACAAACAAAACAAAAGCAGGAGATAATACAAAAGTATTATATAAAAGCAAAAGAAAGATAAGGCCATTTTTGCGGGAGATTCGATTGCATTTAGCGTATGCAATAAGCCGTTAAACCCCTAGGTCACCCTAGTGGACGAGTGTTGTCTCGTGAGGGTTTTCAGAGATGGTACCCACAAACATCACACGGTTTCCTCAAAATATGCCAAACCCAACATGCGACAAGCCCAACAATGGCGAAAAGGATTTCATACACATTATTAGCAAAGTGAATGAATTCAAACAAAAGTCCAAATCATTAACATTATAGAATGAACCTCATAGAATTAAAACCTTAAAATGTGGGAGGGGAGTGAGCACATGAAAAGTGAGATTTGGCGAAAACTTAAATAAATTGGATAAACGTTAAAGCAAGCATACATTCAATCCTCACGGGCATTACACTCATCAAGCGAATTCACTCGAAACAGGGAGGTAACACACGGAACATGCGGGCATAAAGAGTAAATGTAAATGGAAACTAGGCCGCACACATGTCACAAATGAAGAACGCTATATATAAAATGAAAAAAATGTAATCTCAATGAAAGGATACCGCACACTAAAAGAGGCAAAATGCATTTTCATAGATTATCAGAAGTATTATGACTTTTAAATTACATCAACCTGAGATCACATAGGACTTTAATTGGGTTATAATGCAGACTAGGCTAAGGTACGAAATGAAAGGATATTTATGTATGAATTCAAAGTGTTCGGAATGAAAACTCGGGATAATGGGAAAATGCGGGCAATAGCAAAAAGGGAAAACAAGCTCCAAAAGGCATTAGATATATCATCGGGGAGAGTAATCAAAGCTTATTGAACTATATACACAACATATACAACTTTCTCTTTTCTTTCTTTTCTTCTTTTTCTCATGTTTTCTTTTGTTTTCTTTTGCTTTTTGCTTTCTCTTTTTTCTCACCTTTTCACTACACTTTCTTTTCTTCACTTTTCAAACTCTCATATGCCTAAATTGCAACCGACATCATAACAACATCATTCAATCCGAAGTAACATTCCAAACAAAGGTATGGAAAGTGTATATATGGGCTTAAACTCCAATTTAGAGTTGGTTATGGGATTTTGGGTTATGAAACGAACGAATAATATTTAGGCTCAAAGGGGTTAACGAGGGTAACATATAAGGTGAAGATAAGGCTAATATGGGTGATATAACAAAGATGGCCTATGATCATTTCCAAAAGTTTACGCAAATCTCGAGTCAAAACAATATATGAAAATCATGCTCAAGTAATACATTTCAAGTATGCACTCAATTAATGAACGATCAAATGAAAAATAGTGAGATTACCAACGAATTCAACATTTTCAATGAGAAAAGAATAGTGTATACACTCACAAACGACGAAAGGTACAAAGCTTACTCGGTGTAAGTATATACAATGCAATAAAAGATTACCGAGTTAAAAAATCTTAAACCAAATCAATATAGCAATAAAAATGCATGTGCTCATGGGATTAAAGTTTAATAAATGAAGTTATTCTTAATATCAATAATGGAGACTAAAGTCTAATAACTTCTAAAATCGAGAACATGCATCGTTGGGTTGTCTATTGGATCGGGCAATTATTGAAATTTATCATCGAAAAACAAAGGCAAAAATGCACACAAAAGGAGAAAAAAGAAAGGAAATCTTTTTGAAATTTTTGAATTTTTCTAAGAAAAGCATACTAAGTAACTAACATGTGAGAAAAAATATGGACTAACATGAAATGGATAGAATATCCCACACCCCCTAACTTAAAACTTGGCATTGTCCTCAATGTGAATTAAGAACCAAGTTAAAGAGAGGAAAAGAGCGATATTACCCAAAATTGGAGCGATCCCCATAAGAATAAGTCCAAAGAATCTACAAAACAAGTTAGTACCAAGCATAGTAACAACAAGTAACAAAAAGTTAACTAATTATACTAGACTGAATTAAAAAGGAAGTAAAATAAAAAGAAAGAAAGAATAAAAAGCTAACTATATACAACCTACTATTTAGGCCTCACACTAACTAACTATACACTAGAAGTCTAAATAGCTGAGGGTCCAGCGTGAAAATGATTTGACTTTGGAGGATAACTGGTGTACACTCACATATAAGCATGCCTTCTGAAAAATATGAATTCCGTTTTAAAAACGGAAGGCATGTGTAAGGCATAAGAATGGAACCATCGCCAATTAAAATTTTTGGAGGGACGATGGGGGGTTTGGATTGAACGGGTGACAAAAGCATGTGGGGACCGAGAAAATCCGAATATCCTCCCAAGGATTTTGAAATTGGAATGGGAGGCGGTGCACACAAAGGCACAGATACGATCATGGAGGGTGACTCGAGCAAGTACTCCTCATCGCCGAAAAGGTTTAAAACATTAAAGTTGAAACCGAATCATCGGGTACTTATGATGGTGTGATAATAGAGAATGAAAATGGGGATGAATGAAATTCAAACTCATGAGATGAATCGTCATCGCATGAATTTTGAGTTTCGAATGAAATAATATCATTTTCAATGAAATTTTCTTCTTTGGAGGCCAAAGAAGAAATCATTTCATTGAAAATAGATATTACATCATTATCATCCTCACTTTCAATATCTATTACGAGATGGGCAAAGTCTAGAATGGTTTGTTCCAAAGTAGGCACATGTACCTCATTTGGTTCAAAACATTCCTCGACTTCGAAAGTCTCGGAAGCAAAATCGTTGTCGGACTCAAAAAATAAATCCAAGTCATGTTCCCATGAACGATTTTATTCCCGATAATGATTTTCAAATTTCTCATTTTCATACTTACGCAAACCCTCACCAAATGTCATGGGTCGAGGTGCGGATGCATGAAAATGAGAACTTTAAAAATTACCATCGGACTTAAACGAAAACTCATTATGATAGGAATTTTGAAAACTATTCGAATTCGTATCAAAATTCCTATTATAAGGAGGTAAAGGCCCAAAATCATTGTCATCATAATCAAAATTCCAATAACCTAAGTTTTGACTTTCGTTATACTCGCCCAAAGTCATATTTGAATTTGTTATACTTTGGGATTCTAAGTATTCACCGAAAGTCATAGGTTTGCGAGAATTTTGAGAATTATAACAAGGATTACCGAAAGAATTGGAATAAGACATGCTTACCCCAAAAATGGCTCGAAGTGGCGGATTCCACAAATTAAGTGCACGTGGGAAAAATTCGAGCGTTTCTAAGTGCTCAAATGTGGAAGTCCCGCAAAAAGGTTAGAAAATAATACAAATACAAAGAAAATAATATGAAATACTAAATCAAATAAAGTCTAAAGCAAACTAATCCCCGTTAACGGCGCCAATTTGATCGCGCGAGAAGCGTGCGCGTGTAAAGTTCATAGTCGTTATTTTTTGTCTCGCCGCAACTATACAAAGAGACCTAAATTACAACTACACTTGCGGGGCAAGCACAACGGTAGTTCGGGTATCGAAAATCCACAGGGACAAGATGCTAGAATTTATAAGATTTAATATTCCGAAATAAAAGGGGAAAGAGGTGATTACAAACTAAAAAGTAAAAGATGCATAAAGGGAAATGTTTATCTAGGCAAGGGAAATGAAACTAGATTAAGAAAGCGAGTAAAACTATAGGTTGCGTCGAGTATCCCTCACCCGGGCTAATTTGTATAAAATGGTTACATGGGTCGATGAGTTATTTAGAATGCGTCTCGTTTCGACAGTTAATTGAACCAAGGGTTGTCACGCTCCTAAATCCGCATAAAAGCCTAATATGATTTTGGCGTTAACAAATATCCTGGAAATTGCGCACGAAAGGTCGTCAGCACGGGACATATATGATATGCCCCGTCAAATCTCCTAGGTGCAATAACTAGGACAACGCACCCGAAATAAACCTGTAAACACTATAACCAAGAAAAGAAACGCGTTAACTCGAGTGAGTTCCATTCAAACATAACCTAATTTAAATTACCTAGAAAGCATCGTAAAAACGCGGTAAATAAACGCAATAAATAAACGCTGTAAAACTATACTAGAAAGGAAGGATATAAAGCATGTAAACCTAAATTAGAAATCATGTAAATCTAATTAGAAAGAAAGAAATAAAGAAATACAAACTATATTAAAGAAGAGGATGTTGAATAGTCAACATTCCACCCAAATGGGGTGTCAATCCAAGAACAATTGAAGAAGAACTAATCAAATCACCCAAACCCTAAGCTATTCTACCCTAAAATCATGTGTATCTACTTATTACAACAAAAAATGCTATTTATAGTAAGTTGGAATTAAATTAGAAAAGAAAAGAGAAAAGAAAAGAAAAGCCAAAATATCTGCAGAAAATAGGGGATCGATCGATCGACCCCTTTGGTTGATCGATCGATCAAAGGCAAAAGATCAACTGCAGAGAAGGATTGATCGATCGACAAAAATCGTCGATCGATCGATCAAGCCGGGAAGATTCAAGAAGCACACTGCATTCTACTTTTCTCCCTTTTCTCCTCCTCTTTTGGTTTCAATGCTTTTCTCCTCTGCTAAAATTGCCGTAACTTCTTCGTTAGGGATCCAAATCGTGCAACGTTCACGACCACGCGAAGCTAGAGAGGAGGGATACAAATTTCGTGAAATTTTAGGCCCGTTACCCAAGCTGTGAAAAGACTAAAATGCCATTGAACGTGCGATTGAGTACGGAACTTCACCGGAATGCGTCCGAACTTCATACTTAACATCCAATTACCTATAAAAGCTCAATTAACCCCTACAAAACATGTTAACGTAGAAATTTGAGGTTTTTTGGTTAACGAGTATAAATATAGAGAATAAGATACTCGAGGAGGCTAAAATACGTAGGTTCGGAGGATGAAATATGTAATATTTGCATATCATCAGTTCCCGCAGAGAAATGCACCCAATGAGAAGCAATGAGAGGAAGGAAATGAGAATGTGATGACCAAAAGTTTTGAAAAATAAATCTGCCAAAGTGAGATGAAGATTCATTAGATATACTAAATAAAAGAGGGGCATGGTCTAAACCAATTATAATTAGGTGCTCAACTTTGATGTGTTTGAAATTGTCAAGCCAAGATGAATTGGCAAAGAATTTATCCATTCTTTCCATAATATTTGTATCCCCAAAGCTTTTATTCCACCATGTAAATATAGAGCCTTTTAATCCCAAATTAATTTGACCACAACCATCTAAACACTTTGTCATATTAGAAGATGCTCTAATAAAAATAGGGTTACCTCTTACTTTATTAATAAGAATAGTAACAATGTTGAAATCACCACCTATAAGCCATGGATCAGACCAATTGTAATTAGAAAGATATTCCCATAGATTGAGTCTATCTTTCCTAGTACATTTAGCATAAATCATAGAAATAAAGCTTTGGATTTTAAGGCAGGATGTTCTAGACAAACTGAAAAGCATGAATTATTTTAGGAAACAATTGAAATTTGGATATCATGCTGGTAGAAACACCATATAGTAATAATATCATTACAAACGACATTTTAGAAGCCAAAATTTCTCCCATAATTCTCTGCTTTAAAACTGTCAATCATAGGCTTTGAACAGACAAGGATATATGGATTATATTTATTCAGAAGCATGAAAATCCTTCTATTATAACGGGATTTATCCAAACCTCTGACATTCAAAAATATGATATTAATCATAATGAAAAATTTAATTTAGCGGGCTTGGAGTTGGATCTAATAATCCTTTGGGGGAGAAGTCTTGGATAAGATCTCCTAATATTTTTCGTTTTAACAATAGACCATTCAAACTCATTATTAGGAATAGGCTTAGGGATATTCCTACAAGAAAGGTTAAGGAAGGAGAGGTTGGAGTTAAAAGACTATTCAGAACATTCACCTTCTTCAAGAGAAGGGTTAGAGATAACATCATCCGTAGAAGAAATAATGAGGGGGTTATGAGCATTCGAGGGATAAGAGTTAAAAGGAACATTGGCTAAATGATTAAGATAATTAGAACCATACTGGAAAGGAGGAGAAGAAGGATGGATAAAAGATCCAATAATGATTTAACATTAAAACATTCTGAAATAAGAGATATATTATCATTGGGAGCATTATCAAACTTCTCATTGGATTTGATTTTTTTTGGACCCACTCTTTTGTAGATAATTTCTTATCTTTAATCACTAATGTGTGAATAACCTCAGATTCAACAACTCCTTCAGCAGTAATTATACTATTTGGTTTCTTTTTAACTTTAAGATCTAGGAGTTTCTTCTTGGGGGTAAGGTTTGGAATTGTGCTCTAATTTTCTATTTGGAACTGGTTTGGTCGGATATGAAGTTTGGTTATTTTTAACATATTATCAGATAAGGCTTGACATTGGTTAAATTAGTGACCCCTTCTAAAACCATTAGAACAGAAAAAGGCATATTTTCATACTTAGCATGCTGCCAGAATCCTCAACATTTTTACCATAACTGATCCATACTCTCTTAGTAGGAGTTTTAGTTAAATCTAAAGCAATACGTATTCTATACATACTAGGCCTCGATAGGTATTCGTTAGGGCCATCCACTTTAAGAGGTTTACTAAATGCTGATGCTATTGAGAAGATGCAAGATTTTTCCATATAAATGAATGGGAAGAAGCAGAAGAGATATCCAAACTGGAGAAATATCAGATTCTCTAGAAGGATGAAAATCATAAGGCCATTTGAATAATATCACAGGGAAGCCAAGGACATACAAAATTTCCCTAAACCATAATTTTAGGAAATCATCTTCCAATGCACACCTTATGGAAATAGGTTTGAAATCAATGATACCAATAGAGATCGAACCTTCCAGACCCATAGAAGAAATTGATAACCTAATTTCATCAATGGATGGTCGACTATGAGAGAATTTGCCAACGAGGGTGTGTTGAAACGGTTGAGAAAGAGTGGATAACTCATATTCTGAGAAAATCAACATAGGTTCATCATTAAGCATAATAATGGGTTTAGAAGAAAATTTGTCAATTGTTGTAGACTTGCCAACAACATTTGCAAATGAGTTTTTCAAGGGAGGATTAAAGGAAGTAGGATTCGATGGGGGACAAGAAGATAACATTTTAATTACTAATACCCTATTAGGCCTGGTGTCAAATTTTAAAACTTATTAATTTCCTTACACAAAATTCCCATTCACATAACCAACCATGCAAATAATAAAACTTACATTCAGTGGCATAAATAAATTAACCGACAACTCTTGGTAAAAAGTCATAATACAATAATCCAACTAACTGAAAGGAAAACTTCTGAATAAAATAAATACAAACTAACTGGGCGACATGCTCGAAATAGATATGAAGTACCTCCTACCTATATCTCAAGGATAAAAGCAACTAATCAATCCCTATAGGCATTCACAGTTGTTGCTGCTTCTTCTAACTAGAAGGATGGTTACGCTAGGCGTTCCTATGGCTAAGCACCTAAAAGTTTTGAATATATTATGATACGGGTCAGAACCTAAAACCTTTTGAAAATATTTTGCAAGTGTTTAAAATACATTAATAAATATGTCCTAAATCTTTCATATTTAAACTGGTGTTGCACTCCCGTGAGATACCCCTCGCCCATCATCTATAGTGCACACCTAACGTATGTATTTTAAACACCCTAGTTATGCTATCCATCCTAAGTAGTATCACTGCTCATCTTAGTCCCATACGTTGCTTATGCCTCACGTATACCTTTATTTAACTTGGAATTCACATTAAGCTTTAATATCTGCTTATTCATTATAAACCTCATTTATAATCTTATCAATTCATTTCACATAACTTCACTCTAGTTATTAATTCAATATTCACACATTAGTGTCACGTACCTGCATATATTTCTATCACACTTATATATGTATTTACACATAGCATCCCTAAGATGTCCTCTCGGATGCATATAAGTTTATTGTTCGTAACATCCTTTAATTTACCCGTATATATATTTACACACAAGTGTGTGTATATATATATATATATATATATATATATATATATATATATATATATATATATATAAATATATCATATCTCATACACATACATATATATCGCTCACTATATATGTATAACCGCAATCCCCATAACATTACCTCGCGGATGAAAATCTCTAGCATGCTATCAGGCTCCAGGGATACACACCTCAACCTGGGCCACCGAGTCAGAATCTCGCCACCGAACCCAAATCGTAACGTAAATCAGAGGCGGTCATAGTCTTTAGTCAGTGGGTCATAACCATACCACATTACTCCACTTGGACTCCAAACTCACATAGGGTGGTCGTGGATAGACCTATGACCTTGGTGATCAATACTACACCTACTGGGATTCACTAGGATAGATCGCCCACTACGCGTAACCTCCACCGATAGTATCCCCTAGAGTAGGCATGTTTCACATATATCAATCACACACTATATATATAGTGTCTCTATACCCGTATATGTATGCAATAAAACTGGGTAACCGTGCATATATCACTCACAACACTAGCCAAATTTTCCCGAGTCTAAATTCGACTCCCAAATCCATAAGTAGTCACTTAATTATTTTTATTTCACGATTATTTTTTTAGACACTAATCCTATCTCAATCCATCCCGCATCCCAATTCCATCCGAAATTCCCATTCAAAATCCATCAATATATTTTTCGAGTGTCGTTCGTCCCAAACACCCTTAATTTCACACCACGAATTATCCCGACTATCCCAAGGTATTTAATAATATTTCTAATTATTTTTTTGGAATTTCTAATCTCATCAACGAATATCCCGAATAACCCATAAGAAACCTAATCAACCAAACCATCTAAATAACCAAACCTGGCCAACAAGGGCGGTTGAACCGGTTCGGCTAAGGGGCGAATCGGTTCGCCCCTGGGAACTGGTCAGCAGGGGCTGTCACATTTTGTACGAAATTTTACCCAATTTGTCACCTCATAACAGTCCCAAATTCATCCCAACATAATTTTCACTACCGTATCAGTATCAATCATAAGGGTACATGTTTCTATGATTTTAATTTCCCTAATATCAATCCAATTCATGGGATTTAACATCAATTATGCAGAATTAATCCCCGCCTTAATTATAATACAATTCGTCAAATTCATAAATCAAGACCACTTATATTCATAATTCAATTTTAGATTTATTTATCAAGAATTTATCTTCCATATAGGGTTCAATTATCAGATTTCATAGGGTATAATCATCCATCATTTCCCCCAAACCCATTTTGCCATGTAAATCCCACCCCAAAGTTCATAATTATTTTTCACCAATCATAATATGAACTGAAGCACAACATATAGTATCAAAGAAAGTTAAACACTTGCGACTCTAATTGTAGAAATTCTGATCTTTTTTCTTGAGATCCTCAACAGGCAATGATCCAAGCCCCGAAATGATTTAATGTTCTCCCAGAATGGTGTTCTTGAGTTTTTTTTTGAATTCCCTATCTCTCTCTCTCTCTCTCTCAGGCCTAGGTGTTTTAAAATGTGTATATGGCGGCCTCTATCATCCCACCACCCTTAATATTACTCTAATCCTAAAATCAGGTTAAGTTGTAATATTAAAATGACCCGAATATTTCCTTACGGGACTCTTATAGATTAAGAATTACTCGTAAC